>RJWH01000185.1:0-600000 GCA_004363575.1 Solenodon paradoxus | reverse complement strand
GTGTACAGAGAAGGTAAATCTCCAGTATAACTAAGAAATCATATTTCTAATATTTTACAGTAAAACAGAAAGAAAATGCCTGAAACTCTGCCTTCTATGAGAATCCCCTAAAAACGCAAAAATGTCTATATAAATAAAAATGACCAACACAAAAAAATTGATGTTGAGTCAATATAGATGTTAACATGTAGCGATAATATGATAAAAACATAGTAATATCCAAATAATGTTCCTATGGACAATGGAGGTATACAACTACATGCTCAGAAAAGATGGAATTATATACCAAGCAAGAATCAGAAAATATCAGAAATGAGGTAAAATATGGATATAAAGAGATAAAAAAGAGAGTTGATAAAGCTTAGAAAATAGTAAAAGAAAAATAAGTTCAGAAATAAAGCTCTAACTAAAAGAATACAGTTCATTTTAAAAGATAAGGAAAGGAAGGTCAAACAGAGAATTTAATAAGATTCTCTGAAGAAGAAAAACAATTATGACACTAAATAAATATGAATGGCTATGATTCAGCACTATTTCTTTCTTTCTCATTTTTTTTTTTTTTTTAAGTAAAGATGCAGGCAGTAATGAAGATGAGTACAGGCAGGCAGGCAGGAAGAGAAAGGAGGAAGAAGCACTTTATTTTCTTTACCTAGTTGTTCACATTGGTTGTTCTCTCTAGCTCCAGGATAGAACTGGGATCCTTGGGATGTTTGTGGACTGTATTCTCAGCTTAAGGTAGCTGATCAAACCACTCCCCCATCAGGGTGTGACTCGACAAAATTTCTTGAAGAAAGTGATTTTATCAATCGAAAGTGTTTAGGTGAAGGAACTCAACCTAAATAGATCCACATTGAGAAATATTCTAGAAATCTTGCAAATTCAGAAAAAATTGAAAGTAAATCCTGGCAACCCTGGTGAGTAGCAGATAGTTATGGAAACACATCAAAAATTAGAAAATAACTTCTAAGCAACAATGTCAATGATCACTATATTGCCTCTGGGCTCCAAAGTCACTCTTTATTACCTAACTTGCGATGACAGACTAAATCCTCTAAGTATTTCTCCTTTATAATGCACATGAGCCTTGTCAGTGACTGCAAGAGGAAGAAGGTTTCTTTCACTAGATCTAGCTACATCTTTTCTTTCCATTTATCTTGCTCCTGCTGCACAGCTCCTTGTATCTGTAGGAAAGGCAGCTGAGCTAACTGCTACTCCACCAGAGTACACCAAAACTAAAAATGTGTTTTTCCATAACAGATATTAGTGTATTTTTAGAAAAAATGAAACCAAGTAAATATGCAATAACAAAAACAATATGTAGCATACCTCCTAGAGGATAATTGTGTAGCTATTTAAATGCTAGCTTCAAGATAATCTAACAAATCATTAAATGAATACATATAAAAAGCACACAAACTATGATTAAAATGATTTAAAAATCATTAAAAGAATATTTTCAAAAAGTCTTCAAAGGAAATGTATCACCATTAGTAGATATGATTTTTTCCTCTCACATTTCTGAATTGTAAATGTTCTAGAATGAGAAATATTTAATGAATATTTGCTATTCCAATATACATTTAATGTTTTGTTTTAATGTATCCTTTGAAACAGGTAGTTACAGAATTTCCTCATTTTTTTAAAGGGAAGGTGCAGGCAGAAATTAAGACAGGTAGACAGGCAGGCTGGAAGAGAGAGAAGGAAGGAATGTTTTTAACTACTTTTATTTTAATTGTACTTCTTGATTATTCACCTGGCCCAGAACCTGAACCCAGGTCCTGGAAATGTATGTGGACTGCACTAGGTCATAGGCGGATGACCTAGCTGCTACTCCACGAGGGTGTGTCGTTCCCTCACGCTTTAATGATTTGATAGGTAAGAAATAAAATTTTGTTTCATGTTTTAAAAACATTTGAAAGGTATTATTTTTTGTTAAATATTCAAAGATAAATTAAGATTTAAACATAAAATTAGTCTTTTTACTTATTTTATGTTTAAATAATTTTATTGAAATCACTGCATTATAACATATCATCTATGCTACATATTTAATATATATGCTAACTAATATTATGTATGTGATAGTTGTGAAAATTCTGAATCACATAATTATAAATTGTGATTATAAAATGTTAGATACTTCTATGTATTATGTAATACTTAATCATATATAATATAATACGATGATATAATTAAAATTGCATCTCATTACATAATATCGTATGAGTTAATACCTGTAACAAATTATTTTGTTCATCAATCAATGTATCTATATATCTATATCCATAGATATAAAAGTCACCACTTGATGTTTACATCTATCCCTCACCATATAATTGATCCCTTTTACTTGATTTACCCATTTTCTTTTTCCCTTCCAATTTGGTAACTGCTAATTTGGTATTATGCTTTAAAAGCTGATTTCTATTTTATTTTTTTCATTTGTTTATTTTCCTTATATACCATATGAGTGAAATCATGCATTTCTCCGTCTGACTATTTCACAAGCAAAATACATCTATGCTGCAACTGCAGGATTTCATCTTTTTTTTACTGTGGAATAAGTATTCCATTGTCATCTATCTATGTATCTATTTATATCTATCTATATACTTAAAGATAGACACGTGTGGGCATATATATGTATATGTATGTCTATATATAAATATATATCATACCTTCTTTATCCACTCATCTATTAATGGGCACTTAAGTTGTTTCTAGTTCTTGGCTTTCTGTTTCTTCTGTTACTAAAAATTTCGCTCAGTACTGCTTTTGCAATTCATTGGTTCTAATTTGTCATGTTTTCATTTTCACTTCTCTACAGGTATTGTCTGATTTCACCTTTATTTTCCTGTTGACCCAGTAGTTGTTCAATAGTATGTTTTTTATTCTCCACAAATTTGGGGTTTTCCTTTCTTTCCTCTTTTGATTGATTTTCATTTTTATATCATATTTATCCAAAAAGATGTTTGATATTATTTCAATTTTTATAAACATTTTGAGACTTGTCTTGCAACCCAACATGTTTTAGCCTTGAGAATGTCCTGTGAACACAAAAAAGAACGTATATTCTGCTGTCTGGGGGTAAAATGTTTGTAAATATCTAACAAGTACATCTCATATAATTATATTGTCATTTAAGGCTAAGGTTGGATTTTTCTTAATATTTTTACTGTTCTAGTCACTACTTAAATTTCAATTACTATAGATCTCTCTGTCCTCTGAATTGTTTTAACCTCTGTTATGATTTTTGTGAGTTCATTCTATATATTTTATGTAAGTATATTCACACATATTTCAGGGAAAGTTCAGGTCTGATTCTTCCTTGTCCCTCTCAAAATGGTTTAACATATGCCTTATTCATTTTATGTACTCAATGGTGATATGGAATGAATGTACTTTCACAAAATAATGCATCTAATGTAAGACAACAAGAAAGACTCAAATAAAGCATTTCATTTTTAGTATACCTAAACTGGAAAGCTCTTAAGATCAAATAAATCATAAATTACTTTCATATGTTTAGATCCTCATATGTATATCAGAAAGATCATCTGTGGTGACTATGATATTTTTTTAAAACTAAACATTCATTTCATTTTATATGTAAGTATCACAGCTTCACTGACATGAAAGAAACTCACATAGAAAGCTGAAGAAGAAGAGCTACATGGTTACATTCTGAAGGATAATTTCTCAGCCCTGGGGGTAGGAATTGATTACCCAGAAATTTATCTGCATTCTACTTCCTCTAACAGAATTATTTAAGGAATCATTAGTTCTCTGAAATATCTGTATTTGAGAAATTCAGAATGGAAAACTCCTTTCAGGAAATAGAACCACTCGCTAACAATAATAAAAAACGCAGACCAGAGTGTTATGAGTGATCTTGTAGCCAATGTTTTCCTTTTCCCATGAGATGATTATTAACACATTCACATTTTCATCATTTAAAGACCTTAACATATCGTTTCTTCATATTTTAGGATTTAGTTTTCTTCAGTCACAGATTAACTCTTTAATTGATAGGGGTTGACCAAACTACAGGAAATAGGTTACACATTCAGGACTGTATATTTAAGTATACACATTTCATAACAAAATTACACACTAGTAATTGATTCATCTATAGAACAGAAAGTAAAAATAGGTAGTATGAAGGAATAAAACCAAATTTAAAGCCGATACTAATACATGTATACATTAACAGTTACATTTAGGATATTTAAATTATTTGATCCATTATCAACATTTTATTTTTTCTTTCAAATGCCTTATATGAGTTAGTGTGAAGCTTAGCATTTTTTACCATAACAAAAGGGAATGCAAAAAATAACACTGTATGAAGTATATCTACTTTTTTCTCTTCGTCGGTGCACTTAGTGTTTTGTTTAATAAATATATTAATGTCTTATTAAAATATCTTTAATTCAAAGATAAATATCTATGCTACAATTTAAGCAAACATTTAAATGTAGATTTTACCTAAATTCCAAAATGTTTTATTGGATTTATATCATTGTTTGTGACAAGCTTAAGCACTGAAAATAAAAGTAACCTTGCCAAGAAGAAATAAGCACTCAATTATGTTTTTAAAGAATCGAAAAGTAAGATGTAGCCAATGATTAGTCATGTGTAATGCCAAAATTAATTATTTAGAAATAAAACTACAGGAAGTAAAATCGGAGCTGTATGCCAGGCTTCTAAAAACCAAGCAGCTGTATGAATTTATTCCTGAAAGAAATTTTAACTTACATTTCCAACATCCAATTTCCTAGTTTAAAAAAGATTTATTTATAAATGGGTTTCCCAATACATGCATTTTCAAATAATGTTATAATTTTTAAAATGAAATTTTTCTGCCTAAAAGTTAAAATCCTAATTAAAATATAAAACTTTTGATTTTACATGTATCGTATTTCAATCTACAGTTAAACATTTCCCCTATGAAACATGATATATTCTGAAAGTATCTAAGGTCATATTATTTTGCATCAAATAATTTAAACACATTACCTACTTAAGACATCTAGGCTGGGTAGTTTGCTATACCGCAAGCAGACTAATATACCAGATTAACATAAAAGTAGTGGAAGGCTTCCTTCTTTCTGGAAACACTAGAGTAAAATTCTTATCCTTACCATTTCCACCTCTAGAGGCCATCTATATTTCTTTATTTATGGCCTCTTTCCATCAAAACCAGAAAACTCTTCCATTGAAAAATCCCCATTTCCAGTTTTGATTTTTTGCTTTTCTATTCCACAGTTAAGGGCCTCTATGTGAAGGTAAATTAGCAACTTTAGTTCCATCTGCAATTTAAATCACCCTTGTTATATAGCATAATATTAAGTTTAGGGTTGGACATATTCATGGGACAATTATTCTTCCTCTCACAGGAACTCAGTCACACACTCAACTAAAATGCTTTAAGGAATAACTGAGGTATCTTCACTATTTTGAACACATGTTGAAAATAGATCTTTTATAAACTTTAAAATAACCACGATTTGTTCTATGGCCTCATTTCAGGTGCCTGAAAACACACATGAACTTGATTAGACACAGGACTTTGAATAAAATAAATGGTTTCTATTTAAGAAATAAATAGATATATGTAACTGGTTAGTTGCTTTTTACAATTTTCAATTATTTTTCTATTCAGTGAGTATGTTTTATGGCTCTTTCATAAATGAAATATTTAAATATTTAGGATCTCTGGATACATGTGTATACATATATATACACATACATGTATATGTATTTGTGTGTATGTGTATGTATAGATATCTGTTTACAGATATGTCCATAAACAATATAATGCATTATCTTTCATGTGTTTTAATTGGAGATAAATGACAAATAGCACCCTACTACATACACAGATTAGTATTGGAATTTCAGTCAAAATTATGTTTTTCATTTTGTACATGCTGATATTTGCAGTTCTGGTTTGCACATGTCTATTGTTAGTACTATGTTTTATGAATATAACATATAGTTGTGCAGTTTTTGATAGACATTGTGGCTGTTGCTATGATGGTTAATTTTATGTTAACCTTGATTAAGCCAGGTGCACAGATACTTGGTTAAATATTCTTTTCTATGAGTCTGTGAAGGATATTAGATGTATTCAGTATTCAGTAGACTTTGAATAAAGCATAATATGCTCTATAATGTAAGTGGACTTGATTCAGTAAGTTAAAGGTCTTAATAAAAATGACTGACCTCCCTCAAAGAAGAATTCTGCCTCCCCTTGTTCCCTTCCCCATTTTGTTTCTCTTGAGAACTTTGGCTAATGGATTAACTTTTCTCTATAATCAAATAATCAATGCATATTCTGTATATGTTTCCATAAGCACATGGAAAAAGTTCATTGATTTTATTGCTAGCATTTGAGCTACTGTTTCTAAGGGCATGAATATATTCATAATTGCAAGATATTGTAATACTGTCTTCCAGTTGGTTATATCAGTTTATTTTATTGCAGTTGTGTATAAATACTGCTATGGTTTTGCACTTTACATATCGATATTATCAGCTTTTTGTCAACAGATATTTTTAATAAGGAGTCTCATTTTTTAATTTGCATTTTACGGATTTCTTGGTGAGATTGAGTATATTTTATTCACTTATTTCGTGTTCATATTCTCTCCTATGGATAATCTATTTAGTATTTGCATCTTTTTCTTATTTGTTTGCTTTTGTTTTATATTATTAATTCACAGAAATTTTCTTTTACATTATTAGAGGAGCTCCTTTGGTCATTTCTTTTAAGGTAGTTCTCATAGTGGTATATTCCTTCAGCTTTTGTTAATCTGTAAATCTCATGTCATAGAATTGTTTGCAGGATAGAGTATTATTCACTGATTTTTTTTGTCACTGTATTTTGATATGTTATTTGTTCTCTCTTTTCCTATAGAGTTCCAGAACTAAGAAGTATCTTAATAGCATAATGAGAGTACCTCTTTTTCTGTGGTCGCCTCTAATCTTCTTTGTCTTGAATTCTTGATAATTTCACTAATATGTGTCTTTTTGTAGATATCTTTATATTTAGAGAATCAGGTGCTCACTAGCTTTATGGACTTGTCTATAAAATTCCTTTTCCAGGTTTGGGATGTTTTCACCTATTATTTCTTTGAATAAGCTCTCTGTTCCTTTCCCCTCCTCTTTACCTTCTGGTATATCATTTCACTTATGTTACCTTTTCTAATGGAATTGGATAACTCTCATAATGCTCTCTATGCTTTTTATATATCTATCTCCTTTATTTCTCTCTCTCTGTCTCTTCTATCCACTTGGGTCATTTCTCAGTTTCTATATTTGAGTTCATTTGTTCCCCCATTAAGTCTATTCTATTTTCATAGCTTTCTATATTACTCTTGATCTTGTTTATTGAATTCTTCACATCCTAAATCTTTCTCAATTTCTTATTTATAAACTCAGTTATATGTCCACTTATCAGTTTTATTGAGTTGATTTCTGAGATAGTTTTCATTTTTTTAGTTTCTTCATGATGAATATTTTGAATTATCTGTTCATTAGGAAGACATTTTCCATGTTTTTGAGTTTCTCTCCTGCTTGTGATGCCACATTACCTTGGGATCCCAAGTTGAAGTATGATATACCCTTGTGGTATATTCTTTTGTCTGCCCTTTTGGTTATTCTACTAACTTTTAAATATTTCCTGGATTTTGTTTGATATGTATATCAGCAACTTAGAACTGAGATGTTTACCTTAAACTTTTTCCAACAGGTGGTGTAATTACTTGATCAATATATTACTCTTTTTGGTTACTTCTGCTTGCAGACACACGAGTAATGGTGGAGGATCTGCTGTTGTTTTGGTGGGGAATGGTGCTGTTGGGAGGCAGGGGAATCAACTGCTCTTGTGCCCATGCTAGGAGACGTTCGGTTTGTGTGCATGGACCTGCTCTAATCCCTTTTATTTCACAGTGATCTGAGTCCCTGCAACCACTTGACTGTTGGTAACTTTAATGGTGCCAATACAGATTCCAAAACACATGGAAGGACATGTATCTAGAATATTTTCTGCTGTCTTTTGTGGGAAGTTTCCATCCCATAAAGAGCTCCTCAGCCCCTCTGCTGGGTTTCACCCAGGTCAAGGTATGGACCTCCATGCCATCTCTACTCTCCCCTCTCTAGTGTCTTTGACTGGGCTGGTAGTCTTCTGTCTCCATCTGCCCAGACTGCCACCTCCAGGTGTCTCTCCCTGACATCTGTCCACAGATGCATAGATCTTCCTGGAGTTCCTTCTACTGCAGTATGCTTTGGTTGCTGAGATAGAGGGGATTCTTCATCTCTCCCTTTTACTGTGGGATTTTTTTCAATGGTACTCTAGTCCTGAATAGTTGCTAGCTGTTTCTATTATGAGCAAAGCAAGAAATATCTTCTATCCCTATTGTCACTGGCAATGTCTTGATAAATTTTTTCAAGAAAATTATACATTATAGGTATGGGTTATAGCTATCCAGAATTTTCCATATTAAAAAAATAAGTGTTTTCAGACACTGCCTTTGTGTATTTGTGACAAAATTCTAATGTTTGATATGTTTAAAAATAATTGCATGTGTATATTTTTATTTATTTAGTGAGCACTTCACTCATTCTCTAGCTTGGTTTTCCCATCTTAGTCTTTCAAGTTTGAGTTTCCTTTAAATTTTTTCTTAAATTGTGAATACCTCATGATTCTGGTAAAAGTAGACAACAGTTTAGGGTTAGGGTTAAGCAAGATTTTTTAAAAAGTAGAAAGCAAGCTATTCTTTTCAGTTACTGAAAGAAAAGGACAGTAAGAGGGAAGTTCTGGATGAAGAGTTTTGTGAAGAAGGAATATGTCTTTCAAAATTCTAGATACACTAGAGTTTAAGTGAACTATGTCTATTTCCTTCAATTACTTATTTATTTTTCTGCAAACTGTGATTCAGTTTACTAAGGTTAAAGGCACGTAGTTCAGCAATGCTCATTTATTCCTTCATGTTCCGGAAATGTGAGAGGTTATCAACATATAAATCTGGCTGAAAAGTTTGAGATCTATTGACCTATGACCTGGTTAGCCTACCTCAAATTCCCAGGGGAAAATTAAATACCTGAGGGATTTAGTTCCTTTTAGACAGGTCTAGTTTCTTTTGTTAGTAATGGCACACTTTACAATGACTCCCTTTTCATTATCAATGGGTACCTGTGTGTCTCTCTCTGCCTGAACAGCTAGGATTGTGAAAAGCCTACCTGGATCTGTTTACAGAGAATGTTGACAGCAGTGTTTCACTGACACCATGAGCAGAAGCAAGGTTGACTTTCAATCTCACATTCATTCACAGGAATGTGCAAGAATCCTCCCTCCCATCAAGGTGGGTTACAGATATCTAGGACTGTTATGTTGCCCATAGTCAAGATTACCAAATGAGTTCAGAATGAGGAAACTCACTAGAATATCCCTTCTGCTTTGACTTGGTGTCAAGGTGCCAAAAGTGACTCCATCTCTTTTGAATACTTTTCACTTCGGTTTTGAGATACAAAGTCTTTACCTTTTCTTCACTCAAAGCCTGATACCACAAGTGGTGTCCTAATCAATATTCTAAAAGATCAAATTTCCAAAGACATTAGTCTTTATCTTTTCCATAGATGTCTGAACCTGCCTTGAACAAGGTGTAAAAAAAAAACCCAATAACAGAATGTTGCATATAGTATTCTCAACTCATTTTACGAATGTCATTTTTAAAGGAAAGGTAAGGCAGAATGAAAACAGGCAGAGGCAGGCAGGAAAGAAAGGAGGAAGAATCAGTTTTTACTTAGTTATTCATCTTCGTTCTTCTTTCTAGAACCTGGATCCTTGTGGACTGCATCAGGTGGCCTTATCCACTAGGCCAATAGGACATGCCACAATGTCATTTATATTTCTTTTCCATGATCATTATTTTAACATAGATGATAAGCCTTGAGCTATTAGCAAGGTCAGGAGGAAGTGACCCTATTTTAGCAACAAAATCTGATAAACTTAAATAACCATAAAACATTTTTGAGGCTTGTGTCTTTTTTCTGTAAAATTGAAGTAATAAAATCAGAAATTTGTACCATGTTTCCCCCCAAAGAACAGTAATTTTTTTCAGTCACCTATGGATGTGTCAGTGTGGATGTCTAGGAATTTAAGTGAGAAGTTCTAGCACATACTGGAGAAAAAAAATCAGATACTGAAAAGTATAGGAGGAACTTTTCTTTCAACACATATCACTCTTGCCCCAGGTCCAAGTTCAGAATATCATCTTAACACATAATATCTCCAATAGGGATAAGATAAATGTGTATATTAGTGTCCAGCCTCTCCAGTTATGCAGGACATTTCCAAAACTACCACTTCTTTCCAGTCCCATCCAGAATACTAGGTGTGTAGAATAACTAGAGAACTGCTGTGAGACCAGCAGCAGAGGGCATCAAAAAGACGTGGATCCCAATAACCTCATCACAGACAGCATCAGGTAGCCTTCACACAAACTGCAGGGGATGCCTCACCTGCATATCTCCCTACTGACCCATAGACAACCCCCTTATTCTGTGTGTCGCACCCAGACATGTCCACATTCCATGGCCTGCTTCCTGTGCATGTCCTCAAAAGTGGCAAAAATAAATCATTACAGATGACTGGTGTGCACACACAGAAGGCATGCTTTGTGATTGAAAGAACACAAACACACACTTGAACCTTCAGCATTGTCCTAGAGAAAGCAAACAGGTGGCTATTGACATACAAGCTGACTTTGCAGCTTCAGAGAAGACATAACATCAAGAATTACCTCTCAAGTGAGAAAAAGAAATGCTGAGCAGCAAAATTCATAGCAAAGTTCTCAGAATTCCTAACAGTGCAGACAAAAATGTTATTTCTCACCTAAAGCCAATCAGAATCAGAAAAGACTGGAGGAACTGTTTCTTTAAAAACAAAGTTAACAATGTAAAAAATTCAAGGAACATGAAAATTAAGAAAATATGACAGAAACAATAGAACACAATAATTTTTCAGTAACCAAAGCAAAGAAATGGATATCTGCATTTGCCTGATACATACATAATTCATTATAGCTCTTTAAAGGAATCTCTATGAACCACAAAAAAAATATGCAGAAATAAATTCAATGAAACGATAAAGAAAAATACATGAAAAAATTGTAAAGTTTAACAGAGAGATAGAAATCGTCAAAAAAATCAGGAGATAAGGGCTACAATGAATCCTATGAAAAATGTAACACATTAATAACAGACATAAGGAAAAGAAAGACTTTTGGAAGTCAAGATAAGTTATGAGAAATTACTTAGCGTGAAACAGAGAAAAAAGAATGAATAAAATCTATGTGAAATATATGAAACCATTAACAGCAGCAATCTAAGCATTATTAGAGTTGCAAGAGAAGAAAATGAAGAGGGTAAAAAGATCATTTACAGTAATAATGGCTGGAAACTGCAAATCTGGGTAGAGATTTGGATATCTAAGTTTATGAAGCTCGTAAGATTTCCCCAAATTAAAATTTTCTTCAAGAAACACTATAAACTATATATATTCATAAAGATAATTTTTTAAACTGCAAAAGAAATTTCCACTTATACAAGGAAAGTCTCATAAAGCTACATTCGTTTTCTCAATAGAAACCTTGTAAGCCAGGAGAGAGTGGGGTGGGTGATACACAAAGTGTGCAAAAAGTAAAAAAAATAAAAAGGTAACCAAGAATACTTTATCTGGAGAATTTTTCCTTTAATAGTGAAGAGATCAAGATTTTCTCAGATAAAAGCTGAAGGAGTTCATCTCTACTAAATCTGCTTCATAAGAAATACTGAAATGAGTTCTTCAAGCTTAAAGGGAAAAATTCTAATTAGAAACATAAAAATAGAAAACACACTATTAAAGTTAAGTAATTACTCAAATTCACAATATTCTTAACACTGTAATATGCTAATCACTTAACTCAAGTATAAAAAAGAAACTATTAAGAATAACTACAATAACATGTTAATTGTATACAATATAAAACGAGATAAATTTTAACTTCAGAAACAAAATGTGAGGGTGGAGGAATAAAAGGGTAGAATTGATTGCAATCTAAGTTATCAGTTTTGAATGACTGTAATAGCTACAAAATGGTTTATGTAGGCATGTTAACCATAAAGCATAAACATGAGATACATAAAAAAAATAAAGAAGGCATAACACTATCGAAAATCATCATTCATAAAGCAGAGCAAGAGAAGAAGTAACAAGGGAAGTAGAAAATAGGCAGACACATAATATGGTATTAAAATTATTTACATATCAATAGCTTTAGTACAAAAGTAAATAGCTTCAGTATTCAATCAAAATGCATAGAGCGGCTAAAAAGATAAAAACCACGACACTGTTGTGCCTTGGTGGAGTACAAGTTGGGCCAACTGCCTCCAAAATAGTGAAGTCCATATAAATCCATAGGACCCAGGTTTTTAGGAGAGGAACCAATGTGAACAACTAAGTAAAATTAAAATAATAAAATGCTCTTCCTCCTCTCCCTTTCTTCTTGCCTGTACTTTTCTTAAAAAACAAAATTTAAAAAAATGAAGTACAAGATATAAGTATTTGCTGCCTATGGGGAACTCATTCTGACTTTAAAAGTGAAAACACAATTCAGTGTGAATGTGTAGAAAAAGATGTTTCATACAAATGAGCTAAAGAGAGCTGAGGTAGCTATATCTATTTCAGAAAAAAAGAGGATTTAAAAAAAACCATAGTAAAGAAATAAGTATGGTAATTATATATGATAAAGGGCATACATTTATCAAGAGCTATCACAGCTATAAATATATATGCAACCATCATGGGAGCACCCAGTATATCAAGCAAAACTAACAAACCCGAAGTGAGAAACTGGACATACAATAACAGATGACTGTAATACTCTCATCTACTTTCATCTTTGGATAGATAATCCAAAAGGTAGAGCAATAAGGAAACTTTGGAATTGAACTATACTTTAGCCAAATGAACCCAACAGACATACACAGAACATTCCACTTAATAGCAGCAGAATATACATTCTTTACAGGAAAAAAAAAAATATAAAAGATACATAAGAAAGGAACAATCAAAATTATTTCTGTTTATAGATCACATAATATTATATGTAGAAAATCTTAAAGACTCCACTAATAAACTGTTAGAAAAATGAATGAAGTTGCAGGATACAATCTATACTTTCAAAATTACTATAGCTTTGTAACATAGCTTGAAATTAGGGTGCATGATACATTCAATTTTCTATTTCTTTCTTGTTTGCTTTGATTATTTGGGGTTATTTGTGGTTCTATACAAATTTTATAATTAAAAAAAATTCCTACAAAAACTCTATGATAACTTTGATTGGTATTGCATTGAATCTACATGTAGATTTGGGCCATATGAACATTTACACAATATTTGTTATTCAAATCCAGCAACATGGGATATCTTCCCATCTTTTTGTGTCTTCTTCAATCTCTTTCAAAATGCTATACTTGTCAGCGTATACATCTTTCATAACCTTGGGTAAATTTATTCCTAAGTATTTTATTGTTTTTATGCTACCCTTAAAAGGATTACTCTTTTAATTTCTCTTTCAGAGAATTCATTTAGTGAATAAATGATACTGATTTCTATACCTTAATTTTGCATCCTGCCATTTTATTGAATTTGTTGATCAGTTCTAGCAGCTTATTAGCGTGTTCTTCAGGATTATGTATATATGGCAATATTATCTGAGATAATTTTACTTCCTTTCTGACATAGATACGTTTTATTCCTTTTTCTTATTTAATTATTCTGGATAGGTCTTCCAGTACTATGTTGAAAGAAGTGCTAAGAGTCATATTCCTAACCTTGAAGGAACGAATTTAACTTTTCACCATCAACTACTAGTAGCTGTGTTGTATGTGGCCCTTATTATGAAAAGTATTCTTTCTATACCCAATTCGTTTAACATTTTTGTCATGAAAGTGTGTTGTCTTTTGTCAAATGCTTTTTTCTGCCTCTGCATCATTGTTTAAATCAGCACATCAATTTATAAGATAAATTCTGAAGATGTAACATAGCTATTATTATTAATATTGAAAGTTTCTAAGAGAATAAGTATTAAATGTTCTCATCATAAGAAATGCTAATTATGTGAAGTTATGGATATGTTGGCTAACATTAGACAACCATTTCCCAATAGGTAAGTTTATTAAATCATTGCATATTATTTAATTTATTATTTAATCTTACATATTATTGCATGTCAAATATAGTCCAATAAACCTGGAAAAAGAGGAAAACAAATATTGATTAGGGTTGAGCTAATTTGATTCCCACATTGAACCAAGTATTTTTCTCCTGGAAATATTTTATTTTGTCAAGCAAAGCTAAAAATTATATCCAGAATTTTGTTAATATTTTTTATTTTGTTCAAAGCACAAAAGAATGTTTTCTAAGAATTCAGTATTTTCTATGTATATAATTGCATGTTTATTATTATTGAATACCTGTTATATAAGAAGCATTTAAATTGAGCCAGTATTTACAAAAAGTATTTTTGTTTTAGGTCCAGTGGCAGCTATACAATGGTTTATCAAACAAACTGGAGAGAATCATAAATAGGGTAATTATTTAAAATGTACTTTGAGATTCTTTAAGAAAACAATTGGAATACTACCAAATTATCCATCTTGATTACTTGATTACTTTATCTCTGGTAACATGTTTTTAAACACTATACAAGGATGTGCCCTTGTGGCTCAGACAACTGACATACTAGTTGGTGGACCAAGTAAAGCCCAAGGAAACGAATTTTCAATCTGGGGCCAGGGTGAAAAAAAGGAATCAATTCTCTTCTTACCTCCCACCTTCCCTCCCTCCTTTTATCCCTTCTTTTTTCCTTCCTTCTTTCATTCCTTCCAAAATACTTCTTCCTTCTCTCCATTTCTTCCTTTCTTTAAAAAAAATAATATTTTTATTTAAGAAGTATTAAAAGCACACATTTATAACAATAATGCATACATTTATAAAATACAAGCAATATAATACTTATACTACATAAAACAATGAGTAGTAATAAAAAGTGGTCTATTTATCATTTAAGTATATGTAATATTATGGGAAATTATAAATGTATACATGTTGAGTATATTCTTATTTTTTATAATCCATATCATATCTGTAAATATTTTGATTATTTAAAGCATACACAAAAATTCAGAGCAAAATGGGAACATCATTCAGCCTTCTGACATTTGAACTTGCTCTATTCTCATTTCCCTAGTTGCAAAGAAGTCTTGAAAAATCAACAGCCATGCAATCACAGTAGCTATAGTGTGTGTGACAGAATAAAAGCACCTAAATATGTGCATATCATAATCCCCAATATATAATATTTTGCCTTATGTGGTAAAGTGTCTTTACAGATATGATACAATCAAATATCTTAAATTAGGGAGTTTATTCTCTGTTATTTATGTGGGTCTAATATAATCACATTGGTCTTTGTAGGAGGAAGGTAGGAAGTTAGAAAGGCAAGAAGAGGCTACACTGCTGACTTGGAAGATAGGAGGTGGTGACAAGTTAAGGAATGAAGGATAGAGAAGGCAAAGAAACACATTCTTCCACAGAGTCTATAAAAAGACCATATGTCTGCTGATACAATTTTGACCTATAAATTCAGTAAATCGGTATCATAATTCTATGTGCCTCTTTTGCTAAAAACTGCAAAACTGATTCTAAAATTTATGAAGAAGTTCAAGGGATCCAGAACACCCAAAGAAATCTTGAAAAAGAAAAAAAGTTGGAGATCTCATTCTTCTCCATCTCTAAAAACAAGTAATCAATAAGGTAATCTAGATACTACAGTCCTGACATATATAGATATATACATAAATGTAACACAACTGAAAGTCTAGAAATATATCTTTATATTTAGTCAATTGATATGAATAAGCATATCAAAATACTTCAATGGGGTAAGAATATTTTTTTCAACAAACAGAAAGGGACCAACTAGATATACATGGAGAAGAATAAAAATAAACCCTTACGTTACAGCAAAAAAAAACAAATTAATTCAAAAAGATCAAAGTCCCAAATGCAGGAATTGAAACATTAACAAGATTAAGAAAATCAAAGGAATACATTACTATGACCTTGAATTAGGAAGTATTTTTAATGACACCTAAAGCATAAGCATTAACAACAAAAATAAATTGGACTATGTCCAAGTTTTAAAAAAATGTGCTTTAATTGATATCATCCAGAATTACACACAAACATACACACGCACAAACACACACACACACAATTGGATAAAATATTTTACATCTTATAATGAGATTTAATCCAAAATGAAATCTCACAATTCAACAATTAAAAAAAAAAGTGAAAAATGAGCGAAGGCTTTGACAAGACATTTTTTCCAAGGAAGATATACAAGTGGCCAATAACATGAAAAGTTGTTCTTGAGATTGTCATTATGTTAAGGTAAATCAAAACCACTATGAAATATGACTCCACAACTAACAGAATAGTTGTAATCAAGTCGTGACAAGAATGTGGAAGAAGCAGAACTTCCATACATTGACAATGGGAAAATAAAATGAACTAGCCACTTTGGAAAACATCTTTCAGTTCATTAAAAATTAAAAAAAAAATTTTTAAGTTACCATATGAACCAGCTTAATTAAAGTAAAATAACTCTTACATTTATATTTTTTCACTTCTGCTAGGTTCTTTTTTATAACTTTACCTCCACTGGTATTTTATAGTCTAATTATTTGGAATGGGATCTGCTGTTTAAAACTCACTCTTGTTTTCTGGAGTAAATAATTTCCCAAAATAGATCTTTTTTTCCATCACATTTGGTGATGACTTAGAGCAGTCATGTTGTGACTGTTTCTTTTTTCGTGCACAAGAGAGTAGATCTAACAATATTTGCACCAAAATAAAATGTGTATATACTGCAATGCCTTCAGTGTGTTTTCCAGCAGTTAGAATTATCCTGCCATACTTTAAGCTGAAAGTATGGATTTGTAGGTTTATTTCATAAGTTTAATTCTGTAGCATCCTAAGGAAAGTGCAGAGAATAATGAGACATTAATCAGGGCCAATAAAAGTAGTATATATATATATATATATATATATATATATATATATATATATATAACACACTATGTTTGTTAGAATCATGATGCCAGAGATAAATAGCTCCCCAAACCTTATTTGAGAAAAATTTAACTGGTCTTTATCCAGGATGAAATATTGTGATGCCTACCAAAACATGTCCTTAAACTTTGATGAGAAAAAGTTCATCCAATGAGCCTGAACTTAACGATGGCATTTCATTTAAAAAAAAAATCAAAGTCCCATAGGAATGTGTATAACTCTTTATGCTTAGTTTATTATGATAGTACAGAAAGTTATCACTTAACATTATTGATGAGTTCTTGGAAATTGCAATTTTAAGTGAAATGATATACAAGGAAACCAATTTTAACATAGGCTATTTGATATAAACAAGTTTCTATAACTTATTTCTGCTCACAAAAACATCATCAAACTTCAAAATAAGAACTCCAAGCAGTTCTAATGTTAAGAATTTGTATCTATTCATTCATTTACAAGCCTGCTTCTTCCAGTTCAGTGTCATGGTGACACTGAATGGGTGCCTATCCTGAAAGCTGAGGGACAAGACAGGAACCAACCTGGAAGAGGATCCCTTTCTATCCCTTCCAACCATATTCACACTCAAGTAAGTCAGTGAGATTGTGAATATCAACCTAACAGTATACATCATTGGGATGTGGGAAGAAACCACAGTATCCAGATAAAAACTCATGCAAACCTGGCAAAAACTCCAAGCAAGCAGTGGCCCTGACATGGAATCAGTTTCATGTTTCTCAACATTATAATGTAGAGTAAAATTGTTATTTAAAGATATATTAATTTGAGACTTCTTGTATTGCTGAGGTCCCATTTTGATTTAAGTTGAAACAGACTCCATAATTAAAACCCATACATGTTTCAGTGGCAAACAACTTAAAATTTTAAATACAGATGATCTCTACTCCAATAAATAAGTGAAACTTAAAGTTGATTTCTGTTAATATGTTTCTGTATTGTGAGATTTTAAAGATGAAAGAAGAAATCTCAATCACACTCTTCAGCTTTTATATAGTCCATATTATGGCTTTTTATGATTTACAACCCACATTACAATGGATGCAGATTCCAGAAACATAATATCCAACTGTCTACCTGGAATGGAAGCATCTACATCTTGATTGTGGGATTATGTACTCATTTATTAAAGTCCATAAAATTATACATTAAAACATTTCATTTTAGAGCATTTTTTTAATATAAAAAGTACAGCAGGAATGAAGGTAAGCAGGTAAGTAGGAAGGGAGAGAGAAGAAGAGGAAGTACTTTATCTAATTTATTATATTTTTATTTAGCCATCATCCTGGTTGTTCCCCGAGGACCTGGACGTAAACACAGGTGCCTATGGGATGCATATGGATGCATACGGACTGCACTTATCTAAACGTGGTGGACCTAACTGCTATTTCATCAGGGTGCACCAAGAATACGTTAATTTAAATATTTTTTTAATGAAAGACTTAGTGATAAAAGATCAAATATACAAAGAAACATGGAAACAGTTTTTTATTTTAGCTATTTAATTGTTGGTATAATAATCTAATAGATCATCAAATCTATACTCTAGGGAATATATATGTTTTATTTAATTAATTCCTTAGTGATTTCATAACTACCATGTTCTATGAATGATAAAATATAGGGGTTAATAGGTAATATACTTTAAATATGATAACAATATTCTAGTTCGAGAGTAAATGAATCTTTAAAAAGTGTCCTCAGATACAATCATGTCTTTTGTCACTGAAAATCATCAAAAGTTGGTTTTCTATTGTATTTTCAATGTGAAATCTTATTTATAGTAGCAGATTAGTTTATGGAAGTTAAGTATAGTGTAATTTGCTTAATAAAGACACATTTCACTTTTCTTTGATAATATGCATATTATTATTTAAACATAATTATTAAAGAAGCTAAAATTATATTAAATTTTAACTTTTTTGAATATATAGTATTTATATAGCAAAATAACATTAGCTGTTACATATGAAATAAGTTGTGACTAGATTTAATAAAACATCATATAATCTTATATTAAAATTATTTCAGTAAGTCTTAATTTTTGCTATAAAATTGAAAGTAAAGCAGAAACTATAGTTCAAAGCAATTTATTACATGAAGCTTCAATCTCAAGTGTTAAAATTCTTATTTACTTTCACTGAAATACACAGTGAAAAAGAAAATATATAAAATAAGAAAAAAATAAGAAAAGCATGTATAAGTAACTGATGCAAAAGTAAAGTATAATTTGACAGGTGAAATCATATGTCTGGAGCTTCAGGTATCACAGTGTAATTCTATAAGTCATTTCTATAAAGAAAAATCCAATGAGTATTTCTTTTGCACAATCACAATCAAAATATAGACTTTAATTTTTTGAGACTTTCATTAATCTACTGCCACACTCCTCCTCTTCCTTTACCACCTGCACCACTTTCAAAGAACATGAAGTCCTAGATGAAAACAAAAATAGAAAATGAGTTTTCAGTAAACAAACAAGAAATCAGTTCTCAGATGCAAACATGTGAAAGGATCTGATAAAACAATAACATGTCTGCAAAAAAAGAAAAATTAACTATAATATGTCAGAAATGTTGAAAACTTGAGTTTTCTATTTTAATATCAATTAAATCTCAGCATATTATTAGCTTATTGATGCCTCAATTCACTTAATTAATTAACCCCTGATTTTTTGCACTCCTTGATACAGTAATATAGCTTGTGACTACAATTCCATGCACAACTTTCATATTTCTTCAGAAAGAAAGCCATCTTAGTGCATCTTAGAATACACGAGGCCTAGTTTTATAATTTATCTCCAAATTTTTTCACTGTACTCCTAGCCTGCCTTACTTCATCAACGTCTAACCAGATTTTGACCCCTGTGACTTCAATCAAATTCTATGGATTTTACTTCTCTTATATTTATTACTCTCATTAATCCCTTTCACAAAGAAACAATATAATCTTTATCACCATTTACTTATAATTGAATAGCTACAACTTTACCTCTCTTCATTTACTACAAAATCATCAGAAATTATAGCTCCAAAATTTGGATTTATAACTATTTTATTTGTATCTATTTTTAAGTGAACCAATTCATTAAGCAATTTTAAATATATCTCAGAGCCTACAAAGTATTCAGTCTTTAAAAAGAAGCCCAATCTATCACATAGTCATTTCCTAATAACCACCCCAACCCCAAATCCATTTCTCATCTATCTCAGCAACCCAGATTCTTCTCTCTTGTCTATACACATTTATCTTTGGTTCTGGTGCATATAACTTCAACTAAAGAATTTCCAAATATAAGATTTAAATTTTAATTTTTATGTGAAATAAACATTATTGAAAATAATTTTATTTAAAATATTTAAAATATCAAAATATTATATTTAACATTAAAATATTAAAATTTAAAACACTTTTATTTTAAATATTTAAAAATACAAAAACCATATAGAATATGGGTTTATTTAAAACATATTACAGAAAATGTTAGGAAGGTCCCAAGTTAGATACAATGGCATAATAGTCATATCTAACTTTAATAATTTTTACAGCGAACAATCTTATATTATCAATTACTTAATCCCCTAAATCTTCCTATTCATAACCTCATTATTTAAAAGAAAATCCTAGATATAATAGCATTTTACATTGAAATAATTCAGGATGTGCCCCCATAAAAGTTTTGTTTTATATACTCACAGTATCATCCTCAACGCCAAAATATTAATTCATTAATATGATCAAAAAGTCAGTCAATGTTCAAATTTCCTTGATTGCCTCATACATTTTTTACATTATTCATAAAATCAATATTCAAACATGAACCATAAAGTGTGTTAGGTTAATATCTCCCCCTTTCACTTTATCTTTATCTTTTTATTTTTCTTAATATTCATGAATTAAAAATCTGGGTCCTTTTGCTGTAAATTCTCCCACTTTCTAGTTTTTTTTTTCTGATTGCACCCCAATTAATGTTTAATATGAAGCTAACCTTGCTTACAAATGTAATCACCTATAAGCTCTGAACAGAATGAAGGTGTGCTTCTGATTCGTTATTTCAATTAATTGTATCTGGGTGCAGTCTTGACACATGGAGTTTGAAAAGCTAAACTGGTATTTCTGTGTCTCCTTATAGCTAAAGACAGTGGTTCTACCCAAAGAATCCTCAACTTTGGCTGAATATGGAATCATGTTCAGAGCTACTCAAACTTCTGATTCTGAGTTTCTGATTTAGATGAATTGGATACAGCTTGGTACTTGGTTTGTGAAAATTTCCAAGGTGAGTAATGTGAACACAAGTTCAGAAATAATTTCTCTATCTCATACATATCATCTCAATTGGCAGCATGATCTAATGGCTTTATTTTTGGTATGCTCATTCTAGTTTACTGTTCTGCATTAGATTATTTAATTTAATAATGAATTAGAAGGAAATTTCCCTATTTCATTGGCTCTTGTTTCAAGTCCATAATCAAAGTATTACCCAATGTACCAATTTTGTTATTTTAATAAATTTCCCAAAGACCAGGGTCTCTCATTAACCCAAAAAAGTCCTATAGAACTGAGTATAGACTTTTTAGAGAGCAACTGGTCACCTGTGAATCCAAAGAACCAGGAGAAAACTGAATTTCAGAACTTTGGCTAAATGGGACTCCTAATTCAGAAAGCCTATAGATTTAAGCAGGTCATTAAACATGTACAATTTACAGAATCATTTCAAAATACTAGAGAAACCATTTATACACAAGATTAGCAAAACTAGACTTACAATGAGAAAGCATGCACCAATCATTACAGCTTTCATTTTCACATCAAGGTCCATAGGGAATTGGACACCATAGTTATCAGCATCTGTATACATCTCTCTTATTAAACCAGTCCATTGCTTGGAAATCTTGCCAACCACATTTTCTTCATCAAGAGATTTAATCTAAATTGAAAAAGAATGCAAAGAATTCTAGAAAGCAATAACATTCAAAGCTGGAACAAAATTAAACAAGTACTCTTAAAATTACGTGTCACATGTTACTGAATATTATCACTTACTAGTTTTGTATATGTGTTTATAAATATATTAAAAACTGTTTATTTGTTATAAAACATATGAAAGTAGCTGAAATTTCTGGCATTTTATATTTCATATTAAGACAGGCAATATATATGCATATACTTGATTCAAAATAAAATCTAAGCAGAAAAAGGTGAATTATTTCTTTTGAAATTTCAAAAAAACTGACAAAATAAAGACTATGGTTACCAGAAGTGAGAGGAAAAAGTGGGGAGAGAATCTGAGGTAGAGAGGAAAAAAATGATAGTGGCAAATGGCACTAGAACTCAAGTGGTGGTCATGGTCAGATACACATATTGATTAAGGTATTAATATATTCTTTAAAAATTATATAATATTGTAAACCAATGATATGTTAATATGAAAAATAACTAGAGAAGCACAGAGAGTTTATACAGAGTGTTCAAATGTGATGGAGAACCCATGACCACTCATTATCAGTAATAAATCTTAAACGCTTAAGAGCCTGGAACAGAGAACTAGCAGTTTTTAGTGAAGAAAGTAACCAATACATTACTTAATGGGATATCCAGGTCGGGATTGGGGTAAGACCAGACAATAGGAAGTGGGAGAAAAATGAAAGAAGGTTGTAGGGATAAAATAAAGGGCTGTATTGTAAAAATTTTCTAACTGCAGTTTTACCTGAGTAAGTATAGGACTACTGTAAAGAGTTGAACAGACTGGCCAGAGAAAAGCTCCTCTTAAAGTGTGACTTGAATGAAGTCACACTTACCAAAGAGGTAAACAGAGGTCAATTCAAGACGAGAGGTATCCTTTTCAATTGTGCTTACAACACCTTTGGAAATTTTTGCCTTCTGTTGGGACAAGCTGAGTAAGCAAGGGAACTCAAAACAGTTGGCAGTTGACTTATTTACTTGGTTCATAAAAACACCGAAAAAAACAGAAAATCGAAAACAAAAACTTGAAACACAGACTTTTGGTATGAAAAAGGTGATAATATGGATTACTGTTCTTCAAATACTCATTACACACCACTTTCCACTCTAGGCCTAGTCTACTTCCCTGCATGTTGATAATTAGAATTGATCCTGAGACATGTTTGATTAGTGGAATGTTAGTGGATGTGACAGGAGAAGAGATCTTAAACACAGCCAACTGATTAGGCCTGGTTCTGGTCTTCCAGTGATCAGCCACTAGAAAAGCATGATCCAAGTTGCTGGAGCTGGAGAATGCTCATACCTGCAGCAGACAAGACTGGAGGCTAATTTACAGCTTAAATGAGAACCACCAAGGAGAACCTTGATACATCTGACACACTGATGATCTGCAGACCCATAAGCATAAAAATAAACGATTCGTTGAATCCACAAAGCCTTAGAGGCTATCTTTCATGCAATCAATGTACCAAAACATATTAATACAAATCCCTTGCACATTTTGTTTAAATGCTAATTACTGTCACCTACGAATTAGAATCTAGAGTAATAAAACCCTAAAGTTTGTATTTTTAATTATTTTTAACCTTTAAATATGTAAAAGTTCAGTATACAAAGAAAATCTACAAGTTATGATAGATCCAATGAGTAGTTATAATAGGTATAAACATTTCCCTTTGTGATTCTTACAGCAAATTTGAAAATTCACCACAATTCAAGTAAGAAGATAATTTTGTAAAAAAGTTAAAAAATGTGAGTAATGATCTTCTACTGAATTTATCAAGAATATGAATTTTAGCTAAATTCCAGATAATATTAAAAAATAGAAAATTGATCTATCAAATGACTCAGTCTTTGGAAATGATAACTGATATTATATTACTAGTAAATTTATAAACACGTATTTCAAAACAATAATTGGCATATTTTTTAAAAAAATTAGATTCACCTCATCATATAACATAATGTTAAAAATCAATAAAAGCATATAGAATAACACACAGAAGCTTGACAGGTATCACAATATATCAGAATAAACTGCATAAGACTAGAAAAATCTCTATAATTCAAAAGATGAATCTATTCATAAATTCTGAAAGGTATTTTATTTCCTAAATCAGTATATAACATTTTTTATACGCACGGCATATAAATTCTTTGTACATTTAATTTTTTCTCATAATAACTTTATAACAAATATACTACACATTATTACATACAACTTTGATACAAAAAGCTAAAACAAGGAGAGGTCTATAACATATAGATAATAAATCATGGTGATAGCGTTTGAACCCATGTGTTCTACTGTACAGGTAGTATTCATGACCACTATAATACTTTGTACTTTAGAAAGTTTTAACTATCAATTATTTTTGAAAATCTAGTCCAGGGTTAAGGCATCAAAGGTCGGTAAGCCAAATCTATACTGCCCACTGTTTTTGAGAATAATTTTCTTAGGACATAGTTATACACATCAATCATGTATTGTTTATGACTACTATAAGCTACAATGGCAGAGCTGAGTGGCTGCAACAACGACTCTACAGTTTAAAAAGTCTATCTCATTTTCTACAAACAATAAAATGGATGATTCCAGCTCTGGGTAAAAAGGGAATAGAAAAATACCATGAAAATAATAGTTATCTTTCTAACTGAAATATTTCTGTTTTTTTAATTGAAATAATCAACTTTGTATATCTCCTCACAATTAGCATTATTATTAGTTTTTCTGTAGCAGTAGGCTGAAAAAGAAAATAAGCTAAATGTAAAACATTAGAAGAGCTAAAAGGATTTCATTTGCTCTGTTATTTTTATACCTAGAGAAACAGTATAGTAAAAATTTAATACAAGTATTGAGTCACAAAACTAGATACAGAGGGAACAAAAATAACCTTTTACAATGTCAATAAATACCTAAAGATATAAATAGTCCTACAAAATAGTGATAATTCTTATAAATTACTTAGGAATAAACTTTTTAAAAATGATGGAAATTTAACATGAAGTGTACATGATTTTATAAAGAATACAAAATTAGGTATGAATGAATAAAAAACACATCTGAGATGAGACAGGTTTAGCATCATAAATTTGTTAATTAATTTTAATAGAATACCAACTGGATTCTAACTCCTGAAAAATTGAATGAAATGACCGTTTAATACTCACAGAAAAGAAACATTTGATAATACCCAGAAAACGTGATAAAGAGTAAGAAGTGACTGGCTGTGAGTAAATACATGATGTATCATTAAGTCACCATAATTGAATCATAAAGAATTGCTGTACAGATCAGTGTAACAGATCAGTGCAAAGGTAGACATAATCTAGAAATAGTTCCTTTTAATGTGTGAATTCAACACATGGCAAGGATGGGATTTTAATTGATCAAGATATTAACAATTAACTTAAAAAATCATGGTAACACAAACTGTCTAGCCATCTGAAAACAGCATCATAAATCTGCAGAACAGTCATGCCCTGTTGCTCTCTTTTCTGCTGACCTTTGATGCCCTTGGTTGCTGGGCCCTTCCTGAGGACCTCCCTTGATTGTGGTGAGATCCCCCTTCCCCTCCCAAACATCCTTTGTCTAAAATACTTACAGTGGTGATTTAAGTCATTTTGTTAAATTACTCAATATGTCAGGGTTTCTCCAGTGTATACAGTAGGTATTCATGCTATTATTAAACTTCCTTTATTTTTCCTCTTATCAATAAAGAAAAAGTTCAGTCTTATATTGCACGGATAAAATTCCATGTGAGTTACAGATTTAAATATAAAAAGATTAAAAATGATACAATCCAAGTTTGGGGGAACATCAAAATAAAAACAGGAAAAGTAGATGGCATTCTAATAGGTATATATGACCACATTATATTTAAAATTTCTATATTGCAAATATCATGAACCACATGACATTTCAGTCTAAAATGGACCCATATACATGAAGTTGGTTCCAAAATTCCTATTGCCTAATGAGGTTGTAACACACACTGCCAGCGCACTACAAGAGCAATAAGAGGAGTTGTGGGTAACACAACTCCTCTTATAAGATGCCCTCCTGAAATGGTATGCCAGTCAAATAGAATATTACTGTTTGGAGAATAACATAAACTCTGTGATGTATGCACAATGATGAAATTGCCTAACTGCATTTCTTAGAACATATGCCCATGGCTAAGTGACACATGATCACATACCATGGTTAAGTGACTTATCTACTCCAAAAACAAAGGATAGATTAGTGAAAAAAAAAATTTGCAAATCAGAGTACAGCTGCAGAGTTAATGTTTCCAATATACAAGTTACCTCTATACATTAGTAAGAAAAAAGCAAACAACCAAACAGATAAAACAAGCAATGAATATGAATAAAAAATGCAAAAAGAGCAAAAGTAAGTAGCCAGTAAGCCAGTAGAGTAAAATGCTTAAATCCCATGGTAAGGAAATCACACACATTTTAGTGGGAGGTCATATCTGTTTTAAGATCTAACCTTCCCTCTTCTCAAGTGCTGATTTTTAGATTTCTTATTTTAGTGTGAAGCTCTCAGTTAATCTAAGCTGTATCTAAATGTTATTTTTTTCTTACACAGAACTTGCACTTTCTATATCTGAGAATTGAAGGCATCATGTCTACAAAGATTATTAGCCATTTACCCATTTTTAATATCATTTAAGCACATTTTTTGTTTTCTGTTTCTGTTAATTTTCTTTGTCATATGCAAAAGGAGATTATTCTAATTTCTATAGGCCAACAATACATTTTTATTCCTACAAATTTATAGTTTTTCCTCTCTCTTTACCTTCCACATGTATATCATCCAGTTCACTAACTCGCTCATTTCCTGTATCTAATTTGTAGCCCAACATTTCCAACGAGGTTTATCAATGACTGCTCCACTTTCCTGGAGATCATATTTGGCTTGCTTTCAAGTTCTTTTGTCTTTTATTTATTGCATATTTCATCTTATGTCTGTCTTTGCTTTTTCTTTTGCTTCTTTAATAAGTATTTATTGTATGATTGATTCAGATTGTTCTTTTATATATGCAGTTTTTCTGTTGTGTGTTAATTCTGCAGCATTCTGCAAAGTTTGAATCTGCTCATGCGAAGCTAGGTTTTTTTCTGTAGGAATAGAGGGTACCTGTGACAGCAACATCCTTCTAGAGTATATAGATTCTGTTATGTTTATCACTATTCAAGATCAATTTCTATTTTTTGAGATTCTTGAACCCTAACAAATTCAAACTCAAAAGTGATTTTCAGGATCGACTTCCAGATGGCGACCCGATAGGAAGCACTTTCGGGTCGCTCCCCACAGACACCAAAAAAAAAATTATTTTCCTCAGACAAACACCAAGAAACTACTGGCACTTCACCTGGAGACAGAATAGCTGACAACTAACAATGGGTGAGGGCGAACGGTGTGGTGGGATGGAGAGCTAAACCACAGATTTCAGATGGAGCATAGGCGTCCCCACGTACAGTGGAGAGGATATAGGGGAGGCAGCTAGGGATCCCAGCATTGACTGCAAAGGCAGTGAGGAGCATGCCCAGCAGGGCTGAGACCCAGAGCCAGGGAAGAGGGAGAAAGGAGAGCCAGTGCACTGGGAGTTGAGCTGGAGCCCATGTGGTGAAATTGAGCTGGGCGCCTCCATAACAGAAAATCAGCCCAATAAATTCCTAGCTACAACCCCTCCCACAACCATTTCACACCAGAGACTCTGGGTCCACTGAGTGGGGGCCTACCAGATTTCCCTCCCACCCGGTACCCAACCCACAGGATTACAGTGAGAAGGCAGTCCCACTAAGGGACAAAACCTCAATGCAACCCACTAGCGTCACCCTGTGGGTTGAGGTGAAACTGCAGCCTGATTGCCAATCCTAGGCAATTATAAATTGATCACACCTATGCAATGCCACTACTTCAGGGAAACCAAACCCTCAGAAATATGAACAGAATGCCAAATAGAGCAAGGGACAGAAATATGTGCAAAATTATGGATCCAATCAAAAACCCAGGGGAAAATCTGAACACAACAGAGGTATATAAATTACCTAAAGATGAATTTAGGGTAACAGTGATTAGCATACTCATCCAGAAATCAGTAGAAGAAGTAAAAAGAATGTCAGGAAGCAAAGAGAAGAACTGAAAAAAACACATCATACAGGTAAGTGATAAGATGGCTTAATTAAAGAACTCAATAGAGAGACTCAACAATAGGATAGATGAAGCTTCCAATAGAATCAGTGATCTAGAAGACAGGACAGAGGAACTCAATGAAGCAAATAAGCAAAGAGATTTTAAAACAGGCAAAGAATCGAAGACAGCATTCTAGACCTCTGGGATAACATCAAAAAGAACAACATTCGCATCAGAGAGGTCCCAAAAGAAGAAGAGAGAAAAAAGGGGCAGAAACCATATTTGAAGAAATAATAGATGAGAATGAAGAGAGCCTCCAGATCTAGGAAGCTCAAAGAGTTCCTAACAAAAGAAACCCAAACAGAAATACACCTAACACACATAATCAACAATGTCAAAAATTAACAGGAAAACAGCCACATTAAACGACGATCTGGAACAAAGAGGTCTAACAGACATACACCGAGCATTTCACCCAATGACTGCAGATTTCACTTTCTTCTCAAGTGTACATGGAACATTCTCAAGGATAGGTTATATACTGGGACACAAAACATCTCTCAACAAATTTACAAAGATTGAAGTCATATCAAGTGTCTTCTCTGACTACAACGGCCTGGAAATATGGAGATCAACCACAAAAAGAGAGCTGGAAGACCCTAAACTATTTGGAAACTTAATAAATGTTCCTGAAAGACTCTTGGGTAAAAAAGGAAATCAAAAATGTAGCAACAAATGAGAATGAAGACATCTACCAGAATCTATGGATGCAGCAAAAACAGTACTAAAAGGAAAGTTAATTGCAATCCAGGCCTATCTCAAGAAACAAGAAAAATCGCAAGTAAACAATTTAACTCTACATTTAAAACAACTAGAGAAAGAACATTTAAATTCAAAATCAGCAGAAGAAAGGAAATAATCAAAATTTGAGCAGAAATAAATGAAATAGAAAACAAAAAGATAATCCAGAAGATCAATTAAATCAAAGGTTGGTTCTCTGAAAAAATAAACAAAATTGACAAGCCACTGGCTAGACTCACAAAGTAAAAAAGGAGAAAACTCTCATAACTAGATCATAAATGAAAGGGGAGAAGTTACAACAGACACCACAGAAAATTC
The DNA here is from genome assembly GCA_004363575.1 of Solenodon paradoxus. Taxonomy (NCBI): domain Eukaryota; kingdom Metazoa; phylum Chordata; class Mammalia; order Eulipotyphla; family Solenodontidae; genus Solenodon; species Solenodon paradoxus. Next base: position 570,571 of record RJWH01000185.1, on the reverse strand, counting down.
AAAACATCATAATGGACTACCATGAACAGCTCGATGCCACCAAAATGAACAACCTTGAGGACAAGGACAGATTTCTAGATAGTCTACCCAGACTGAACCCAGAAGAACTGGAAAACCTGAACAAAACAATCAGAAGCAAAGAAATTGAAGAAGTAATCAAGGGCTTCCCCAAAAATAAAAGTACAGGACCAGATGGCTTCGCCAAAGAGTACTATCAAACCTTCAGGGAAGAATTAATACATATTCTTTTCAAGCTCTCCCAAAATATTGAAGAACAGGGAACACATCAAAATACTTTTTATGAGACTAACATTACACTGATAGCAAAAGCTGATAGAGACATCTCCAAGAATGAAAGTTACAGACCAATATCTCTAATGAATATAGATGCAAAATTTTCAACAAAATATTAGCAAACTGATTCCAAAAATGCATTACAAAGATCATTCATCATGATCAAGTGGGATTCATCCCAAGATATGTAAGGATGGTTCAGTATACATAAATCTATTAATGTCATACACCATATCAAAAAGAGCAAAGAGAAAACACAACATCATATCAATAGATGCAGAGAAAGCTTTTGACAAGATCCAACACTCATTTATGATAAAAATCCTCCATAAAATGTGAATAGAAGGTACATACCTCAACATAATAATGGCTGTATTTGAAAAACCTAAAGTCAACATCATAGTCAATGGCATAAAATTGAATGTGTTTTCTCTTAGCTCAGGAACAAGGCAAGGTTGTTCACTCTCACCACTGCTATTTAACACGGTACAGGAGGTCTTAGCCAGAGCAAGTAGGCAAGAAAAGGAAACAAAAGGAACCCAAATTGGAAGGGAGGAAGTAAAATGTTCATTATTTGTAGATGACATGATTATATATATTGAAAATCACAAACACTCTATCAAAAAACTTATAGAACTCATGAATGAATACAGTAAAGTTGCAGGCTACAAAATCAACGCACAACAATCTGCTGCAAAAACACACTAGAAGAAAGTGAAATCACAAAAATCACACCATATAAAATAGAAGTTAAATGTATAAAATACCTAGCAAAGGATGCAAAAGATCTATATAATGAAAATACAAGTCCTTCTTAAAAGAAATAGAGGAGGACACAAAGAAATGGAAAGACATCCCCTGTTTGTGGGTGGGAAGAATCAGTATCATTAAAATGGCCATCTTACCCAAAGCAATATATAGGTTTAATGCAATTCTCATTAAAATTCCAGGGAATTATTTCCAGGAAAAAGAACAAAAAATCTTAAAATTTGTATGGAACAATAAAAGACCCCAAATAGCCAAAGCAATCATTAGGAAAAAAAAAAATAATCTGGACGGATTACACGTCCAGACTTTGAATGATATTACAAAGCAATAGTGATCAAAACATTATGGTACTGTAACAAATAAAAGAGGCACAGATCAGTGGAACAGAACTGAATCACCAGAAACTGACCCAGTCACATACAGTCAGTTAATCTATGAAAAAAGAGCCAAAAGCATTCTAGGGACAAAGGAAAGTCTCTTCAACAAATGGTGCTGGGAAAAAGGGACAGTCACATGCAAAAGAATGAAGCTAGACCACTCTAACACCATTCACAACAATTAATTTGAAATGGACTAGAGACTTGGACATAAGACCAGAAACCATAAAGCTCTTAGAAGACAACATAGGAAAGACTTTCCATGACATCAGTCATAGAGAAGCCTTTGAGAACTCAAGTCTGTCATCAAGGGAAACTAAAACAGAAAAAAAAAATTGGGACTACATCAAACTAAGGAGCTTCTTCACAACAAAAGAAAACCTCACCAAACCAAAAGACCTACTAACTGGGAGAAATATTTCTAACAAATGCATAATATCTAAAATACACAAAAAAAGTCATAAAACTCAACTAGAGAAGAACAGGCAAACCAATCAAAGAATGGAAAAGAGGAATTGGAGAGACACTTTTCTGATGAGGATATACAGATGGCCAACAGGCACATGAAATCACATTCCTACTTGGTGGCTTTCAGGGAAAGGAAAATTAAAAAATGAATGTGATATCACCTTACACATGGTGTAAGACTGGCTATTGTCCGAAAGTCTGGAAACAACAGATATTGGCGAGAATGTGAATAGGCAGCACTTTTGTACTGTTGGGAGTGCAAATTGTTGCAAGCCCTATGGAAAATAGTTTGGAGATTCCTCAAAAAATTGAAGATGGAAATCCCATATGATCCCGTTATTCCACTACTGGGCATCTACCCAAAAGATACAAAAGCACCCATCCGCAGAGATGTATGCATCCTCATGTTTATTGCAACCCTATTCACAATAGCTAAGAACTGGAAATTACCTAAGTGGTCAGAATCAGATGAACAGATAAAGAAGTTGTGGTACATACATACAAACCCTGTCATTTAAATCAACATGGATGGAACTAAAGGGGATTATGTTAAGTGAAAGAAGTCAGAAGAAGAAAGACAGGTACCAGATGTGAATAGACAAAACAAAGGAACAGATGAAACAAAACTAACGCTGGAACATTAGCAACAGAACTGAGATTACCAAAAGAGAATGGGATGGGCAGGGACTGATGGTGGCAGAGTCCATTGGACAATGGTGAAAAACACTTGGTGATTTGGTGGAGGGCATGGTGTGCTGAAATATATCCATGAAATGGGGACTCTATATGTAGGAAATTGTTTTTATGTATAGGATAATTACTACAATAAAAATTTATATCAAAAAAAGTGATAGAGGGGGCAGAACTGGGATATTAGTTTCATGTAAGCATATTTTTCCCCTACCAAAAGTCCTAGAAAACAGACAGATTCCTTTAATATCTCTGTGGTGCAGAAATTATAGTATCTTTCTTCTGGTTATATTTGGAATAATCTTCTCATGGTTTTAATCACACTATTTATACTGGAAACTCCACAACCTTTACCTCTATATACTTCAAGTCCAACAAAGCTCAAATACAAATCATAACTATCCATGAATCAACTATTTTTCCTCCAAGGTTAACTTGGCCACTGGTATCATTGCTCATTCAGCTTCTCAAACATTAGACATCAGAATAAGAAGACATCAGAATCATCTACAAATTTTCTTTCATTCTCAAGTGATAGAAAGTTCATCAATCAGTTTCATTCAGTATACTTGTGAAATGGCTCTTGAATTATTCATTCTTTAGGTGACTTCAGCCACTACTGTGTTTGGGATTTTTTTCCCTTTTCTTCTTCAAGTTTCCATGGCCACTGATATCATGATTAGGTTATTTTTCCATAATCATTACTCATGTTGATAATTTCAGTTTTAAGGTATAAAACTTTCCATTGCCCAACTTACAGAAATGTATTCAAGTTACTATTTCTCAATTCCCTGAAAAATGGTACCTAGTTAGCATAATTCTAGATGCAAAAGAGATGTTAATTCATTATATATAATGGATTTTGTAGGTATTCACTGAAAGATTGCAAGATGATCTCTTAATATTAACTGTGAGTTTCACAAACAAGGCTTATTTTCTTCATTAGTACTTTCACTTATTTTCCCCAATTAAAATATGTGTAGGTTGAACTTCTGTTAATAATATCTGCAAGAACCTTTCACTCCTCTGAATATTTGATAGGAATATATTCCCTATATAGAGAACTATTACTATAAATGAACCTGTAAGATCTTTACACACATAAAGCATTCCTTATTCCCTCCCTACTTATTCTTTCTCCCTCCTTCCCTCCTTTTCTCTCTCCCTGGCTCTGTGCTGTCTCTCTCTACCTCCCTACCTTTCTCTCCTACTGACTCCCTTCCTCTTTCATCCCTCTTCCTCTTGGTCATACACACATACTACATATCCATTTATAAGAGCCTTTACAAAGTCACTATTAGATTATATATGCTCTCTTAGAATTGTCTCTTTCATTAGACTCTGAAGTCAGTGAGCAGAAGGGTTTATCTTTATATAACCAGATTCTGAGAGAAGAGTTGAAAAGTATATGACCCAGGAATCCAGGTAAGTGATATAAAATGATGATGCTGGTTAGTGGAAAAACCTAGGAAATGAGGGAACAGAGGAAAATTTCCCGCAACTTTTCAAAAAGGGCAGCACTATTTTTGTCCTGTTTTGTATAAATATGGGTCCAGTTTACCAGGTTTCCTGATATTCCACCAGAATGAGAAAATAAAGAGTAAATTGTAAAATCTCTCATTTTTTTAAAAGGAAAGCTGCAGGCAGGAATGAAGACAAAAATGAGCAGGCAGGAAGGCAGGAAGAAATATGGGGAAGAAACATTTTATTTTATTTCCATTCAGTTGTTTACACTGGTTGTTTCACCCCGGACCCGGGATTTGAGCCCAGAGGTACATGGCTTGTGTCCTTTAGAGGCAACTGACTTAACCTCTGCTCCACCAGGGAGTGCTGAAAATTTCCCAGTTTAAAAAAGAAAAAAACATTTCTAACTATTTAGCTGGGCTTAAAGATAGGAAAAACTGCTGTAACGTAGTAAATACACAGATATGGCATAGTTGTTTTTTGTTGTTGTTGCTTTTTTTTTTTTTTTTCTTTTAAGGAAGTTACAGGCAGGAACTAAGGTAAGTAGGCAGGCAGGCAGGAAGAGAGAGGAGGAAGAAACATTTATTTATTTCATTTAGTATTTAGTTGTTCCCCCAACCCCGGGTCTCAAACTTAAGTCTTTGAGATTTATGTGGACTACGTCCAGTGGCCTTAATCACTAGGCTACCAGGTCATGCCAGATATGTTATAGTAATACAATTTAATAGAGATAAAGGAGAAAGCATAGAAAAATCACAATTGGGTAGTATGTCTTTCACTATCTTTCTTAAAACAATTTGTATAGTTGGGTTTTTTTGTAGGGACTCAAAGATGTCAGGCCTCCGGAAGAAAGGCTGGAGTACTGGTAGCCATCTGCTTTGGTAATCAGACCTCAGTGACAAGGCAGATGCTCTATTTAAAATGGGCACTATAATGTCTCCATACAGAAACCACCATGCTTCAAGGTTAAATATTTCACTTAAGTTTTTCTGACTATAATGCTGCTTTTTTAAAAACTGTTTACATTATGCTTAATCAAAGCAATTGCTCCCTCTGACCAAAGTCTCATATATGAGAACATTATCTTCCCTTTGAGAGATCAAGATACAAACATTTATTTATTATGTTTGCAACATCTTCCCAAATATGTTATTCTTACACTAGAAAAGCAACACCTATAAACATTATCATATCTCTTACCTCAAAATCAATATCTGAGCAACATCTGCACACAATACACGGACCAACAATTTTTAGTACATCTTCTCTCCTCTCATTTTGAATTGTAAACTTTGGTAGGCATGGGTGCCAGGTCTGAGTAATGTAACCTACTGGTACACCAGGAGGAGCATACACAGTCATCTAAAAAAGCAAAAGAATAAATAATAATAATAATATCAAAAATGTATTTATTGAGTACTTTTTAAGTGTGAGCCCCTATTAAGTACCACTTAATTCACAATATATCCTTATTAGACTGGTACTATTATTCCCATTACAAAGAAAGTAACTGAAACAGAGAGTTTTAACTAACTTGTATCAGATTCTCCAGCTACAGAGCAGAAAAGATGAGACACAAACTGCAGCAAAATGCATTTTTAAGCACTGCTTTAATGGACTTCTGCATTTTTAAATTACCAGACTTATGTAAATGTCTCAATTATTAAGGAATTCTTTCTTAAATTCCTTTAAAAACAGTGACTTAGAGGTATACACAGAGCTCTGACCACTGGTAAAATTTCCAAATTAGTAGCACTAGTGCTTTAATTGGGCATAGAGTGAGGCATGGAATCTCGACTCTGACATGAACTGGAAGACATCGAGAACTTGGTAGGCTCATCGGTAAATGATGACACCACAGGTCTTTATTTATTTTTTTTTTTGTTAAAGATGAACAGTACAGTGAATGTTGCTTTTAAATCAGAGCAACAATTTCTGTCAAATGTTCAGATATTCCCATGAATATATCAATCCTAAATGACATGGAAAACAAAATTTAATTCACCATGAATAATTTCATTTACCTTTGAAAACAGATATAATATTAGACTTCAAATATGTATGTGCTTGTATCTGTGTTAGCATCTCATAGCCACCTGTACGGATGACTGAGTGAACCAGGTAAGTTGGTCTCACAGGCCAACAGAGATATAGATGAACAGCAAATTTCTTATAGACTCGCTGTCCTGGGAGTCTACCCTGATATCCACATTCTCTATCAGTGGACTTTCAAGTAATATGAAACAAACACCTGGTCTTTAGAGAGCTGAAGGTACTCACACCTACAGTATCTCTATGACAGAGGACTCATATATATTCTTTTTCAAAAATAGAAATCAGAAAAACATTTCTTAGAGGGGCCTCTCTCAGGTTTGTTCCTTGCAGGCTGGCTAAAATTATGATGTGAACACATTTTCTTTTTTCCTTGTTCTTCTGTCTACTTGCTTCTGGAATAGTACAACAAGATATTCTCAGTGGAGCCCCTCCTCAAGTTATGGCCAGATCTCTGACGGTAATTTTGTGTAAGGTCCTGGACCAAGGTGCCCACCTTAATCCCTGAAGATCAAGAAGTCTGGTCTCTGAGTGAATGCTCAACTGCACTATTCAGGGACATGGGACTACAACTCACTATTTTCCCACCTGCCTTCCTTTCTGTACAATTTACTCTCAAGAATAAACCAATAGCTTGTAGACTGATTTCTCCTTAAATTTTATTTGATTACATAAGCTCAATGAAAAGGTGGCAATTCTTTCCAACAACTTTGCAAATTACTCTGGTAATTGTGCACTGACCTCCTGAAGGCAACAGGGAAAGAAACAGCTGGCACACCTAAGCGGTCTCTCCACTGTGATGACTTCTTGACCCATATTATCAAGAATCTTTATCACAAAAGACCTATTACTCCCACAGCACATTCGGTTACAGCAATCAGTATCTTCCATTGCAAAGTAAATCCTCTGGCCAAGGCTGTTCTTAATTTCATATTTGTTTTTGCTTTCAAAACCTATTAAGGCTAAAAGCATAAAAGACAGAATCACTATAACCATTGTGTTAGAAAACATTGAATATTTTTTAGGCTACTATAATAACTAGTTATACCATTTTTCAATGCTTTATTTATTTTTACTTTTTTTTTTTTAAAGTCTAATTAGCTTGGAGGTTGGAAACTGGCAGGCTAATTTTCAGAAAAATGCCTTCTTTCTCTTTATTTTTGCCTGATCATTTAAAGATTAGAAAATTTCACATAAAATACATTTCCAGAATTTTTTATAATACCACTTTCAGATGCTACTTCACACTGTGAAGAGAGAAACAAAAGGAATAGTAGTCAAAGATACTCAGACAGAGAAAAAAGTAAAAGGGAAAGAAGGAGGAGAGGATATAAAGATACAAGAGAAGTTAACAGTACCCTAAGTGAGACATGGAGAAAATCCTATCTTCCTAATTACAAAGACCCATGTCAGATAGGAAGAATTTGCTGCAAGGGATGGTGTAGGCTTGCAGATAGTTACAGTGATGCTCTGTGTCTGCAGAACATGTCCACTTGCTGGTACAGTGTTCATATAGTCAACTATGGAGGGGAATACAGAATGATTGCTATGTTTATCCTCTGAAAAATTACATTAAATAATATGGCAGAAGATTTTTTATAAACTACATTCATGATACGTATTTTTGCTGTGTGTAAGAAAAGATAATGAAGAGCTGCTCTCAATGCACCCATGTTAAAAGGGAACGAGCACAGAAGGATGAATTAGAATATTACATCAGGCATAGGGTGCCCTGTGTAGCTCAGCAGGTCTTCCAAATTTAGAGATTGGTACTGGAGTAAAGGAGAAAAGTGTTTGGCCGTCAAGGCTGCAGCTCATAAAATAGTAAGACCACTGGCATCCTAAGGGAACTCTGTGCCTTAGAACGGCCTCATAACTTCTTAGGGAAACTAGGCTAGGCCAAATGCTGAGCTTCCATGTTGAAACACATGCAGGAAACTTCTTGCTTAGAGCCAGGAAGGAACAATTAATGGTCCTTCTTTCCCACAGCCCTCATTAACTTGGTTCATAAGATGTCAGAAATCTTCAAATAAGAAATGAATAAAAGAAATGTATTGAGAAAAAAAGACTTTAAAATATCTGTGCACATAAAATTATAGTTGGAGAGAGATCTTTTTCACAAAATTCTATCACCATGACCTTCCTTAAATATTGTTAGCATATATCTCAGTTTGACTCAGACTGTCCTGGTGTCCCATCCAGTTTGAAATTTTATTCCAGCTTCAATTACAATTTGTTGAAAGTTAATTTGGACAAATATAAATCCCACAAACTAGCTCCAAATTGTCCAACAGGGCACAGGTTTCTCCAACAGGAGTGTTACCATTCCCCACTCAATGCTATGCCAGGTCATACTGCACTTGGTCCTGGTTTCAACTCTAAAAATTATGTAAGACTGTTTAATCGTGTTGGCTGTGACTCAGGCCTTGGACTCTGCTTTTATGAGAACCATCCTTGATCTCAAATCTGCCAGGTCAAATGTTCTGTGAGAAAAAATTAAAATGAATTCATGGGATGAGATCTGTTAATTAAATTGCTTAATTCAGAAAGATTCAGCTTTTTTTTATCTGTAAAAGGAGATAAGTTCATATACAATCTCTAAGTTTCCTTCACGTTACTTGAAAAATGAAAACTCTATGGCTCTGTCCTTACTATCTATTTGGTTTTGAATTGGGAAAGGATAAATATCTGTCATAGTCTCAGATGCTAAAAGTAAGTGGAATAATCAATCATCTATTTTGCTCATAATGCTAAATTGAGATAAAAAGAAAATAAGAAAATTAAAGAAATAATTTTTACAAAACTGAACGATTTGCAACTGACAAACTTTGAATTACTTTGTATTTTGTAATTAACATCCGTATATTTCATAAAAATATATATGAATACATATATATAGTTATAAATCTATAAGCTACAAATTTAGTAGTATATATTGCATAGCATCTGGTTTTAGAATATTATAATCTCCAAAGTAAGTTCCCTAGAATAAAACATTAAAAATTTCAGGATACAAATGATCAAACAACAAATAACACTGTGACAGAGAAAACTTACTTTAAACAAACTGAAAGATAAGAACATGATAAATATCTAATAACTTATAAGTAATTTAAATATAATGTGAAATAATCGCGTATTCCATTGAATCTGTTACTCTACTTGGATAATTCATGTTATAATTTCTACTTTGGAGAAGTATTTTGAAGAGAGGTGAAAAAGGTTTAACAGACACTTTCTAAAACTCGCAGAGTTTTCACTGAACTCTGTATCTAGAAGGTAGAATATGGTTTATTAATTTACCCTGGCTCTGTTGCTTCTGGCAGCAGTCCTAAAACATAGAGTAGTTTCTTAAATTTATCATGCACCTGTTGAACACTGGACACAAGGAAACATCTGTCAGAAGCAGGCCCTATTCAGAGGAGCAGGAAAGTTGTTCTAGGAAGCCAGTACCCTAAGCCTGTTGGTCAACACTGTCAAAAATGAAATGGTCCTGCATCTGAACTTAATTCACAGTCCATGGAACAAAGCTTTTTACAAGGTTCTTCTGAACTCCCAGCAGAAATTGTATGCTGGAATATAATTTTTCCAGACATACACATGCAAGTTCAAAGTTTACTTCTTTTGGAAATGTACTGACCTCCATGTGGCTCTATGTTAATCTCAAGGTTATTGCAAACTGGGGGAAAAAACAGCTGAAGTGATAGCAATCAGGGAAAAGGCTAGATTCACTAAAATTACTTCTAACAAGAAGGGGAAGCTAAGCAGTTTTGACTGCTTTCCTTCTAAGTTAAAGTCTGTATCAAGAAGACAGATACTCAACATAATAGTATTTTACAACTTGACCTTTAACTTCAAGAAAACTGCTACTGTTAATTATATTTATTTTATTATCATGAAGAGAGATACTTGTAAATAACCAAGTTTAATCATTCTATATAAGGGAGAATATTATATTCGTGACTGTGGATAAACCTTTATCTGCATAAGTCTTTTCTTCCCTAAAATATAATCAATACAATAAATACGTACCTTCTAGAAGCTCAATTTGCTGACAAATCAGTATCTGATCTATCTGTTATAATAAAAAAATGTAAATATATATCATGTGTGCTTTTATACGTTTAAGTACATATGTAAACATTTATTATTCTGCTACTATTTAATAACAGTTTGAATTACTACTTAGTATAACATTAAAGTTAATATATCATATTTGAAATAAATACATATACATAGAGAGAGAGAGAGAAAGTGAGAATGTGTTCACTATTAGTGTGGGTATTTCAAGTTAAGTAAAATTGACTTATTGTGAAATCACTATAGAAGTTAGAAAAAAGTATCTTCTAGAAAGGGCTTAAAATATTAAGATCTTTTGATGTATTTAAAAAGTTTTTTATTACAAATCAAAATTAATTTCTTTTCAATTGTACTTGATACAATTATTTGTAACAGGTGATAATTTACTCTATGCATTTCATGTCCCTGATTTAAAAAAATCTATTTAGTCTATTTCTTGAACAATATATGAATTACTAAAGGTTTTTATTATTTATTACTTTTATTATTTATTACTAAAGGCTGCAAAGTGCATTGTGGAAAACTAAATTAGAGCAAGAGATAATTTACTTAAAATTGACTGGATATCATATGAATATTTATTATTTTTTTATAAATTGGATATAGAATTTCAGATTCCTAATTTATTGACCAGATTTCTAATACGAAACAAATGATAAGCCTCATAATGCTGAGGTACATGATCATACAAAATTAAAATGCAAACTGCTTTTTTGTATTAGTAGCATTTATAAAATTGAGTATCTACAGGAAAAAAATCAAAATATAAATTTATTAATTATAATTAAAATGTGAGTCATATTACACATAAATTATTAACTCCTTTTTGGTACTACTTACTGAAATTCAATACTAAGTTGAAGAATTTATATCATGTAGAGATTAAAGAGCATAAGACCCCAAACCAAGGTTCCCACTTCCTTGGTATTTTAATCCTGAACAAATTACTTAATTTCTCTGGATTTCAGTTTCCTCTTCTGTAAATTGATGATAACTATAACACCTGCTTCTAAAAGATTTAAATGAGTAAAATCCATGTATTGTACTTAGCAAAAGGTTTTAGAAAATAGTGCTTAATAAAGATTTGATATTGGCTATTAGAACAGGTCATATATAATATCATAGAAAACATAATTTCCTAAGACACCTTTATTTTGCTTTAAAATTATATGTGGCCTAGAAGAATTAGAGTAATATGTTGCCAAAAAAATACTGTTTTGCCAATTCAAATCTCTGTGAATGAGTCATTAATTTCATTAAGTAAATTAGAAATACAGTTTTCTTTTTTATGAGTGTGTTCTGTATCTGAAATTACCTGACTCAAATATTCTAACCCAGGTGGACAGTTCAATGGAGGTGTTGGTGCTGGTATCCACTGTGCTCCTGCAGGTCCCCCCAGCTGACTGGACATTGGCTGGTGTTGAACGGGTAAGCCTCCTGGGCCAAAATGTGAATAGCCGGGTGGTGGGGCTGAAAAGCCCCCCTGGGGATTGGTGTAACCAGTATATTCTGCAGGTCCTGAAATACGAACAAGTGAAATTTAACTGCACCAAATAATGGAAACATCAACTCTTTCAGAATTATTCCAGTTATCCTCAAATTGAAATCCTAGCTCAGAAATCCGATTAGGAAAATGGATTTCAGAATCCATTAGAAAAACTCTTTTAATACTTAATAAGCATAGTAGAGGAAAATATGCAATAATATATATACTCTGAATTTCATGTGGAATTTGTACAATGAAGCTTTGTCACAAACTTCTATGAACAGTTCACAGAGTAGTAATTCTATAGAGATGGAATATAATGTCAAAGGAAATTATATATAGTACAGGCTATGTAAAATGTAATATTTAGATTAGATAATTTATAAATACTTTTAATATAATACTGATGACAAAATACACCATTAAAAATAAGACTTAGAAGAGAGGCTAAACCTTGTACTAATGCCATTTAAATATAGCTTATTAATTCATTCCTTTTCCAACTGATCAATATTTACAGATGATCTATAATGTCAGTGTTCTAGAATCACAGGATACAGCTATTGACTAGACAATCCACTCATAGGAACTTACAGACAACTTCTAGAAGACAGAAAATAAATTTTAAAAGAGATTTCAAATCGATCCAATGGATAAAAAGACGGGGTAGTGGAAAATATCTGAGACAATTACTTTGGAGAGAAAACAAAACAAAAAACTACCTAGAGACCTAAAGATGAGAAGACAAAAAACTTTATATGAAGAGTGAGGAATGTTCCAGGAAGAAGAAAACGGAAATGTAAAACCCCTTAGTTTAGGAATGAACCTGACAAGTTTGAGAAGATAGGAATATCATAAGGGAATGGAAGAATAGAAATGACTGGCAGTGAAGAAACAAGCAGTTCATCTAGCAAGACCCTATAAAGAGTTCAGAAAGTATTTCAAGTGTGACTGACAAGCATTAAAAGAATTCAGCAGATGAATGAGTTCTGTGATCTGCTTTACATTTAGTTAATTTTTAGGAGTGCCAAGCAAAGGATTAAAATGAGAAACACAGACGTAATCCCTGCCCTCATTGCCTAATTAAGAACTTTATATTCACACATTCTTTAAGGAGATATTGCACTAAGGTGATTAATTGATTAATAGAATTTGAAGAAGCAAGATTTGATGACCAAATATATCAAAGGATGCTGTTTGGATGGGGAGAGAGAAAGGCATGGAGTTTGGATAGCCTCCTTAAGGGACCAAATTTCAGCTGAAATATAAAGGACACAAGAGATTGAACAGCCAGCAGCAAAGACAATGTTCCAGAGAGACACCCTAGGATAGTAAACAGTACTTTTAGAAATCTAAAGACCACACTACCTAAGGGATAGAGAGAGATGCTTAAGAGGCACTTAAAGTGAAAGCAGGGAATCCCATAGTGTCTGGTGGACCTAATTAAACATTTTAGTCTTTATCCTAAAAACAACAGAAAGCCAATGTTGTATGCATTGAATATTGTCTATTATGTTAACAGATTTACATTTTTAAGCATAATTAGCTACCAATTCAGACATAAGCAAGTCACAGAAGATACTGAGATGTGAGTTAATCAGTCTTATTAAATCTTCTTTTCAAACTCTTAGAGAAGATGGTTGATGATTTCCCAAATCAATGGATTAAACATATAGAATCACCTTGGATAGTTTCATTGATATGAAATCAATTAGTTTAACATTCTATTCATATAATAGCAAATATTTGTCACTTATTATTTATAAAGCATCAGGTGATGTGTTTTACATAGACTCTCTTTTAAATTTCAAATCAATCTGAATTGGGAAATACTCTCATTTTACAGATAACACTGAAGTTTGGAGGTACTTAAGCCCTTCATATAACTACATAGTACAGAAACCAGAAGTTGAAACCTGACCCAATCTCTCTATTCCTTTTTCCACCTACATAAAGAGGATAATTAACAGTATATATCTCAAAGGAGTATCTGAGAATTAAATGATTTGATTCATTATTAGGCACTTAGAAAAATGTCAAAACAGCAATCTTTCCATTTTAAGCTATACATTGTTAGCACCATTGTCATCTCAAGACTTCCATTTTATGTGCCCTTAGATGTGAATAATAAAAATGACTTGTTTTTTCTCACAAACTCTCAAGTCTTATTATAACTGATTTTAATTATGCATTACCTGCTTTTAATTAGTTATGGGTGGGTAGAATCATTCTCCAAGTGCCTTGAATTAATAATAGTGTTTGCTATAATTCTCCAAAACACCAAAGGTCTAAGGATTTATAGCAGCCTATCTCAGCTCTGGTTGCACATTACAATCACCTTGGAATTAAAAGATTACCAGACCCTGGGTCCCCACTACCACAAGTTCTGATTTAACAATCCTGGGATAGTGCCCTAGACTTGTGTTTTTAAAGTCTTCATGTAATACTAAGTTCAGGGACCCTTGAGAACTATTACCTAAGAGCCCGGAGCCTTTCTAAGGCATACTCTTCTAATTGCAAACACCTAAATGAGATCCAGGCCACAATGGAAGGTTACAATTAAACAGGCCATTCAGCTCTGAAGGAGACTGGCTTGCTTAGAGTTGAATAAGACAGATACACCCTTCTATGCAAACCCTATTCCTTTTGATTCTAATTCCCCAGGGTGGTCTCTCCAGAATCAGGAAGCCAGTCTACTTGCAAATCTGGGTGTACTGTGAACTGTGCCTTTTGGTAAATTTCTTATGATTTTGGCAACTGCATTTGTCTAAATGAAAATCTTTGAAATCTTTCATGCAGTGGTTCAAAAGAAAGAATGTACTCCCTTGTATGCAGTGATTCGATTACATTATTTTTCTTAGAATAGCTAAGCTTGACTCAACATATACACGAAGTAAAGCTTTCCCATACATTACAAAATAAAAATGCAAATTATCCCCAAGAAGCTCAATTTCTATTGCTTCCAGCTTCCAGTTTTCAGCATCAATCTCCTAAATGTCATTACATAACCACAGTTTTCAAAACAGAGGGAATATCAATAAAACATTTAACTTTGTATTTTGGGGGTTAATTTATGTGCAACATTATGTTTCGTTTGTTAATGTAAACTCACTATTCTTTTTATTAGCTCCACTCTACATCTTTACTAACCCATATCACTAAAAATTGCTTTCATGATATTTAAAATATAGTCAAACAAAAAAAAAATAAAGACCAACTAAGCTGTCAATTTAATTACTGTGCTTTTAACACAAGGTACTATTAAAAGAAATACACATACAGAGACAGACAAAATAGACACACAAACACTCTTCAGGGAGCACCAATAATGGATTTACTTAGGTTTTATTCTTTAAATACATTTTAAACCTTGAATTGCTGCTAATGACTATTAAGGGGATAACCTAGCTCTAAATCTGTTCCTGAGTAAAGAGTATTCATTTGCATACCTGTAATTCAAAGAGAAGAAAGAATATATCTGCTTTGAAAATCTACATTGTAGAGAGAGAAAAAAAGTACTGTCCTGAGATAATTTTCATTTGCATGATCTTGGATGTATTGAAGCAGATTAAGAGAATTCTTCCCTTAACAAAAGCTATGCCAGTCATTAACTTGTAGTAGAATCCTGTTTCAAACAAATTCCCTTTTGTATAAAATGGGTTGCTGAGTTTAGGTGAGGGTGCCTGGCTACAAGTTCTCTAGGTCTCAAGGCCGTGCTCACAACCCCAACTCCTAACCGAGTTAGAAACAACTGGATGGGACTTATAAGATCTCAAAGGAATATATATACCAGATATCTGACTTAAAGAAATCCCTTAAAAGACACATCACATTTTGCAACTTCCTAACAGGAACTGTTGTTTGAATAGGAAATACACATATATTTCCAGAAGCTGAAAAACTCAAGAAATTAGGAGCTTGTAATAATATCTGGGTTTGGGTATTAGAACAATGACCCTGATTTCAGGAATCCTAGGGAGAAATTTAAACAGAGAGAAAATAAGTGTAAGGGGCAAATGGTCAGCAGACCAAAAAGCCTGAGAGATGGGTTTCTGCATTTGTGAAATGAACTTAGAATACCTTCTAAGTAATATGATTATCACACTGTCATAAAGACATTCTATTTTCACCTTTGTATGCATGCATATTTATGAACACATATATTTTATTTCTATTTATGCATACATGTATACGTACAAGTAATATACATGAAGCTGAAGAATTAAAAGAAAATCATGATTCAAAGATCTTTCCAAAGTGGTTTGAAGATTCCTAAAACTTAAAATTAAAAATATGTTCACACTATATACATTTACATTTAAAAAGCTATGACTCTGCAAATAAATTGAATTAATACAGCAATCATTAAGAGATCATGAAATTTCATGAAGGAAAGCTGAGGTTTCTTGTTTTGAGAGTATCTAACACATCTAGCAAAACTAATATTGTCCCTAGCGATAAACATTATTTGGATCTCTAAATGAATATAAACAGAGAATATAAGCCCTTTAAGAAAAATAGAATTTGTTTTTCACATTTTCCTTTATGTATCATTTTTCCTCCTTAGAATCTTAGTTGGTTTGTTTGTTTTTTAAGAGAGAAAGGGAGGGACGGAGGGAAGTAGGAAGCACTTTCCTTTGTATATTTTATTTCTGGTTGTTATCCCTCACCTCTTCCCAGGGTCATGAACCCAGGTCCTTTGATTTTACCAGATCTATGCCCCAACCACTGGTTTAGCACCTAAGCCACTAGGGTGCATGAGAACCTTAGATTTAAAAAAAAAAAATTATTTCGTTACATGGGTGATCAATATCCATTATATTTAAATTTTTCCTGAGGAAAAAAAATCCAGAACTTAATTACTGGTATTTATTCAAACCTACCCAGGTGTGCACATGATAAAATATATATCAGAGGATAGCTCTGAGGATTTGTTTTTTAACAATAGACTGATATAGTCAATTTACTATCTGTTATGTAATATGATTTGAGTAATATTTATGTATATAAAGTTCCTGTATAAAAGAGAAAACTTTTTTGGATGGAATATAGCCTAAATTACATATTTCTCAGAAGCCTAACTTTCTTAGGTTTATCTGGGTTTTCTCATTTTAAAGAAAAAATTAGTCGTAGTGGATATATGTGTTCACATTCTCTACAAAAGCATAAACAACATGCAACAAATGATATCTTTTCAGAAATATAAGAAAACACTACTAAAAAAAAAAACCTGTTAGTTGAATTAATATTATAAGGAAAAAGTAAACAAAGTAAACTACTTACTTGTTTTGTCCATGATTTAGAGCTCTGAAAAAGAAAACGTGATATTAATATATTTTCTGTAAATGTATAGCTCAAATATGACTGTTGAAACAAGATATTCTGTAATTATGCATACAGCACACACACACACTACTCTTTATTCATCAAGACCATAATTTGGTCATTTAAACCCATTGGGTTTGACTGAGTTCCCCTTGCTATGTTTCTGAGTAGGACTTTAGAAGTTATGGGACAGTTAAGGATGGTGGACAATTTCTAAAAAATACTTTGCTAAGAGAGGATCCAGTGAGTCAGAAAATCATGGAGAAACACTGTGAGCCTGAGGCACCACAAGATAGACAATTGAAAAAAACAAAGTCTTTACAACTTACATAACCTAAGGGAAGTGATCCAGGACCCACCCTCTGGCTGGGCTCCAGGTGTGGTTACACAAGAGAAAATTTTTTACCTTTTTAAAGTTTTTCCTTATATGCAAGCATTTTGTATATGTCCATTACATTTAGAATTTTCTTGAGGAAAAAAAAAATAAGCCAGAACTTAATGACTGATATTTATTTAAACCTACTCATGTGTGCATATGATAAAATATGTATCAGAAGATGGATCTGAGGGTTTGTTTTTTTGAACAATAGACTGACCTAGCAAAAGAAAGTTTTGCTATCCAGTCACATAACTGAAATAGCTCTGGAAATTCCAAGTCTTGGGGAGAATTCTACCAGCTTGAAGGGTACATTTGAAAATGTCTGATCCTGTGTTCTACGATTCAATATACGCTTTTAGTCAGAAAATCACTTCCCAGGGGTTGACAAATTTGTATCACCATTAATAATCCAATAGAAACTTTGTACTGGTCATTTCTACAGAAAAATAATAATAAAAATATTTACTCTGTACTTTCCTTCCAGTGTCTCGTTCTTCCTGCCTATAGTCACTACTTTCCTTTTCTCTCTAATTTAAATACAAGTTCTCTCTATGCCTGATAATTACAATCAATATATGAAAAAAAAACGTTACATGTTAATTGTGAACCCTACATTAATACCAATCAAACCTGCCTGTCCCAGGCTCTCTGAAATCTTAAGTGATCCTTCACTAAGTCTGTGCAGTGTCGTCCTAGACAGTAAGTAAAAATCAACGAATCCCCCTAATTCTTAATTAAAATCTGGCCTCCTCTATGTCTCTCTTCTCTTACAATTATTTATCATTGCCAACTTAGGCATTACATTTCAATAACTAGTAAAATTCTTAAGAAAATTCCAATTATGTTCACTTCTTAATTATATATAAGCTCAAGAAAAACCAACTGCTATGGACTGCTTCAGGCTAAAAGGGCAAAAAGTTTAAAACTTACATTTTCCTACAATTAATCTATAAGTTGAAAATAACCTAATAAACATGAGAAACAAAAGCAGACTAAAAGTTTTCATAGGCCACATACTTGTTCTTTCATAGGAGGAACCTTAAAAGAAGACTAAATTCATACATAATAAATAACATGACAACTTCTCTCAACCTCAAATTTCCATAATCAAAGACTATACATTGAAATAATAACTTTTATTTTAATGGTAAAATACCTTAATTAACAGAGATATAAAATTAAAAACCTGAAACTGTGGAGTAGAAATAGTTTTAAACCATAATTACAAGCTGAAGCAAACATCCCTAATGATTTTTTCTTCACCTGGTTACTCCTAGGACATCACTTTTTAATATGCCTAGTTAAAAAAATATTCTATGACTTGAGCCAATTTAACAGCAATTACAATGCACTATTGTTTCCATCATATCACCTTTGACTACAATGCCAGAAAGGCACTCAATTTTATTGATAAATTCTGAATACCTGGAAGAGGAACACTGGCAAGTCTCCCATTGTTGGAAGACATTATTTTTAAGACTTTTATTTTTTAAAAATTAAAATGTTCTTATCCTTAAAAGTATTTTTCTTAGTATTTAGTTGTTTGAGCCTGGGAAATCCAATACCCATCAGAACTAAAAGATGTGCTAGAGAGTGAGGGTTCACAAACTAACACCATGATCATATTGAAACAGGAGAGACTCTGAAGCAATGGTGACAGTAAGTACTCAATTCTTTCCAAATGAGCACCAACTACTATGCCAGATTAAGTTACTTTTAAAGGGTTCTGAGAGCATTCCCTTCTAGAACATAATCCAAGGAAGCAACACCAAATAAACTCTAAAACAGAGATATTTGTTCTTTTTCTTTCTATTTGATTCCATTATTTTGAGCCTTTTTTCCTATTGAAGTGACATTGTTTAATGTACAGACTTATATATCAACATCTGTATATACTGCACTATGCTTGTTATCCAAAGTCTTGTTTCTATTTATCACCATATAGCTGACCCGTTCTTTTCCTATTCACCCACTCTTTCTCTCTCTATTTTTTTCTTGTAGTCTGTTTAGTTTTGTTTTATTTCTTTATCTAAAACCTGAGTGAAATCATACTTTGTCTTTCTCTATCTGACTTACTTCACTAAGCATGATACTCTTTAGGTTCATCCATGTTGCAAATGGTAGGATTTTATCTTCATCTTAGCTGAGTAGTGTTCCATGTGAAGATGTACCACATCTCTATCCACTCATATGGTAATGGGCACTTGGATTATTTTCCAGTTTTGGCTACTGTAAATAATGTTGCTATGAACTTTGGGTTGCATATATTTCTTTGGATTAGTGTTTTCAACTATAGATTTGTTAGAATGAGTACCTGTGAGCAAAACGGCAGAACAAAATCTGGGTCCTCTCTTTCCTGTAAGTTTTAGAATTTCCACATTTGTATCTCAAGTATGAAACATAAGATGGCATAAGTGCTGGTAAAAAAAATTAAGTAGTAATTTTATGTGTGTCACTAGAATATAACATTCATGAAACAAAGACACCCATTGCGTTCATCCATGTCCACTCTCATTTGCTGTTTAAAGAATCTTTTGATTTTTTCAAACTTAATAAGTCATTTATATGACATAACATAACTCAGTTTTGGAAATGACTCGGCTGATTAAATTAGTTAATTTAACTTGATCTTTTTTAAATACTGCTTTTCACTATTCCCAGTAAGAAAAATTCCAGACAGACTCCAAGAAAAGCAATATTAGTAAAGTCTTGTTATATATGATTGTAATCTTTATTTGAGGAAAAGTATAGAACTTCAAATTATATGTAATATTACGCACTTCTTCCTAACTCCATGTTAAATGAGAACTTCTGAGGTACCACCTACTATACACATATTATTAAATCTATGTTAAAATTATTTTAATGATATCATAAGTCACCATTGTAGCTCTGGGCTATTTGATAATTTTGAGCCTCTACCACCAGACAGAATAAATAGTTCAAGTGATATCCATTTATGGCTCTAAAATCATGTTACAGTGAAACTCTACTGACTCATCTTTTGAGATCCTATCATTTATTGGTTTCAAAAAGTATTAATGTAAAATAAAATATGAAAATTAGGGAGGCATGCTTGAGTTCAGAAGACCTTAGAATTAGTAATTTCTAAAAATTAGGCATAGCTAGATTTAGAATACTTTTCCCAGTTTACTTCATAACTGCTTAACAAAAAAACAGTTAATATTATTATGAAAATTCCAAGATGGGGATGCAAGTTCTGAATTATTTTAGAAAAGGGTGACTTCTAAACTCAGAATGAGACATTAGGCAAGGAGGAGGGGAAAAACGGCACAGGGAGTGAAGAGTCCAACACTTGCTGAAGTTAAGTCACAATCCAAATAATTTCTATGTTCTTCAGCTTAAGTTTGTAGGTACATTTCACATATTTAAAAACTTTTAGTTTCTATCTAGGGTCAAAAACATTCCATCTGCTGTACTGGGTTTTAGGCAAAGATAAGTGGAACGAGGGCAGATGCATTTAAACAAATAGGTGGAATAAGATGTTGGTGAGCATTCGAACCTGCCTGTGCAGGTTATGGAATAGGAGTGGGGTGACTGAGGCCCAATTATAAATATAAATGCAAAGTGCCTAGTAACAAGGATACTTCCTACAAAAATCCATTCCTATATTTTAAGTTCAAGAAAACAAAATATATATGCTCAGAACCACTTAGGGTTAACACTTTATAATATTTTATAGTAAATCTTAAAGAAAAAGTAGGTATTATACAAACTGGGACCAACTGAGAGTTAGTAAAGTGTTCTACAAAACTAACAGTAAACCAGAGACAATAAAACAAAAACAAATGTTTTCAACAGATATCCTTGTTTAGTTGCTTTATTACTCCTGAGAAACCTATATGCCCACTCAGAGCAACCTCACAAATTTCTGTTTTCTCCTTTCCTCCTTTAAATAAGGAAACTGAAGCAAAGGTTAAATACTTAGTGTCATAAACTCAGTACTAATGAATCAACATGATTAATGTCCTTTATACTCATGCTCTTAATTCATTGAGGGGGAAAAAAAAAAAAAAAAAAGCATTCTCCCAAGTTGTCAATTTTCAGTGAAATTTGTTAAGAGACTATCCTAATGCCATCTTTCTTATGCCTGTAGAAAAGCATCAAATTTCATATTGGGTACTTTGTTTTTATTAGGCCAGGCAGTAGTTTTGCTAGGCATTTATTGAATTCAAAACCTGAAAACTGGAAACACAATTGTTAATGCTGATTAACATGTTTTAACTTTTTTAAGTTAGCACTATTCAAGAAAGCACAATAAAGTGAATATGCACACATATATAATTGCAGGAATACATTAAGTAAACATGTTTATATTCAGTTTTATAAAACTACTCAAAGAAAATTATGAAAGCATAGAAGATATAAGGCACTATAAAAATCACAAAAAGACAATAAATACACATACTCTCTGTGCTATGAATAAGAATAAGGATGCCATAAGAAAGAGTGACAGGCATGCCCTGATGGAGCAGCAGTTAGGTCAATCACCTCCAAAGGGGTCAAGCCACAACTCTGGGTCTGAGTCCCAGGTTTGGGGATAAAAATCAGTGTGAACAACTAAATAAAACTTAAAAAAAGAAAAAGAAAAAAAGAAGGAATTATAGGGGCACTAATTTAGATGATAGTGGGTTTAGATGGTAGATAGGATTGTCAAGAATGTCATATCTGAGAGCTGAAGGATGTCTTAAATCAACCAGGTCAGAGAAGTGTGTGTGAAGTTGAGAGCAATGTGGAGAGGGCTAGGAGTGAGACACTGCAGTCACAGGAAACTGAGTAGGTTGATTCTGAGGTTGGAGGTAGTGGGTCATTCAAGACAATGAAAGGTCTTTGGGGTTACAGAGCAAAAGAGAGTGATTAGACATGATAGTAGAGTTGATATACTGGGAATAGTTCTTACATTTTAATCTGTCTCTCTCCAACCTGCATTCCAAGCTCTCAAAGGCCAGACCATGGCCTTTCTTGTCAAAGTCAAGTCATTTAATTGCTGCTTGTCGATTCAACAATGTGTACAAAGTATTACTTCATTCCTTCCAGTCAAGACAGTTCCTTACAGAAGGCTACTTAACCAATAACCCAGCTAAATTACAAGCCACTTTCCTAATCAGCTGTAGAAATCAACCCACTACACTTTTCAATTATTTTCACTTCCTTGTGCCTGTTCATAGTTCAAAACCCTACCAATGTCATATATGCCAGGGTGGTATTAAGAAAAAGTTCCGCTGTCAGGAAAGTTAAAAAAAAAACCCAAAAAACTGGGGTCCCCAAATCCCATGACATCTCATGCCTAGGAGGTGACACTTGTACTAACCATGCAATTGTTAAACTAGGAGAAACATGGCTTCCTGTTCCTGGACATGGGAAGTGGCCATGACAGAGTCTCCAGGAATAAATATAGAAAAAATAAAGACTCGTAGGAATCCAAGAGGGAGCGTGGGGCAGCAGGTACTTTGTCAAATATGAAAAATAAGAAAGCTTACTGAGGACTTACTGCAGTGCCAGATGCTACTCTAACAAAGTTACACACATATACGACCTAAGGTATCAGCTCTTTTATTTTTTTTTAAAATCTTTTATTAGTTACATATTTCAGATATGAGACAAGGAAGAAATGCAGATAAGGAAATTGGCTTGAAGTTCACTGATAAAAATTAACAGAAGTGCCTAGCAAATCTTGGAGTCCAGTCATATACTAAATTCATACTTACAGTGAAATGGCAGCTCGCGGGGCTCTGTGGAAGGGCCCATCTAATATCCCCCAACGTGCTGGCAAACACCCCTCAGTCACCCCTGAGCCCAAATTCTTGAAATGCTTGGCGCTGGCCTCCGCGATGGAAGAGGAGCAAAATGTGATAAAGACGCTGCCACGCAATTTTAGTTGGGACACACTTTGACATTTGAACGTTCCGGACCAAGCCTGGGAAACTACTGGGTCAGATGAGAAGCTGAGTTCCCGCTCCGGAGTCCGAGGTCACTTCCGGAAGCTAGAGGGTAACCCGACTCGGTGCGTCCTACCTCAGCGCAAACGCCCTGGGCGAGCCCTCACCCACCCCGATTCAGGAGCCCCCAGCGTCCCGAGTCCCGCCCGGCAACCGATGAGGTGTCCGCCCGCTGA
Organism: Solenodon paradoxus; assembly: GCA_004363575.1. Lineage (NCBI taxonomy): Eukaryota > Metazoa > Chordata > Mammalia > Eulipotyphla > Solenodontidae > Solenodon > Solenodon paradoxus. The sequence continues at coordinate 547,052 of RJWH01000185.1, read as the reverse complement.
GGTACCCACCTGTGGCTGCGCTGGAGCGAGCGAGACCCAGTCCTGGAGCCAGGCGTCCGGCAGTAGCTGTCCTTTTGGTCCCCTGGCGGTTGAGCGCAGCTGGATAAACAACCTTTGGAACACAGTCTCCGGTACTGAAGCCTCCGAGGGACTTAGTTTCGTTTCCTGAATCTTAGACACACCGAAAGGCTTCCCGACAGGTCGCCGCTGGGCACTCGGCTCTCACGTGGCTGCCCTGAAGCCTGCCCCCGCCCTTAGGCGCTCTGGCTAAGGCAGCGAGAACCTGGTGTGTCTGTGTTAGATGCGGTTTGAAAGTGCTTTACCAGAGCAGGGTCGCTTCCGGGGCTGGTTGGTGACGCAAAACTCCGGGGAATTTCCTTTAACTCTGGCCTTGACCTCCTCCCTGAGTTTCCTGTTTCTGTCTGACTGCGGGAGCAGAGGGCGGTGGATCCACTTGTATTTTCTTTCTTCTTTTTTTCTTTTAATAGCAATATTATTTCTTTTGTTCACAATACTGGATTCATTTTAGGATATTGAAATTGATTTTTCTTTACGGTGCTCTTTGTCTTCCCTTGCTTGCTCTTTCCACCAAAATATGTTTTTTACTTACTTTGTAAGAAGCAAAACTACCAGATGTGTTTACAGTGTTGAATTTTTCCCAACCTCTTGATTGGGCAAGAGCCATACAGTGAATAAATGTGTTCTACTGAACTAAAAAATTCAAGTGTTTATTCTTTGAATTTTTTTTGTTTTCAAAACGACCACGTGATCTTCCAAACAAGAAATACCGTTATGTGGAAAAAGAGACACATTGGACATCTTTTACTTTTCTCCCCATTTCGCTACTAACAAACGTACTAGTAAGATTTATTACTAAAAGAGTTAGGTGAGAGGAAAAGGAAGTTGTAAGGGTGGGGAATGGAATAGAGAGGGAAACTGAGAAATAAGATAGAAAAGGGAGGCAGAATAACCAAACAACTTGGATTTTAATCCTTCCTCATCTCTGTGACTTTTGTGAAAATTGTACTCTGGGCCTCTTTAGTTTGTAAAATGAAGATAGTATCTACCTCAGAAGAGTTTTATGAGGATTAAGGTAGTTAAAACAGAGGTTAGACTGATGTCTGCTACACAGTAAGCACTCAATAAATATATGTGTATATACATATCCATATGTATATATACAATTTACATACATATATGCATATATAAATACATATATACATACACACGTAATGGTTCTTTCTATAGAAAGAAGATTGTTTCGTGCAAAGTGTTCAGTGACGTACTTTTTTAATGAAACATCTTAGAAATCTGTATCATTCATCTAATCATCTAGGTGTAGTGTGTTTCTAATTTCCCAATTACAATTATGCTATTGACATCATATTTGCACGTCTGTACACATTACAAAAAACCATCATTCTGTTCTCCTGCCAGTAAAGTGTGGGAATGCTTATTTTGCCTCTCTTCATTCATGAATGTCAATTATAAATGTTTGCCTCTCTGATTGGCAAGTATTATCTTCCTGTTTTTATTAATTCTGATTGTTAGATTGATTAGTTTTTCACGATTAGTGAATATTTTACCATTTTATTCTGTGATTTGTTTGATATTTAACAAAGATATTTCTAATGAATTGAGAAATTTTTCTTTCTAAGAAACTTGAAGGACATCAAGTTAATCAAATGGTCAAAGTTAGCATTAGCACAATTGGGACAAGTCCATAGTTTATCAGGGTGTTATACACTGACAAGGACCCACTTCCATGATATTCCTGTTAAAAATGTATAATCAGAATCTAATCATAAAGGAACACCTTAAACCCATCTGAAGGACATTCTACAAGTTAACAGACTTGAATTCTTCCAAAATGCCAAGGTCAGAAAAAAAAAAAAAGGCTGGTGAACTATTCCAGATTAAATACAGAACCGTTAAATGCAATTATGATCTTGGAAGCGATCCTGAACTTGGGGGAAAATAGCTCTAAGGAGACTTATGCAAAGTTGATGATATTTGAATACAGGCTGTATAGTAGATAATAGTTAATGCATTTATATTAAGCTTCCATATTTTTATAGCTGTAATGTGGAAATAAAATCTTTGTATTGTATTTGAATAGAAAGAGAAAGAGAATGGATTAAAGAATAATGTAGGGCAAAATGCAATAATTATTGGATATGAAATCTTTTGTACTGTTCTTATAGCTTCTTCATAAATCTAGGATTATATTTTAAAAAATCCCCCCACTTCCATGGATCTCAAATCTGGGCCCAAGGCTTTCATAACTTTCATCTTAGTTGCCTAGTCTGGGACCAAAATACATTTTTTTAAAAAAGTCAAGGTACAAGCAGGAATGAAGTCAAGCAGAAGCAGGCAGGAAAGAGAGAAGGGGAAGAAGCATTTTATTTTACTTAGTTGCTCATTATGGTTGTTCCCATTGGCCCGTTACGCAAACCCAGGTTTAGGATATACCTAGATTGCACTAGCTGCAAGTGGCTGACAAAACCACTACTGCACCAGAATCCACCTTTTGTTTTTGTTTTTGTTTTTAAGGAAGGGAGTGGAAGAAAAAGCACTTTTATTTATTTGGTTTTTTTTTTGTTCACCCCACCTTCCCACACCAGCTTTCCAGCATGATTCACACCACAACCATCTCAACCTTGTAACTCTCCTTATTTACAATATATTCTCATCCTAGGTGATTTTGTCAAAAGTCCAAAGCTTTAAATTCCATTTCTATTCTGATAACCTCTGATTTGTTTCATCAGAGTTAACTGCTCCCATGATATCCAGAGAAGGTATTCCACCTCCTTTTAAACTTTTCCTCTTGTGGTTCAAAAAGGCATCTCAAATATAACTTGGTCAAAACAGAAATGTATATTTTTATTGAGGTAATATTGTTTTACAACACTACACAAGTTTCAGGTGTGTAGCTGCTCACTTCAACAAGTGTATCTGCCACACCATGACCACCAAGTATCCAGTTGCTCTGCACCACCAATCACTTTCTACCCATTGCAACTGCCCATCTCTTCTCCCTCTAGTAAAGGCCATTCTTTTGTTAGTCTAATGATTTTGATTTCATTGTTTTTGTTCTTTTTGTTAACTTCTTTAGTATTTTATCAGGGAAATGCAAATCAAAACAACAATGAGATACTACTTTACACCTGAGAGACTGGCTATTATCCAAAAGTCTGGTAACTTTGTTTTACAAATTAAAATAAACTCATAAGTGTAGATTTCCCATACATGCAGCTTCCCAGTTCCTCAGATATATGTCAACACACCCTGCCTTCCACCAAATCACCAATTATTCTTCACCACTGTCCACTGGGCACCGCCACCACTTGCTATCCTCACTCCATTCCCTGTTGGTAACCTCAATTCCATTACAAGTGTCAAAGAATTGGTTTTGTTTCATTTGTTCCTTTGTTTTGTTAATTTGTATTCATGGGAGTGAGATCATCTAGTATCTTTCTTCTTTTGACTTATTTCACATATAATAATTCTCTCTAGATCCATCCATATTAATTCAAATGACAGGATTTCATTTCTTCTAAAGGTTATATAGTATCCCATTGTATATATATATATATATATATATATATATATATATATATATATATATATACCACATTTTCTTTATCCATTGATCTGACATTGGGCAAATGCAGTTTCCAGCTCTTAGCTATTATGAATAACACCGCAATAAACATGGGGGTGCATAAATCTCTGTGAATTTGTATTTTTGTATCTTTTGGGTAAATATGCCAGGTGGGATGGTAGGATTATATGGGATTTCCATCTTCAATTTTTGAGGTATCTCCATACTGTTTTTCATAGGGGTTGCACCAATTTGTACTCTCACCAAGAGTGTAAAGGTATTACTTTTCTGCACATCCTTGCCAACGTTTATTGTTACCAGACTTTTACTCTCAGGAGTAAGGTAATATCTCATTGTTGTTTTGATTTGCATTTCTCTGATAGCCAGGGAATAGGAGCATCTTTTCATATGCCTGTTGGCCATCTGCATATCCTCTTCAGAAAAATGTCTCTCCAATTTCTCTTCATTTTTTTTGATTGAATTGCTGGTGTTTCTGTTATTGAGTTTTATGAGTTCTCTAAGTTTTCGAAGAAGAGTAAAAGCTAGCCATAAGCAAAAGGCAACAACATATCTGTATAGAGACCATGAAATATTTCAAGACTACAAGTGGTTAAGTATAGCTACAATATAAGCAAGTTGGAGCAAGAAAATGAGTTGAAATATTCTCCAGATGTTGACTCAGAGACAATGAACTGTTTACCACATTTGTGTAGTTTTTTCCTTGGTAGAAGATTGTGTTGCTGAGAAGTGGCTAACATGCAGTCACGAGACAAAATGTCAGTCAATACAATGAGAAGTCATTATGGAGAGGAATGTTATGTTATCTCTAACCCAAGCTTCTAAGAAGTAGATTGTCTTCACCATGCATTTTCCCTTCCTTGATGATGCAGACGATTCTGAGACCATACTAGATGGTAGAGCTTCTAAAAAAGGATTCAATGGTCCTGAAAAACCATGTAGATGACATCTACCTAGAGACTTGAAATAATTATGGCAGCAGCTATCTTTATCCAAATCAACTAATAATGGAAAGATTGATCTGAAGCCTCTCATAAAAGGCCATGCTCTACGTCGAAAAGATTTGTTTTTAATCTTGGAGGGTGAATTGAGTTAATCATTTCAGGTAGACAAAAGTAGTGATAGTGTGAAGAATGACTTTTATAGGAATAATAAGATCATTTTAGTGGCAATTCCAGACACAAAATAAGGCAATCCTGAATAGTGTTTAGTGAAATTAGAAAGGAGGAACTGTATTTCTTGGTAGACAAAAACAAAAAACAAAAACCCCAGTGCTTGTTTATAGGGGAGGGAAGGGGGCACATTTTAAGAAAGTTTCTGTTCAACAATTGGAATGGATATAAATTCACACATAAGAGGGATCATAGAATGCATTTAGCAGTAGGGCCCAGTTGAACTAGTTGAGTTTGAGATGTCTGTGAACATCAAAGTGGTGACAACTGACAAGTCATTAGGATGTTCCTACCTTCCTGCTGAAGCCAGAAATATGCACAGTGAGTTAAGTTATTGAATAGGTGGACCTTCACCATTGAAACTTTGCAGCATGAAGAGTGGATCAAAGATAGAAATGAGACATATCAATATTTAAAGAGAATTCCCTACAGAAAACTGTAAAGGAGGACAGAGAGGAGGTGTAAACCAGTGTGGTGGGTCTGAAACTAAAGTGGGAGAGGCTTTTAATGAAGAATTGATCAATGATCAATCAATCGATCAAGCTGCAGGAAGTAAAATAAGTTGTGGCAGGGTGGCCTTGTTCCTGTCCTCAGGTCACAGGGTCATATCCTTTTGCTAGCACAAGGAAAGAGGGTTCACATTTATAAATCTTATAGCTAAACAAAAGACCTAATTTGGGTCCTCCACCTTCCCAGTTCAAGAGGTCATTAATCAGAAGATACTTCCTACAATCTCACACCCTAATCTGAAGCTTTGTGTGTGGATATTATAGGGGTGGAAGAAAGTAGGACCTCACTGTAACTTTATTTCTTTCTAATGGCTCTTAGGGCTAGAGAGAAGGAGGGTGAGAGGGAGGAATAAAAGGAGGGAGAGGAAGACTGAGAGTGAGAAAGGGCGATGTTTCAGTGAGAGGGTAGGAAGGGCCCTGTCCAGACACAGTAGGTATAAGATTAAATCTTTTCGTGAGGTTTACAGGTATAGCTATGGTTTTGTCCTTCACAACTGAACAAATTTATTTCTTTTATTACTTTATGAAAATCAAACAATGTTCACTTATTCTAAATCTAAACAACAAAACAAAATAGATACATTTGAGGTCCAAAGTTTTCTACTTATTAACCCAATATCAAATAACCTTCCAAAGAGCCTATTATAATTTGGTTTAAAACAAAAAAAAACAGTAAATCTAAGCATGAAATATATTTCTACACATTTTCTAGCTTTCAGTTAAAGGCTTAACAATTTCCTTGAGGTTAATTAACAATGAAAAGACCAAGTACCAACCTTGGCAAGGATAATTTTATAGGAATGGTTTGAGTCAAATCCATATTTCAGTGTTTTGAAGAATGAAAATGAGACAAGGAAAAACAATGAGATTAAAAAAAAATCAAGTGGCTTAAATTACTGCTAATCAAGCTTACTTAAAAATAATTATAAGCAAATATCAATATTATTGACCATGAGTATTAATGAAAACCCCAAAGGGGGTCACTTCATCACGACTTAATTGGACTAAACATTTGTTAATTGAAAACATAAATTTTCTTGGAAGTCACAAGAAAATGTGTTTGTTCTTTTCATCACAAATAGAAACAAGAGGATAGACTTTATTAAAACTCTAAGAACAATTTGAAACCCTGCTAAATAGAAATCTCAATTCCAGTTACAGGGATTCATGCTTTTGAAGTGCAAATGTTTGGCTACTAAGTGGAGACTGAGCTCGAGTGTCATATTTCTTTATTAATGTCAACTCTAAACAAAGCAAAACAAAACACGCCAGACAAAAATCTATACAAGTCAGTAATACCTTCAATGCCTCAATAAGTTATTATAATAAGCATGTCATAAGTCAGTCTGAATTCAATGTGGATCATATATTTTAAAAAGTCAATAAAGTCACAGCTGTCAACTGAGGAACTGCCCTTAATTCCACATGAGTCTCTATGTCTCACAGTAAGCAGTTACATGCTGGATCATGTTCATGCCTGGGATCTGTCTGACTTCTCTCTCTGCTGTCTTCTGTTTTTTAAATCTTACTTGATTGTATTGGGTCCACCAGGATAACCCAGGAGCTAATCTCAATTAAATTCATCTGATTGGTCATCTTAATTACACAGTAGTACTTAGACTAGCGCTTGATCAACTAACCAGGGTTGGAAAACTAGGGGTTTCTTGCAGTTCTCTCTATCCTGGAATCTATACTGACTTGCTTGGTTACCATGCCATACCAGTAATACTTTGATGGCCATTCTAAATATAATCCACTGTTGAGAACAGTCAGATATGTCAGAACTTTTTTTTGTCAACTCTGTTAACTCTATTCACTGTTTCTGCTTGAGGAAACATCAGTTATTTCTCTGGCTTTCCTGTGTAGGTCCATACCTTTCAGTCATAATGTCTTATCATGTGCACAAGCACTGTTTCTCTCAGTGCTAGACCAGGAGTTCTGCATGGCAAACCTCCTCTCTGGGGCACAGACTTTCAAGGATCATTCAAGTTAAACTTTACCATCTATTGTGCTATATAAGTAGTAACTATGCTTTGAGGCTTGGACAAATGCCACCTTTTTATTTGATGCTTATCCTTGGGCTTAGAGATGACAGAAAATACAGATCTGCTTTAATTTCAAGTGGCATAGATAGGTTTCACTATGGTGTGTATGAAGAGACCTATTCTGAATTAGAGTTTGTAAAAATTCAGAATCCACTATTTAGAGAAGTATTGAGGTCTGGAATAATCATAGAATTGGTGAGTGAATTTGAGACACAAAGAGATCTCCTAAAATAAGAGCATTATCTCCATTTATAATCAGAAATGAACCACACTTTGCAAGGAATATTTCAAGGTCTCTCACAAGTTGTCCATAATTTCCTTTTATAGAAGATATGGATGATTTTATTTAAAAAAAGAGTATTCTATTCCAAAACCATGAAACAGAACATATGGCTCAGGAGACAAGCTTAAGTTATTCCCTCTATAACCTCTGTTCTTACTGGAAATGAAAAAAATCACCACCCAGATCCTTCACTCTGGATGAAGTAAACTAGTGTCTCAGTGAGACAAATGCCAGTAGCAAATGCTACTTCCTTTCAATGGTATGGTAAGGTACACCTGTGTCCTCTCCTAATGGTGTTAAATTGCACCTGTCTTTCAGTTCCAGTCTTTCCTTCTTCCTTGCTCTCTACCTTCTCATATCATTCTCTCCATATTTTTCTTTTCTGTATTTTTTATTTGTTAACATTTCTGTATTGTTCTCATTTATTGTTCATATCCTAACTTAATTTAAAACTTTCTCTATCTAGTTTTCAACTTCTGCCTCCCACCTCAAATGTCCTTTCTTATAATTATTATTCTGATTTTGTAGATTGTTTTAATATCTCAGAGGACATTAATTATGAGTTTTAGAGAATTCTCTTTACTGTATTTTCAGCAGGGGCAGCGTTTCTTGTTTTCTGAATTTTACTTTTCTTATTCTTTTTTCCTTTTTTGGTCTTTTATGAGGTGTGTCTGATCATTCTTAGTCTGTTTACTATAACCCAGAGACTGTAAAATGGCGAGTGTCAAAAGCAAGTCTTGTTGATTTGTCTCATGGTATGGCGAATGGTTAGAATGCCACATTTTTATTCTTTCAGGTACTATCAAAATCTGGATTTTTTTTACTATTCAATTTCTCCAGGGAACACTTTTTTGACTATTTACATGGAAGTTGTGAAACTATTATACCTTTCTTGCATCGCAAGAAAGTAAACTAATCTATTTAAAATGGATGGGGAGTCATGGGAGAGGAGAGAGGAGAGGAGTGAAGAGAGGGGGAAGAATGAGACTGAAAGGGAAAAGTGAATTTGAACTTCATTTTAGAAGAGGTATACAGGTACATCTTATTGATCATAAGAAGGAACAATTACAACCTGGATTGGGTTCACAGAGACTAGGCTACCAATCTGCTACCAATCTGCCAACTGAGTGTCTGAAAACGAACTTCCCTGCCATGTAAAAACCTGAAACTACAGTCAACATCGCTGCCCAGGAACACATCCTTAGAGAGTTTCATCTTGAGCAGCCACACCTGCTAGAATGCTTTTCTTTTCTAGGACAGGTAAGTCCAGTACATGCCTTTATCAGTTGTTACAAGGTCCCGAGTTATTTAAGAATGGAAACAGTCATAGAGCACGCCCAGGTGCAGTAGTGGTTCGATCTGCCGACTCCATCTGAGCACAGTTCACATAGATACCAAGGACCTGGTTGTGTCCCAAGGGAAGTGTGGTGGAGGGGAGAGGAGCAACCCAGATGAAAAAAAAAATAAATTAAAATGTGTTTTCCTCCTGTCTCTTCCTGATTACTTGCCTACACACATTCATTCTTCCTTTCCTTAAAAAAAAAACAAAGCGAGAAAAATGAAAGAGAAAAATGAAAGAGTGAAAAGCCATAGAATTTCTCTCCCACATTTGACTAGCACAGCAGAATTTTCAGGAAGTTTTCACTCCATAAAACCTTCTCTCTGTAATGCAGGAGCCAACAAACTTCTTACCTCTTAGTATAGAAATGTCATGTTCTTGTCCTCCTGTTAAAGGACCACCTGGGACTCCAATATTTGATGCAGTTAACCTGAGACTGAGAGACATAATGATCTAAATTTGTAGATTTCTGAAAAGACAACAAAAACTATTACTTTTATTATGATTACTATTCTACTACCACTATTATTATGACTACTTTTATTACTCTTACTTTAATTTTATAAGATGAAATTAGAGGTATCATTTTTATTCAAATTACTGTGAAGAAAAAATACCCATAGATTTTTAATCTAGAGGAAAACTCTTATGAAACTGAATAAACCTTTTGAAAAATTAAAAATTGAAGAAACAAGATTTACAGAAGACTTTCTGTTTCACTTATTAAAATCATACCTCAGTGTGTCAAGCAGAGCTTTTAAATTGGCCTTCAACAGATCAAAAATTTATCAGATATAAGTAAGATGAATGTTAGGTTGCTTGAATAATTTTGGGAGAATTAGTTAACTAAAATAAAACTCATTCTGCTGTCTAGAAACTGAATTACAGAACAACATAGAACAAGACATTTTAATAGAAGACAGTAACTTTTAAAAATTCTTCATACCAAATTTTTACAGTGCTATGCCTAAAAATTCTTTGCAATTCAACAGAATTAAACATGCTAATATTTATTTTTAACTATCTTCTATTAAGACTAGGAAAGATGTTTTAGCTGAAAGCCCGCTATACTCTATCCTTGGACCTGAATTTTATTGCCAATGTCCAAGAGTTGGTTTTGTTTTGTCTGTTCTTTTGCTTTGTTTCTTTATATTCCATGTATGAGTGAGATCATCCAGTACTTATCTTTCTCCTTCTCACTTATATCACTTAGGAAAATCCCCTCTGATGCCATCCATGTTGTAATAAATGGCAGGATTTCATCTCATACAAACTCAAAGAGTTTATAGCAAACTAATTTTGAGAGGTTATCTGCATTTGGCTTTGTAGCAATTGTTAAAAATTGTTTGCAGAAAAGATATCAAAGTTGACATGACTCAATTTACTGAGAATAATGAAGACAGTAGACTTGATTATTTTCTTTTCTCCTTGTACAACTTACCTGACAGAAAAGGACTGTGGTCATAACCAGGCTTTTTACCTTGGTGAGTGCATATCATTTAGTCCTTCCATATGACAGTGACCAATAACTTGTCTGTTAGAATGGAAACAAATTTAGCATTTAGTTAAAATATGTATTTTTAACCACTTTGTTAGAGTATGATTGGCATACAAAAAACTGTATGTATTTAATGAACACAGCTTGATGAGTTTGGTATAAATATACATCCATGAAGACATTACCACAATAAATGCCTTAAACCTATCCCATCGCCTCCCAAACTATCCTCCCACTCTCTTTATATACCATTATTATTGACATTATTATTGTTATTCTCATTATTTGTGATATGAACACATAAGTCTAAAGTTACAGAAAATGTTTCAGTACATAATACAGTATTATTAGTTATAGGTACTATACTGAATAACTGATTTCTAGGACCTTCATCTTCACAACTGAAACTTGCATGTTTTTCATAATACCTCTGTTTCTCCTTTTCCATACCCACAAACCATTACTTTATGCTCTGCTCTATGAGTTTTAACTATTTTAATTTCATATCTAAGTGGTACCAAGTATTAAATATCATCTTATCATTTATAGATGCTTATTTCACTCACCATAATATCCTTCAGATTCATCCATTCTGTTCCAAATGGAAAGAATTTCTTCTTTTTTAAATGGAAAAATTTCCATTATATATATATATGCATAATATATATATTCTGTATATACACACACACACATTTTCTTTATCAATTCACTCATCAATGGACATTTATGTTGCTTTCAGGTCTTGATACGAAAAATGCTGCAGTGTATATGGGGAGGGGGGAATGCAGATAGATATCTTTTTGAGAACCTGATTTCAACTTCCTGGGGTGTATCCTCAGAAGTAGTATTGCTTGATGACATGGTCATTCTATGTTTAATTATCTGAGAGCCTCTGTAGTGACTGTACCAATTTGTATTCTTACCAATAGTGTATAAGGATGAGCTTTTCACATCCTTGACAACACTTTTTTTTTTTTTTTTTTTTATAATCGGCATTTTAAAGGCTTTGAAGTAATATCACATTGTGGTTTGTATTTGCATTTCTCTTGTGACTAATGATGTTGAACATCTTTTCATATGTCTGTTGGCCATTTGTATGATTTCTTTGGAAAAATATCTTTTCAGTTCCTCTGCCATTTTTAACTTGGATTATTCTATTGAGTTATACATGTTCCTTACATATTTTGTATGTTAACCAGAAATATGTTTTACCAATGTAGTCTCCCACTCTTTAGGTTACTTTTTCATTTTTTTGATAGTTGCCTTTGTTGTATAGAAAATTTTAGTTCAATGTAATCCCACTTATTTATTTTCTGATTTTGATTCTTAAGTGTTTGGTGTCATATTCAAAATCATTGCCGAGGTCAGCATCAAGAAGTTTCTTCTCTGTGTTTTCCTGTAGAAGTTTTACAGATTTAACTCTACATGCAATGCTAACCCATTTTGAGACAATCTTCTATAATGTGTAAGATACAGAAAAATATTCTTTTGCACATGGATATCCAATTCACCTAACAACATTTATCAAATAAAGTAAATATTTTCTGGATCCAGATTCAATGGTCATTCCTAAAATATCTTGAGATGCTTTTAAACTTCAAATTTACATTCACACTTTTAAAATGTCCAAGACCTTTTCATATTCTATTATGTGTGTTTTATTTGTCTGATGTTCTAGAATATAAAAACCATAGTTGCATGTTTTCTTTAAAGTAAAAATCTCTTGGAAAAAATTAAATTTGTCTATTTGGGAGTTGAAAAATTTTGGTTCCTGACATTTTAAACCAAGAAAATTATTTTTAACTCTGCAGTCTTTTAAATATTAAAAATAAATGCCACCTTATAAAATGAAAGATAATTTATGGAATGTATTTTTTCCTATGGCTTTCAAAATCCCATAGATGGGTCTTCATAAGTCAATCATGATTAATAAATGTAGTATTTGACAACTCACTGGTATTCCTTGGTGAATGCTGAACCATTTATCTTTTTCAGAGTATTCCTTGGTTAACAGACAGAAAGATAATCTCTTTAGAATGCTGCAAAAGTTGAAATTGTTTAAGTAAATTTGTGTAAGAACGTTTTTCATCCCAACTATTCCAGATATGTCCTGACTAGTTTATGCTGAATTTGGTAAAAAAAAAAAAAAGGAGTTTAATGTGAAGACTCTTTTAAATATAAATCTACCTGTCTTACTAAAGTCAGTTCTTTCTTAATGACTATATAAACCCAAATGTAAAAGGGTGGTGGGGCAAAGCATGAATTTCCTTTCTTTCTTCCTTCCTTCCTTCCTTCCTTCTTCCCTCTCTCCCACCCTCTCTTCTCCCTCCTTTCCGTCCTTCGTTTTTAATAAATTTGCTAAAAGAACATTGATCATGTCATAATGTTCTATAGGTTTAAGTTATGCATCACTGTTAATCAACATCTGTATATATTTCATTAAGTTTACCACTACGCATACAATTCTACCTTATAATTGACCTCTTCTATCCAATTTCCCTGCCCCCACCACTTCCCTTCTTGTACGCACTAATTTTTTTATTACAAGTTGTAACAAATATTTCTTTAATTAGTAAGATGTTATTTGTCTTTTTCATGCTTTCTTGTATGAGTACTGTGAATATTTCCAGAAACTTGATATGTGGTGTGATATTGCCACTTTAACAACAAATAAACATGAGCTAGTATTTTTTGTTTTAGCAATTCCCTAGTTAAAATTTCTAATACCATAAATATCTCTAGATGTAAAACACATTAAAAAAAAAAACTATTGAGGTCTTAATTTAATCTTCCTTCAGCTATTAAACTTTCAGATTTATTAAATAATGGGTTTATGTCCAATTCATGCTTTATAGGTGCATTAATTGGGAGAGACAGGGATAGTGTGCCTACCAATTTACTTGGATCTGGAATATTTGGTTCATTACCTGAAATTCTGCAGTTTTTGCAATTTTATGCTGTATACACATGAGCATTGATGTATTAATTGATATACTAATTCTAGATTAAATATAATTACAGATATGTCAAATATTTAACATGTATAGGCAATAGTACTTTGATACGCATTTTTGTTTGTAAATTGCATAACATAATAGAAAAGATAGAGATTCTGCTGGATTACTTTTTAAATATCTCAAATTTGTTTTCTAATACATCTCAAACTTCTTAAGCAATGTGAAAATAAACTTTTTTTTAATAGCGACATTTAGGTTGTTTGTATTTTACTTTTCCTTTCATTTTAATTGACCAAACCATACAAAAAGTGAGAAAAAATAAGAAAGGATGGAAAAAGCAAAGTAAAATTAAGTGGTAGATAAATCCCTTTTACCACACGAAACCAACTCCACCCTGTCCTTTCTGTCAATGACAGTCTTGTCATAGTCTAAAGTTTCTTTTAATTTTCTTTTATCAGTTTATCTGAATCATTTCTCTATAGTACAAATATAGATGAGTTAATCCAGTATTTCTATTTTTCCTTTCGACATACCTTGCCCAAAATATATATCCTTGAGTTCCTTACACATATTGTCGTGAATGGGAAGCTATCCTCTCTTCATTACTGAGTAGCATCCATTGTGTTTCTATTTGAGACCTCCCTGGTTCATTCTTCCATCAGTGCACTTAGCTTGATTTCATATCTTAGCTATTATAAATAATGCTGCAAAAAACATAGGGGTGCATGCATCTCTTTGAGCTAATACTTTTATATGCTTGGGATAGATATACTTAGAAGCGGGATGACTAGATCCTGAATTAATTCTATTTTTAATTTTTTGAGAAATCATGTTGTTTTCCAAAGTGACTCCACCAACCTACACTCCCATCAATAGAGTATGAAGATCCTTTTCTCTCCACATTCTTATCAACATTTACTGTCTCATCATTTTGATATAGGCTACTCTGACTGGGATAAAGTGATATCTCTGGTTTTGACTGCATTTCTCTAATAATAAGTGATGAATATTTATTTCAAGTAACTTGGAGGGGGTGTCTAGTTTTTCATTGGAATTTTTGTTATTGAGTTGTATTAGATTTTTTATAATAAATTCTCTCAGATATATGATGTACAAATATATTCTTCATTTAGTAGGGTAACATTTTTCTGTTGATAATTTATTTTGCTGTACAAAAATCATTTAAATTTAATATAATCCCATTTGTTTATTTTCCTTGCCTTTGAAGTGGAAATCTTGAAGAAGGAAATCATATAATGTATGACCTATGTTTTCTATTTATTTTATTGATTTCCAGTTGTATGTCCTGCTCTTGAATAAATTTTGAATTAATTTTTGCATATGGTGTTAGGAAGTGTATCTGTTTCATTATTTTGGCACATAAACACCTAGTTTTCCCAACATTATTTGTTGAAAACCTTTTCTTTTGTTTCTTTTTTGCATGCTCATGACAACTTTGTCATAAATTAACTAAGTGTATATATATATACATTTTTATACGTACATAATATATACGGATATATGGATATACACAGGTATATGGCTTTATTTCAGTCTTCTACATTCTATTCTATTGATTTGTGTATCTGTTTGTAATCACAGCACCATGCCATTTTATTCACTCTTGTAGTATATTTTGAAGTTGGAGAGCATGCTATCTCCATTTTGTTTGCTTTATTCTTATAATTGCTTTAAATAGTCATGATCTTTTATGGTTCAAAACAAATTTTGGTATTATTTATTCCATTAGCTTGAAAAACGTTATTGAACTTTATCAAGATTGCGTTAAACCAGCATACTGCTTTAGGTAACAATGTCATTCTGACAATGTTAATTATTTTTATCCATGAGCATAGAATAATTTCCCATCTTTTGTACATTCTTCAAATACTTCTTTTAAAAGTGTCATAATTTCCATTATGAAGGTCTTTCAATTACTATGTTAAATGTATTTCAAGATATTTATATTCTTTTTGAAGTGATTGCAAATGAATTGTGTTCTTAATTTTCTTCTCACTTGTTTACATATAAAATGTGACAGATCATTGTAGACTAATTTTAGAGTCAGTCACTTATTTATAATGTCTAATATTTTTTCAGTAGAGTTTTTATGTTTATTTTTATGTCATCTGAAAATAGTGATAGTGTATCTATTTTTGTTCAGTTTTGAATTATTCTTTCTCCTTTTTCCTAATTTCTCTTACCAAGGTCTTGTAGGGTCATATGAGAACACAACCCAGGCCCACACTTGAAAGTGAGTTTTGCAAGTGGCCAATGCTAAACAAGAACTTCAGTGTAACAGATTTTCTGAGGTAATAACTGCCTCTGGCCACACTGACTATACCCAAGGTGCCTTGCTCTAGAATTTTGCTGTTCTTGCCTATTGACCATACCTTATTCTTACCTATTTGGTCATTTCTTTACACTCACTACCCTCTATCTGCTGATACTCCTTTCCCACTAGTGATGTGGTAACTTTCCAGATGCATACTGACCTGCCACAGTCAGGGAGGTAGAAATATGCCCTACCCGCCAACATGGGAAGCCCCTGTCAGAAGTACAATAAAGGCCATACCCTTGTTGCATGTGTCTTCTCATGATTTCTCTAGACTATCTTGTAGAAAGGGCATTACCTGCCAAAATGTGAATATCTGCCTAATAGACCTCTAATCTTAAGAAAATTCCCTTCCATGTCAGAAACACTTGAATAGTTTTTTACTAACTAATTCCTCATTGTTGACCACTTTGATGTCTCAATTAATCATTTTAGATATTAGAACAGTATTGCAACACACATACTTGTAAATATATATTTGTGTGTCTATATACATATATATTTGAAAACTTTTGTATTTATTTAACATATGTATACAATGAGTTCCAAAAAAATAAAATTGCTTACTCATATGATACATACATTTAAAGTCTTTTACAATTGATACCATATTTTCCTTTTGATTTATTATATCACTATGTTCATCAAGAGAGTATTAAAAGTACTTATTTCTTTCACCTTTGATAGCAATGGATAATTTAAACTTTTGACTCTAATCTGATTGATTTCTTTAATAGATAATTTGAGAATAATTTTATTTTGACTAGATTTTAATAGTCTCTTAGTAATGAATTGTATGTTTATTTGTATAACTGCCTCCTTTAAAAAATATTTGTTTCGTATATTGGTAAAACTCTTCTTGATGAATAAGCATTGTGTTTTTTTATATATTGCAACTTTTCTTCCTATGGCTAATTCCTGTTATATTTTACATAACAGCAAATACTAATTTTCTAGAATTTCATGGTTTTATTTTTATATCTAAATTTACGTTTGTGTGTGAACTTTAATCATATTTTTGTTTTTCTGCAGGCTTATATCAGATAGCAATATTTTCAGCTTTATGTTGCAGTCTACCTGATGTCTAGTGGTATAAGCAATACAACCATTAATGAGCTCTTAATTAATTTAAGGATTTTATAAGTAAGTAGTCCAAGACAGGTACAAAAGCTCCATGCTATCATCAAAGACCCATATTTCCTATTATTTGAGTTGCCATTCTATGAATATTGGCTTGTCACAAGATCATGGCTATATTTCCAGGCATCACATTATGTTCTAAGAAGGAAGAAAAATAAGGTGAGCTATATCTACCCTTTTTTAACAGAAAGGCAAATGCTTTATTAAAAGGCCCAATAGACTGAATTATAAGGTCTGAATTACATAATGACCCCTAGAGACAAGGATGCTGAGAAAACAATTTGTTTTAGTACAGATATAGTTCTACAGAAAAGAAAGAAACTGATTTCTGGTTTTCAAATATACATATCTGTGTGTGTGTTTTATGATTGTATACTTGTGCCTTCATCATGGCAAATAAGAAATTTAATCTTTTGCATTTCTCACTCTATTTTTACACACATCTGACATGTAATTATTTTTGATTTTTCAAAATGTGACCATAATTCTGCAAACTTCTGCAAAGTAAATAATCTTCTTTGTCTACTGTGTTATAGATATTTCTCATCCCGTATGTTTATATGTGGTATATTCTTCTTGTCATCTATCTCAAAGTTAATTTTAAGAAAAGAGAACTTTTTTCTCTGTGTAAACAATAATTTATTAATATATTCACCACTGTTGAACATTTACATACTTATTAATCGTCTTTTTTACATAGGCTGTAGTATGTTAAAATGACGGATAGTCATCAAGTAGAAAAAAGTAATTTAATTTGTCTCCCCATTTATGGAAGATGTACCTGGTTGTCACTTAGTTGAAATTCTATTTTCTTGTCCTGATTAGGTCATTCTTATGTGTGGAAGTGTTTTGAAATATTCTAAGGAATTCTACCAGTGTCTGTATGATTTCTCCACTTTTACTGTAATTTTTCAAACATTCAGTACATTAGAAACATAGGTTACAGAGAATAAACTAGGGATCTTCCCAGTGATCTCAGAGGAGCATAACTTTCTATAAAGAGGTCAGACAACTGGGAAATTTATATAAGTAAACTATAATCAGTATACTGACAATTTCAAATGCCAGAGTTGGGATTTCAATTTAAAAATAAAATTGTAACATTTCCTCAGCTTTGGTAAGAAGTTGTTTACAACACTGACTACACGTTAGGATTACAGAGTAGATTTTTAATGACGATACACTAGTCCAGGAGAACTTCCTAATGACTTTTACTTAATTGATCTGGAATGAGGCCTGGACATTGGTACTATAAAATGCATCTCTTCCACCGGTAATTTTTTTCTAAATGTGATTTGAACATTCAACCTGAATCAAAAACCTCTATAAAAGCTAAAGTTGCTTTCTTTATATTTTACATTGCCTTATCTCTACTTCTGCTTCCCTTTTTCCTTTATACTGATTAGAATGTTCATTAAGTATTTTTGTTCTTATCATTTTATTACCTTAGGAGACTGTGTAAAATAATGAGTATTCCCATTCATGATCAGACCTACTAACTCTTGATGACCTTGAATCACCAAATCTGGAAGAGATTATATTCCTACACATTTTCTGTTAAGTGATTGAAGTAAATGATTTTATATAATTTTAAATTTTATGTAATGATTATTCAGCTCTTAAGTGAGGAATAAACAAATCAGATTCAGGAATATATTTTTGCTCCATTTTGATGGCAGCCTTTATTTAATTATTTGATGAGAGAGCATTACTCAATTTCATATATACGTGTGTGTATATACATATATAGGTATATATATGCATTCATTAGATTGATTGAAATGGTAGTCAGTCTGTTCATCAAAGTGGTAATTGCTAAACTTTTATGCTGTACATCAAAATCATCTGTTTTTAGTTTGATGAGCAATGTAAGATCATATTTCACTCATCTACATTCAAAATCAGTCTGTTTTCTTTCACAGATTACAGAAGGAATAAAGTGGATACTCAATGGAAATTTGTATTACCATGATTTCTGAAGGTACGGCTGAGCTGAACTGATAATGTGAAGTGTTGCTGCCATCTGCAGCATGAGAAACTTATTAAAAGCATGTTATTTTTATGTACATGACTGAATTTCAAATGACTTGCTTATTTAAAAAGAACTGTTTCACTATTTTTCTTTCTATGTATTTTCTATAACTAGCTTTCAACATAACTGAAAATACCTTTTAAAGGATTCAGAGTACTTGTAAATATGATATAGGTGCTGAAATAAATACTAAACTTATATTTTTGACTTGATCATACTGAAATTTGCTTTGAAAAATCAATTGAACTGTAGTCTGAAATAGTCTATATGATTTATTGATAACAGGAAATCTTCTAAATTTTTATGCTTGGCAATATTTAAAAATATTGCTCCAGTTTAATTTAAATTTTTCCTCAATGAGATTTTTTTCAGGTTATTCTTTACCAACTTAAATTGTTTTGTAAAATAATTACAATGTAACCACAAAAATGACATTAAAGACCTACTGTCAATGAACGAAAGGTTGAAGTTATTATTTCTGTGTTGCTCTCCTAAAAAGATATGACACAGAGTAGTACTTGCTCAGTTAATAAAGGGTGGAGAACATTTCTATCTAAGGGTTCTGAATTCTTATTCTATCTTTTTTGGAAGCTCTCCTTCCATTTCTGTCAACTAGTATTCTCACAAAAAGTCGACAAAATCTAGCAAATTTGCAAAATACAGAATTCTGTAAAATTGGCAACTTAGTTAAACTTCCTGAGCATTGATTTTCTCATCTGTGATTTTGCTCTTATAAACATTGTGTTGTATTACAGTGACACTAGGTGAGAATAACATATGAGAAATCTAAAACAATGTCTAAAACATGATCATTCAGGATAGTACCTATATATGCACAAAATAGGTCCATCATGTTTAGTTTGTTTCAAGCAAAATAACAAATTTTCACAATGATATTAAAGTAACATATTTATAATTAAATAGAAAATTATCTTAAAATGAATTTTCAATTACTTTTCTAATAACATTTGTCAGTTATAAAATGCTGGCTATGTCTGAAAAACCTACTATATTATCACAACCTTCAAAAGATTTTGATTACTTTTTTAAAAAAAGAAAGCATAGATTCCTTAAATTATTTAAATCTGTGATACCTAAATTTAACACCTGGCCTAAATATAGCCTATAGATTGGATGAACTACAATACATCTCAACAAGTACAATGCTCAATTATGTTTATAGTAAAAATTGTCAGTATAAGAAATAGACAAAATTCATTTGCATTTAGAGAATTTTTATTAAAAGTTTTTGTCTTTTCAAGATAACTCACAGATTTCAAAACAAAATGTGTGAAGACAGGAGAAAAGCTAAAAGTGTATACCAAAAAAAGAATTGCTAAACTTCAGAAAGAGAATATTATAAACAATAACTTCTTTCCCCCCTAAATTTAACGATCAAAAATATTATATCAGAACTATAAAAACGTATGAGTAAATTTTGGTGCATAGTCATTTTATGTTATTATATAGACTATTTTTACGTTAATCACAAAAAATGCAGCAAATCTAAAAATGAATGTAAATAAACATCTAATTAAAGTGCAATGAATTCACATTTTAGTGAATCACTATATATGTTGTCTGTACTTTCTCTGGATGCTATCATCTGCTGTAGGGAAATATGAGTGATTTCTCTAGTGGCATTTTGGTTTCCTTTTTCTATAATATTTTCAGTTGGGAATGATGTTCAATACTCCCTGACATTCCTTTTCTGTTCCCCCCAGTATCTATTAATGGACTCAGACTTAGTTACTGAGTTCAGTTTAGTTTCTAAACAAATTTCAAAGTCCCCAGAAAATACTTTGATCGAGTATAAAGCACATATACCCAGAAGCAAGAGATATTCCGTTAATCAAGATCTAGCACTGCTGCTTAGAGGACTCGTGGGGCACAGTTTAGTGGAAAGCCTGACCATGTTGTTCAAGAAAAGTCTGAGCTGATTAGGTACATCCTGCATGCCTGAGCTGTCTTCATTCTTGCCAGTAATTGTGATGGTTCTCTCTTACATGCCTTGTGTCTGAGAGTTCCAACTTTATACTTTTTGGCTTTGACCCCCACCAGGCCAGGAGAACACACACACATCTCAGGTATTATTATCTACTCTCAAAGTATGGAGAACAAGACTGGAATCCCTTATGTCCCACATCCAGGCTAATGACACATTGTGTCAATTTTTCTTCCACATTTTGCTATACAAGACTCTATCATCAATGGCTACTTTTCCTACTGCAACTCACACTTCTCTCCCTCTCCTTATTGTACTGCAGTTCTGCAGATTTCCTTTGTTTCCCACCCTTGCCCAGCACACTCGACTCACAGTTGTGCTACTTGCTTTCCCATCTCCCTAGTCTCTCTTTTTCCAAATATTCTTGTGAATAGCTGTCTTTTCCTCTTACTCTGCTCCAATGTAACAGCAGCTCCACGTACATTTCATTATCATGAATTACTTTCTTCATGAAGTTGGGAATATAAACTTCTCACCCTCCTTGGATAGAACTTACCATTTGTTCACAGCAGAGAGTAAGTCAAACTAGTCTTAAATTTGTTTACTTAATTAGTGATTGATTAAAAAATGCACACACTTCCAAAAGAAAATCAGTAATGTACTCTGTTATCAACTTCTGAAAATCAGCAGCATCTTTTGTCTGGTGAACAGACTTGTAAGAGTCATAAACATTCTTACACTGGTAAACCTACTTCCAAACCTAACATCAACATTCTGGCTTCTAAATTCCACACTTTAACAATGTCCAGCAGAAATTTTCATCTTTATTATAAATGGTTAAAGTTCAGTTCTCCCTTGCCTGCTAAAGCAATAATTTCAGCTTATTGTTTCAGATATTGAGTGATAGATGCATAAATATTTATAATCACCTGTGATTACATAATAGTTTTGTTATCTCTGGTTTATTATCTATCTGTATTAGAAAGTAAGTTTTAAGAGGGTAGGTGTTTTGTTGCTTTGTTCACTGCTGAAACAATATTAATATAAGCTCAGAAATTCAACTTCATAAATATTTGTGGAATGCATCTTTAGAGTAGGCACAATTGTCACAGCATAATATGTAGAAAATAAAAACTCACTTCCTAGTACATAAGAGTAATTAATGAAATATTAGTTAAATTAATGAGGAATGAATTATTTACTCATTCAGGTTAAAAATATTTGTTAGAGACAACTTGAAGTAAATCAGAGATTATTTCAATCTCTGTAGGTTCATATAGTTAACATAAATTCATCTCTGTCATCAGAAATACAGTAGATGTAAATATGCCAAACTGCCAAGTTGACATTTGCTTTTAGAAGACTTAAAAACATTGTAAATTCAATATTCTTAAAGCTGAACCCATGCTTTTTACTCTCCAAACTACATCTTTTCCTAATGCTCCCTCTAACAGTAAAAGGCATTGACCAGAAATCTTTTTCCTCTCAAATCTTCATTTTCCTTAAGATTTTTCCACAAAGTTGAAGCGGAGGGAAAATGCTCAAGTGCATTCTATGAGGCCATTCTATGATACTAAAATTAGACAAAGACAGCACCAAAAAAGAAAACTATAGACCAAATCACTGATGAATATAGAAGCAAAAATCCTCAACAAAATCTTGGCAAACAGAATTCAATAGTGCATCAAAAATTATATACCATGACAAAGTAGGATTTACTCCAGGGATATAAGGGTGGTTCAATATACACAAATCAACCAGTGTAATATACCACATCAGCAAAGTGGAAATCAAAAACCATATGATCGCCTCAATAGACACAGAAAAAACATTTGACAACATTCGATAGCCATTTAAGATCAAAACCCTCACCAAAACAAGAATAGAAAGCACATACATCAACATAATAAAAGTAGTATATGACAAACCCACAGACAACATGTAGTAAATAGGGAAAAACTGAGAGCTTTCCCTTAAGATCTAGAACAAAACAAGGTGCCTACTATCACCATTACTATTCAACATAGTTCTGAAAGTCTTGATCAGAGTAATAAAGAATGAAAGGGACATTAAACATAACCAAAAAGGAAAAGAGGAAATAAAAACTATCATTACTTGCAGATGATATGACACTATACACAGAAAAAGTTAATGTCTCCATGAAAAAACTGCTAGAAACATTAAATGAATACAACGAAGTGGCAGGAAATAAAATCAACACACACAAATCAGTAACATTCCTATATGCAAACAATGAAATAGAGGAAAAAGAAATTAAGAAAGAAATCCCATTTACAATAGCATCAAGAAAGATCAACTACCTGGGAATAAACTTAAAACAGGAGAAAGAGTTCTGTGATGAAAACCTTAGAACCTTAACAAAATAAATAGAGGACATAAAGAGATGGAAAAACATTACTTATTTGTGGATTGGAAAAATAAACATAGTAAAAATGATCATTCTACCCAAAACAATTCAATGAAATTCCTAAAAATATTTCAGGTATATGCATCAAGAAAATTGAGCAAATAACACTAACGTTTATATGGAATCACAAAAGACCTTAAATAACCAAAGCTCTCCTAAAAGAACAAAAGAACAGTGAAGGAATCACTTCCTGACTTCAAACTATATTACAGAGGGATTGCTATCAAAGCTGTATGGTACTGGAACAAAAACATACACACTGATCAGTGGAATCAAATTGAGAGTTCAGAAATAAAAATCACACCTATATGGAAAGTTAGTCTATGACAAAGGTGCTAAGAGCATACAATGGAAGAAACAAAAATCTATTTAACATATAGTGTTGGAAAACTGGAATGACATACGAAAAAAAAAAAAAAAGAAATTAGATTACTCATTATTCCCAATCTCCCAATCACAAAAGTTAATTCAAAATGGATCAAAGGTCTAGACATAAGGATTGAAAACCATAAAATGCTTAGAAGAAAATGTGTGTGAGGCAAACACTCCATGACCTCAATCTCAAAGATGTTTCTGGGGAAGAATCAGTGACACAAAAGAAACCGAAACAAAACTAAACATTTGGGATTACATCAAACTGCAAAGCTTCAGCACAGCAAAAGAAGCTACCACTAAAAACAAAAGGACAAATCACAGAATTAGAGAAAATATTCATACAACATGTATCAGATAAGAGCTCAAAATATATGAAAAGCTCGTATAGTGCAACAATAAAAAAGCAAATGACCCACTCAAAAAAACAGATAAAAAGAGCTGAATAGAGAGCTTTCTAAAGAAGACAAACAGATGAATTGCAGATATCTGAAAAAAATGTTTTACATCATTCATCATCAGAGAAATGAAAATAAAAACTTCAATGAGATAGCATCTCACGCCAGTGGAATGGCATATATTGACAAGACTGAAAATAGCAGGTGTTGGAGGGGGCATAGAGAAAAAGGAAACCTACTACACTGTTGGTGGGGATATAAATTGGTGCGACCTCTTTGGAGAACAGTATGGGATTCCTCTAACAAATAAAATTGGATCTACCATTTGATCCAGCAATATATCCAGAGGATACAAAATCTCTAGCCAGAAAAAATACCTGCAACCCTATGTTCATAACAACATAATTCACAATAGCTAAGACATGGAAACAACCTAAATGTCCAACAACAGATGAATTGATAAAGAAGCTGTGCTATATATACTCAATGGAATTCTATGCACCTATTAAAAGAGACAAAATTGTCCCCTTTGAAACAATCTTGAGGAAACTAGAGAGGATCATGCTGAGTGAAATAAGTTAGAAAGAAAAAGAGAAAAATAAGATAGTTTCACTCATATGTGGAATATATTGAAATGAAACAAATGAACATACAAATCTCAGCAAAAATAGCAGGACTCGACTGATATGGAGGAAAGAGGGTGAAGGACGGTGGTAAGGGACACTGGAACTCTGGTAGTGGGCATGGTGAGAAATACAGACTGAGATGCAGTACAATATCCTACGTGATTTTAGTATTATGAACTAAAGAAATAAATATAATAATAAAAATTCCTTATGAATATGCAAGATCCTCGTTGACTGACATCAGCTGGAAATAACTTTCACGTCAAAGTGATAGGTCTAGGGAAGGTCTGTTCTGAACATCTTGAAGAGGTCTATCTTCCACTCTTTAACACCCATCACGGAATTTTTGAAAATGTTTGTCTTAGTCTACAACAGTCTTTGTTTGCTTTTATTTATCCTTTATACATTAAATACACCAAGAGTCCATAACTCTGACTAGGCCAAATACCCCTACCTTATCCACCTCCTGTAAAAACTTCTCATGCTTGATATCTGTCCTTTTGCTTTTATTAGATTGATAGCTATCTCCTTAAACTGTCACCTTCATAAGGGGTTGAGGGGACTATAATTTTTACATATAGGAAGGAAATAACAAATATTTATTAAATGAGTAAATAAGGGAATGAATGGGAGGCATTTGAATCTGGTCAAGTCTTTCCCAGAACATCTCAGAGTAAATAGAATCGGTTCATATGTTCTGAGAACCTAATGAGTCAAGGTAAGAAAAGTCACCAGTAAACAGTGACACGTGCAGGACCTGCCTCATCTGAGCAGCATGTTTCTCATTGAAAATTTCATGAAAAGCAAGAGTCTCATAAGTTTAAAATGAACTCATTCATGGTGGGAAAGGGAAAAGTAAAGCATAGAGAATATATGAAGATGAATTATACCTTTAATGAGGAAGGAGAGACAGGTTGAGTTCTAATAGGATGTGGTGTGCCAGGTCAGAAGCAAAGTAATATGCAGGTTTTAACTGAAGACAGGTAATGTTAAAATTTATTCTCTATTCTCAGAAGGACTTGCATCTTTTGTATAGATTAGATACAGGTGTTTTGTAGTTCTTAGGATTAGTTTTAGGGCTAATTTAAACATATTTTTTTTTAAATCCAAAACAGTTTATTGCATTAAAGTGCAGAATTTACAAAGTATTTTCTTTTTCTCATTCTTGCCCTGTTGTGAAAGTCTCAAATGCTGCTATTGTGACATCATTTACTAAAATCTTCCATTTTAGAAATCAGAATAAAATACAAGAAGATATGAAAGTAGGCTTATCTTTAGGAAGAAAATTTGAGATATGGAGAAGAAATGAAAGCAGAATGGGGAAACTAACCATAGGTTATCAGGAAGTCTTCTATATCCTGTGTTACTTTCCTTTGTTCTCATTTCATTTTATATGCAACCAGAATTCACATGAACATAGTGCCGAGCAAGTAATAAACTCTCAGTAAATATTCAAAAATTGTTTCTATCTTGTTAGTTAATAAGCATCAGCTTTAACAGTGCCATTTCCTTTAGCAGGTTATAAATGATCATCAATCACCACACACTGTAGGTTAGGTGGGAAGAGAAGAAAACACAGTGCTTCCTTAATCATGACCAAACTCTGTAAAGTAACAATGTGAAATTCGAAGAGACCCAAGAAGACTACGTGTGTTTATAAATGCATGGCTGGTACACAGCAGAACTAGACTCATTATCAAACAGACTTCTGTTTCCTTCGATGACTGTACTGCTCCCAGGTGATTAGTTACACTGAAGGATTGATGAAATGACTTCAAAAGCTGTGTGTAACTTTGAAGCATGGTTTTTTTTAGCTGGCTTGTGCTTAAAGCTATTTTCCCCTGCCATTAGATATCTTATGATTGACTGAGGCAATGTAAAGCATGCCAAGGGAGTGGGATCTCAGAAAAGTTCTACAGTAAGGATGGGGAATGCTAAACGAAACAGTGCTAAAACTTCTGCACAACAAAAGAAATTATGATCAATAAACAGCAACACACAAACCAAACCCCCCCCCAAAAAAAAACAAACACTGTAACATCATACTGAATAAGAGGCAACACATCACACATCTGACAAGGGGTTAACATGCAGAATATATAAAGAATTCAGAAATTTCAACAACAGAAAAACAAACACTTCAATTTAAAAAAGGCAGAATTACCTAAAAGACACTTCTCCACAGAAGACAGAGATGGATAACAGGTACATGAAAAGATGTTCCACATGTCTTGTTATTAGGAAAATGCATATCAAAACAACAATGAGATATCACCTCACATCTGTGAGAACAACTATTATCCAAAAGATTGGAAGCAATCCATGTTGGTAAGGATACGGGAATGGTGAATTTTTCTACATTGTCGATGTGAATGTAAATTGGTACAATGATTATGGATAAAAGTATGGAGATTCCTCAAAAAACTAAATATGAAAAGTGCATATGATTTTGTTATCCCACTTCTACATTTTACCCTAAAAACACAAAATATAAATTTAAAGAGATATATTGACCCCTGTCCACCATTTTTACTGCAGCATTATCTACAACAGCTGTGAGTTGGTATCTACAACCTAAATGCCCATCAGCAGCTGAGTGGATAAAGATGTGATACATATACTCAATGGAATATTACTCAGCTATCAAAATAAAATAAAATCCTGCCATTTACAACAAATTGGATGGACCTAGAGTTAATTATGCACAGTGAGATAAGTTAGAAGAAGCCATAGGATGATTTTACTCATATGTAGTATATAAAGAAACCAAGCAATCAAATGAACCAAATACAACAAAAATATATTTTTAGCATATAGAACAAATTAGTGATTACAAGAAAGGAAGGGAGAGAGAGTGAGCAAACTGGGGATCAATTATACTGAGGGGGAAGAACCAGACTGGTGGTGGTAAACAATGTGTAATATACAGATGTTGATTTACAATGATGCACACCTTAAACCTGTATGATGTTATCAGGAAATGTTCCATCAATAAAAGCTTTTGAAGAGATAAGTACATTAATGTTTACAAATATAAAAGAAATTGAACCAGAAAATGTAGGAGAGAATCATTGCCCTTTCATTCTATGCAGCCTAGAGTCCTTAACCCAGAACAAAAAAATTAGATATTTCTGGGTTATTTGGGCAGTTTGAATAACACATATAATTTCATTTCTAGATGCTGTATTATTAATTCCCAACAATTAACTAAGCAACAGATGACTGGAACATATTTCCTTTACAGAGTTGGGGGGTTGCCTGGAATTTCTCTAAACACCTTTGTATGTGGATAGAATTTGCGTAATATTTGTATTAAATGGTGCCTTGTTTAAAACAAATCTGTTTCCTCATTTCAAAAAGGTGAGAAAAACTATGGACATTCCTGAAAAAGAAATTTTCCTCCTTGTGAGCTTTGGAATTATGTGGCTATTTACATGTGGTCTAGAAGACTGCAAAGCCGTGAAGTGGAGGGTATCAGAAACTGGTGACTGTCCTTGACTTCTGCCTTTACCTTATATATTAAGGTTTGGATTATTTAGTTTGCTTGTCTGAAAGTCCTGGAGTTGCTCATATTCTAAAAACAACTTATATCCCATTTTTTAATTGAAATTTTACTGCAAATGGATCAAGTTCCTACCTACACTACTGCTTTGACTAACTTTGAAGACTATTTGTATGCTTATTTAAATCTTTCGCATGGGTATATATTTAAAACACTCTTTGACTTGTAAATATTAGCTTCCTTGTAAAATGTAAGTGTCCTTTCTGACACTAGAATGAGGTGATTTGTGTCTATCTTCCTCCTCATATTTAAACATGTAATTTACCCAACTTTGAGCTTTTCCACTATATAGTAAAAAGGCCTCAGTATAATAAGAGGTTTAATAAACAAAGTTAAAAAAAAACTACTCATGAAAAAATATTTTAGAAATTCAATCTTTTTGATTAGTAACCAGCCTTAGTAACAGAGAAACTTCAAAGTACTCTTTAAACATTGAATTTTCATCAGTGATGCTGCAAGCCTTAGTTCTCATCTTTCATGTCTACCAATGCAATCACTTCAAAAGGATAAAATGAAAGAATGGTAATCTCTCAAAGCAATCTTGCACCAGGGCCAGTAATCTTGTCTTTTGCAAGTATTCATTCAAAACCAGATAGTTGCTGCTTTGCATTATGCTTTAATAAATATAATAATTAATATTTTATTTTAAAAATACTCAAACCATTCAGAAATGAAATCCAGAGCCCAAGGGATTTCTAGAAGAAAATGAAAGAGAATTAGACATCATCAAATATAGACATCTTCAAAGGGAAAGAGATCATTTAAACTTGCCTTTACTTACTGAAATATGTGCTGCATATTTTGCTTTCGTCATCTTACTTGTTATAATCCAGCCAGTGAATGTTCAAAGAACATAAAATCCTACAAAGAAATAAATTGAATATGAGTGAATTTACAAAAAGGCAACAAAAAAGATGTGAGCTTTTTTTTTCACATGTAAGCTTTGATTATCTACATCAATTGTTTCCCAGTGGTGTTTAAGCAACATGTGATTTAGCAGGAGAAAAACAATAGTTTTTAGCTTCATGAAACTTACATGCCTAATTCTCAGAGTATAAGAAACTTAGACACCTTGTCTTTTTCTGTGTGGTATCATTAGTCAAAATTTTGGGTAATGAAGAATTTTCATAATTAGAGTTTAGGGTATTCTGTGTTAGTGCAGAAATTTGTCATAGCTGTCCTTTTTCTTTGACAAAGAATGAGATGTAGCTTCATGGACTATGTGATCAGTAACTAGGTAGTCATCTAAAGAAGTACTGAAAACCACACCAAAGGAAGCTTGGGGTAGTAAAGCTATGGATTGTATAGTGGTGACCTTAAATCTGAGGATACCAAAAGCTAGATTGTTCTTATTTTGCTTTGGATCGAGGAATATCTTCACACAAAAGCTTTCTAAAGGTCTCTATCACAAAGTAACAAAATGAAAAATTTAGAACATAATTACTCCTATCAAATGTATATATTTATATGGCATATACATATATATATGTATGTATGTGTGTTTTGTCTTGGTGATACACGTGAAAAAATTGTTTTAAAAGCTGTATTGGCAAAAGAAGTATAAATGTTTTATGTATAATGGCAAAAAGGGGAAAAAAGGTCATGATGAGAGTTGTTAGGTATTCTTTGTATGTTTCTCCTTCAGGCATCAGTATTGTCTTTTCTGACAATTGCTGTGTTATTTAGATCAGTGCTTCTCCAGTTTTCAGAGTACATAGGGCATTGCTGTCAATACATTTTGTCAACTGCCTTTTACATAAAATTGATGAACAAGGCAGATTAAAAATTATCTGTTTTTGAAAACAATTATAATTATCAAGTGTGGGGCTTAATCAGAAAGGCCAAATTAAGGTTTTGGGAAAGTGTGTTTTTGTGTATATATGTGTGTATTATACATACATTGGTATTTGAAAGGATTGGTGATGAAGTGCAGAATGATCAAAAAGGTAAAGTGAGCAGATAGTGGCAAATTAAAAAATGTCCTTTCAACTGTACTAAGGAGAATTGTGAATTGAAGAAATATTAGTGACAGGCAAGATTGACTGTAATTGGTTAAATTTATAGATGAAAATGGTAATTAAAGGTGAGTGACTACTTATTATAAAAACTTAGCACTCCACCTACATAAACTACACCTTCTAGCAATGATAAGGAACCAATAAGTGAAAATAATTCTCTTAAAGTTCCTAGAGAAATAATCAAATTCTAAAGTATCCATTGTGATGTCACTAGGGAATTATTTTCAGTTAATGTATTTCCTATGTGCCTTTAGGGACATTTTCCCTCTACAGCAGCACACCATAATATAACCATTGATTTATGATCCTAAAACCCTGGAGGACAACAAAATAGGAAAGGATAAAAATACGTTTACTTTAAAAAATCCATGAGTTTTTGTAAGTGCATTGAAAATGATACACAAGGAGGAGACTTTACAGGATACATGAGGAGTGGTAACAGGAGATGGTCAAGCATTTGACACAGGTATTAATTGATTTCTGTCCTGTCACCAACTTCCATACCAAAGAAGAAAATGTTCTTGAAAAAATGTCATGTTATATTATCTTATAATAATGGAAATTGATGCATAGTAATTCCTCCTTGTAATTTCATGTATCTATAAACACATTGGAAAGGCAAGAAAGCTGTGCTTTTCCCAATCCCAGTTACCTAGCTCATTGTTCAACAATGAAACAATACTCAACTTTACTCAGGAAAATTAAGGTGATATTAATGTTACATGTTATTCAGTGAAAGTGAAAATAGGTCAATAATCTTAACTGAAATTGAAAGAGTGAGGTAACTCAAACTTTGAGGAAAAGCTAAGGAGTTAAGTAGTATGTGACCAGAATTAATCCTTGAGGAAGAAGTCCTGAGCTTCATTGCAGAAAGGTTGCCTAATAATAAACATGCAGAGGCCTATACCTTATTTCTGATTAATGGTGGTACCAGATGCTTTTATGTATGCGACTTACACTTGGGGGTAAATGCTGTGTACAGTGGGGACTCTAGAATAATCGATGAGTGAAAAAGTGAGAAATAAGCCAACCACACTTTCTAGGACCAGACTTACCAAGAGAAAACAAGCACCAATCATCGCTGCTTTGACAGTCACATCCAGATCTGCAGGAACATGGATTCCAAAGTTGTCCGCATTTGTGAAGACATCATTTACAAATCCTGACCAGTACTTTGAAATCTTCCCAATTGTCAACTTTTCATTAATGGTCTTCACCTTTGAAAAGAAAATAAGGTTTTAAAGGTGAAAATAAAAGAGGGCTTTACATTTCTTAATAAGTTTACTTCATATGACAGATGAATTATTTTATTGATCCTTTCTGAATGACAAGACTATTCAGTAATTTATATGTTATAAGTCTGTAGATTTAACTTTGTAGTCCACTCTCCAGGAATTTTTCTTTTTGTCATTTAATATTTTTAATCCATCATAATTCTTTTTTGTTTGTGAGAGAACATAGCAATAATCAAGGCCATGCTACCACAAGATGGCAGCAGGTTCACAGTCTCAATTATATGTCCTAACCTTGAAGGTAATGGTTTTCCCTGAGATTCAGATTTAAACCTGAATTCATTAAATAGAAAAGAGAAAAATTTGAGAAAGATTTTAGATTTTCTGATACAGTTTTCAAACCTTTAAAATACTATCACTTATGCTCATTTTGTGCTGTCCTGGGTCATTCTTTTATACAACACCCTAAGCCCTATTTCTGCACTTAAAAAGTGAGGACTAGGGGAAAGGTAAGGGACACTGGAACGCTGGTGGTGGGTGTGGTGTGAAATATAGACTGAAATGAAATTTCAGTATTTTAAATGGAATTTAGCATTGTGAGGTAAAGAAATAATTAATATTACTTTAAAAAAATTCCTATGCATAATTCAGGCAAATCAGACTAATTCGACATTAAAAAAAATCTAGTGCTTCTCAGCTACAAGGAATGTACAATTAAACTTTGTACACTAATCACTTGTTTGCCCTGCTTCTCATTCAAAGGTTGAAAGTGATTCAATATAAAATTTAACTTCCTATAAGTTAGAATATAAAGAAAAATATCAAGGATATTCCTGTACCATGTATGTTAAAATTCATGTTTTTAAATTCTCCTCAAATATATGGTCTATTTTTTGTTTTTTACTTTACTCTTAGAAAAGCCTTGCCAAGTCCTTTTGAAGTCAGGTGGAGTTAGAAAATCTCCCTTTGCAAAATTTGCATTGTATTGTATGCAAATAGTGTTCCTTAAAATCCTGCAAACTGCATGTCCTAGATGAATGAATAGATGGATAAATGAAAATAAACATGTGCCTTAAATTAAACCATTTCCCTTGCCTAAGATCTATTTCTAGGAAAAGCTGTTCAATAGTTTGTGTTGCTAGAGACTGAACTTACCACTACGTATTGTTTTATAACATTCACTTTATATAAATATATTTATATGAGAGTAGAATTTTATAAAACAAAGTTAGCAAGTCTTATGAATATAGCTTTTAAATTAGGGATATTTAAAAATATATGATGACATTTTAATGGAGTGTGATTCTGAGATGAAATCTGACTGGGATATGTTACCACCAGTGATGTTGGAAAGAAAACGCAATTTAGGTGATTTTAAAACTATATATATTTGCTTTATACCATGGATGCTGTAATTTCACAAAATTCAAAGTTATGCAGTATACTTTAAGGAATTTTTGAACTTAATAACTTTGAAACTATAAGTTAATATTAGCAAGTACAATATAGGTGTCTTATATTATTTCACAAATCTATTGTTTTCTAAATTTAATTCAGAGATATTTCATGGTTTTAACATTTAAAAAGTGAATTACATTACAAAAAATTAGGACCTAAATGATAATTTTTCTGTGTCAATCATACCTCAAAATCCACATCACCAAAACAGCCACATGTTGTACAAGGACCAACGATTTTCAAAATATCTTCTTTGTTTGCATCTTGGATTGTGAATTTAGGCACAAAGGGATCCCACTTCTGTGCAACATAACCAACTATAGTACCAGGAGGAGCTTGAATTTCTAACTGTAAGAAGAGATGATAATGTGAAATTTTCTAAGGTGTTTGTATTTTAGTTTTTCTATAATGACAATTTACTTCTAAAGATTATACAGTTAGGAAATTGTTTCATATTCTTCTATAGAATTTTATATTCTAAATATATGATTCTAATAAAGCAGTGGTTTCTAAAAATTTATAGAAACAGAGAAAACCACGGTGGCTATGTTTGGCGCTATGCAATGTAAGACCATGACTTCGGTCTTATATCCCTTAAGAGAACTTATCCTAGAATTTTCTTCTGATCCTAGCACACTGGCTTCTTTACTATTTTTGTTACAAGCACAACAGGTGGTTAAACATTGAAACCATATCTCATGAGTTACTTCCTATCTACTCCTTCTCAGTTGTAGTCACCACGCACTATTTTAACCATTTTTAAAAACCGGTTATTAAGCAGTCATGCATTTTGTTATTTTTAGATTGTGGACGTCTAACTTCTCTATGTTCAATGAAAAATGCTTTTTGCAGACTTGAAGTTATTACACATGCATTTGACTTCAGTTTTACTTCTTTCAAAATGCTAAAGACTAGCAATTACATTTTCAGGTTTCCTTAGTATTTGACTCCTTTACCATTTATCCTCCTGACTTCTTTATTTTCCATTATACTGTCCTTCAACATAGTTATGTAGTTAAATCAAATCCCTAGCAAAATAAGTTGCATGCAGGTATGTACAAATAAGGGAGTCAACTCTCCATCTTCTGACCCAATTTTGTCTTCTTTTCTAAGTTCATAGTCTTCGTGAATGTAGTGTTCTTGACTATACCAAAGTGATCTCAACAAGACTGCTGCTAAGAATTACACAGAAATATTCTGAGATCATTTTTTCAGCTAATTGGTTTGATTTTCTGATCAAATTGAAAAATTATTAATGGGTAAAAGTATTAAATGGTTATTCAATTTATGTGGTACTGGGATACTATGAAATAAATATCAATTATCAGAAATTTTCAGATGGGCATTTGTTCTATGATTTTACTTGCTATACCATATTGGGGCATATTAGGTCTTCAAATATCCTCAGTATGATGATGGGAATTCCTGGGCTACATGTAAATCGTATTAGCCATTTTATCACTTGACCAAGGGATTGCCTAAAAATGGAGAATTAGTCACAACATACATAATTTTCTAATGAACCTTCTTCCATATTAATAATTAACTTCCTCTCGTATTAATATTTATTTCTGATTATGCTGAGCAGAGTACTTACATGTAAGTCCTCCTGGAGAAACTTGGGCTTAACTAATGACATCTGGATCAAGTTCCTTTTATATTTCCTAGATAGATGATCATAGGTAGCTCACTTCCATTTTTTAAAACCTCGTTTTTCTCAATTATAAAATCTGGGAGACTAAAACTTATTCTTTCTAGTTCATAGAGATGACAGGATATCAAAAACATCAAAGTAAACATTTGGTATCAACTTAATTATATTCTTTCAGAGTAATTATTCTAAGTGTTTATAAAATTAAAAAATAATTGAATGATTCTCTGTAGATTAATCACTTGTCTTGTCAGAACTTGAAGTCCATAAGTGGGTGAATGGAATGTGAGATTTTGTATTTCAAAACAATACGTAAACCAAGATAACTCTTTAGAAGAGTTTAGTATGATACCAAACTTCCTGTACTTTGCTGATCAACGAAAACAAAGGGTAGATTTGCTTAATGGTCAAACTCAGTAGATGCTATAAATACATGGCTAATATCCAGCGATTCCGGAGGCTCTGTCTCTTTTATATAATGTATGCGCTGTCTTCACCAATTAACATAATTAAAGTCACATACACAAATACCTGATTTTACTTTGTTTCACTTTATTCATTTCACAGTAGTGCATTTTTTTCCGGGTGAAGATCTGTGAAACCTTGACTTACAAAAATCTATTGGCACTATTTTTCCAACAGCATGCACTTGTTTTGTGTGCCTGTGTCACATTTTGATAATTCTTGCAATATTAAAACCTTTTTTTCATTTTATTATATCTGTTACTATGAACTGTAATCAGTGATCTTTGAGGTTACTATTGCAACTGTTTTGGGGTACCAGGAACTGTACCCATAGAAAATGGTGAAGTGGTACACACTGGTAGAGTAGTGATTAGGTCAACCACCTCTGAAACACTGCAGGTCACATAACCCTAGGATCAAGTCAGCTCCCAGGCAGCAGCTAGTAGAACAACTAAATAAAAATAAATAAAAAGCTTATTCCTTCTCTCCCTTCCTTCTTGTTTACCTGCTCGTCTTCATTCCTGCCTGAACCTTTCCTTAAAAAATAAAAGAAAGAAAATGGTAAGCTTAATCAACAAATGTTGTAGATTCTCAGACTGCTCCATCAACTGACCGTTAGCCCAAATCTCTCCCTCTCATTAGGTCTGTCTGTTCTCTGAGACACAACAATAGTGAGATTGGACCAATGAATAACTCTACATTGACCTCTAATTGTTCAGGTGAAAGGAAGATTTACAAGTCTCTCACTTTAAGGTAGAAATTATTAAACTTAATGAAGAAGGCATGTTACAAACTAAGAAAGATCAAGAATTAGGCCTCATGCTAAACAGTTACCCAAGTTGTGAATGCAAAGGAAAAGATGTTGAAGGAAATTAAAAGTGCTGTTCTAGTAAATACACAAATGATAATAAAGCAAAAGTCTCATTACTGATAGTGAGAAAATTTTAAGATCAAACCAGTCACAATATTCTGTCAAGTTAAAACCTAATCCAGAACAAGGCCCAAACTCTTCAATTCTATGAAGACAGAGGTAAGGAAGTTGCAGAAAAAATGTTTGAAGCTAGCACAGATTTATTCATGATATTTGATGAAAGACATCTCCAATAAAAGTTCAAGGTAAGAGAGCAAGTGCTGATTTAGCAGCAATATGTTTTCCAGAAGAACTAACTAGAATCTTTCGTGAAGGTGACTACGCTAAACAACAGATTGCCTATGCAACCAAACAGTCTTATACTAGACGATGAGCTCTAAGACTTTCAGACCTAAAGGAAGGAAGGTAATGTCTGATTTAAATTTTCGAAGGATAGGCACACTCTCTTGTTAAGTGTAAAGCAGCTGATGATTTGACATTAAATCTAATGCTCAATTCTCATTACCATTATGAAAATTCTAGAGCCACTATGAGTTATGCTAAATCTACCCCGTCCGTACTTTGAAATGAACAATAAAACCTGGATAACAGCACAATTGTTTACAACATGGTTTAATAAATTTTGAGACCCAGTGTACCAAGTTGAGAACTAATAGCTCAGATAAAAAGCTTTCTTTCAAAATATCACTGCTTATTGTCAATATACCTAGTGATGCAATCATTCTGATGAAGACATGAGAACATGAATGTTTTTTTCATGCCAGTTGATGCAACAACCATTCTATATCCAACAGATCAAGGAGTAATCTCGATTTTCAAGTTTTACAAATTAGGAAAACATTTCTTAAATGTTTGAAAGATATAGTTGCTATGGATAGTGACTCTTCTGATGGATCTGGGCAAAGTCGACTGAAGATCTTCTGGAAAAGATTTAACTTTCTACATGCATTAGGAACATTCATGATTCATAGGAATAGTTCAAAATATCAATATTAGCATGAGTTTGGAAGAAGTTGATTTCACCATCTTGGATGACTGTGAGGGTTTTGAGACATTAATGGACTAAGTAACACAGATATAGTAGAAATAGCAAGAATAGAGCTAGAATTAGAAGTGGAGCATGGAGATATGACTGAGCTGCTGCAATCACATGGTAAAACTAAAGGACGAAAAGTGTTTTTTATGCATCAGCAAAGAAAATGGTTTCTTGAGATGAAATGGAAACAACTCCTGATAAAGAGTTTGTTAACATCATTAAATTGACAATGATCTAGAATATTACACAGGCATAATTAATACAGCAGCAGCAGGAATTGAAAAGATTGACTCCAATTTTGAAAACAGTGTTATCCAACTGAAATTTCATCATATAGATTTGCATGCCATAGAGAAATATTTTGTAAAGGGAAGAGTCAATTTATGTGGCAAACCTCAGCATTGTTTTCTTTTAGAAACTGCCAGTTACTCAAACTTCAGCAACCACTACCCTGATCAGTCAGTAGCCATCAACACAGAGGCAAAACTCTCCACAAGCAAAGTGATTATGTTTTTCTACAGACTCAGATGATGGTTAGCATTTTTGAGCACAAAAGTATATTTAATTAGGATATGTACATTTTTTAAACAATGCTATTGCATACTTCATAGACTCCAGTATAGTATAAACATAACTTTTATATGACCTGGGAAGTAAAAAAAAATCATGTAATTCACTTCATTGATATGTTTGCTTATTGCAGTAGTCTGGAACAGCAGTATCTTCAAGGAGTGCTTATAGTTTTTAGTTGGAAAGGAAATAAAAAGTAATGAATCACTAAATCTTCAAGCTACGATCCCAAGGGAGTGATACACTAATTCAAACAATGAAAGGTAGTTAGTTCCATTGCTCTATATGAATGTCATTTATTAGAGAAATAAATGCTAATTTTTCAAATGTGGGAAAAATTGAAAGCACACCCAAAGCCAATGACTGACCTCTTGTAGGTAACAAGGACACCAGCAGCTGTTACACCTCAAGGGTCTCTTTACTGTAATCACCTCTTGACCTGAGTTGTCTGTGATCTTCAGAGTACAAGATCTCAGGGTGGAACAGAAAGTACGATTGAAGCAAATGCTTTCCTCCACTGCAAAATAAATTCTCTGTCCCAAGCTGTTTTTAATCTCATATTTGTTAGAAGTCTCAGTGCCAAGTATCACTATTAGAGAAAAAAAAATCATTAGAATAATTAATGCTGTTGCTTAGCATTAAAACCTGTAAGCAAGAAAAAGAGGTAGTATTCTTAAAAGAAAAATGAGTAACTGATTAATTATTAAATATATATAATACTAGCCCATGCCACAAGCATCCCAAGTTCCCGGGTTTGAGTCCCAAGGTGCCAGGAAAAAAAGATGAACAACTAAATACAATAAGCAAAGTGTTTCTTCTTCCTTTCTGTTCCTGCCTGCCTGTCTCTCTGGTTGCCTTCATTCCTGCTTATATCTTTCCTTTAAAAAATAAAAAATAAAAAATAAATATATGGTACCTACTTCAAATGAGTGCATTTTTGTGTTCTAAAATTTGCAAACTTAGCAATGTAAATCAAAGTTAACCGAGGTGAGGACAAAGCTGTGAGATTAATACATTCTGATTCTACATATATATAAAACAGTTAATATGTCATATCACTTTTCAACTAAGGGAACAATGATGTAAACAAAAATATAATATTCAAATAATATTTTATTATTGTTAAATAATTTATTGGGATAAGTATCAGTAATAAAAATTTTGTCTAAGATCTTTATCTAGGAATATCTCTACAGGAACATACTACCTTATCTATTTATTTCAATTTTGACGTATCATAGCAACAACATTAAGAACAAAACATACTCAGGTCATTTGTTTTCAGTTAGTTATACTTGCTAATTTGTGTATTGTCAAATAAGTTGTATATTTGACAAATCACAGATGAAATGACAAAACAATAGAATTTTGTTTTGATGAGTCTGTTATTTAGTCTCAAAGTTGATTTCCATTTCTGAAATGATTAAGAAAACTTAAGGTATTATCAATCATAGAAACAAATGATAAAATACTTTTATTATCTTGAAATTAAAAATAATATATTCTTAGCATGTCCTGGTGGAGTAATAGTTAGATCCTCTTCTTCCAATTGAGTGTAATCCACATATATCCCAAGGGTCTGTGTCCCTGTTCCAAGGCCAGGGGAAAGGGGTTGGGGACAACCAAGATGTAAAACTAAAAAATAAATGGTGTTTCTTCCTGCCTGCCTACCTGCCTACCTTCTTGCCTTCAATCATCCCTACGTCTTTCCTTATGAGAAAAAAAAAAAAAAAAGACACACCCTGGTGGTGTAGCAGTTTGGTTTGCCACCCAGTGGTTCAGTCCATGTATATACCAAATACGGGGTTTGAGTCCTGTGACTGGGATGAACTACCAAGAAGAGCAACAAAATAAAACAGAGTGCTTATTCCTCTCTCTTCCTACCTTACTGCCTCTGTCTTCATTCATGCCTGTCTGCACCTTACCTCTAAAAAAAAAAATAGAAATAATTTTAGATTCTTAATGACAATATCACCACAGACTTAGAGTTTTATGCACTTAGGTTTATCTAAATCAGATTTAAAATGTTATCTTCCCCTTTCATTTAAAAAAAATAAACTAGTTTTCTCATTCAACTAAATAAATTATAAACATTTCAACATATCGCTTATAAACTACTTAGACGTAAAGAAACTTCTGAAGCCTAAAATATTTCAACAGCTTTAGTAAATACAAAATATAATACACTTACTTCCAAGAAGCTCCACTTGCTGGTGTATAATGATCAGGTCTAACTGTTAAAGGATGACATAAAGGGAATAAAAGCTTCATATCACAGTATTTTGAAACTTTTGGCAATAATGCTATTAATGTGTTTAGTAGACTACTTGAAATTAGGTAATTTTAATTATTTTCTATTAGGAAAATGATGGAAAGTAGCTCACAGTTTATAATGAAAAAATAAGATAAAATGTTGTGCTTTTTTTGTGTTGTTCAAGTAAAAATAAAACTTAAAAGAACACTAAAAAGTACATGGCAGAATTGCCCAGAATAAGGAAGTATAGTAATTTTATACTCTCTTTGTTAATGATAATTTTTTAAATATTGGAAGCAATATATTATAAGATATTGTGAACAATCTTTGAATAATAATGCTTTAAACTTTTTAGAACTCTATTTTTTTTAAGAAATGAAACAACAGTGATCTGAAAGCCTTGTTTCTTATCTTGACCCTGCTGAGCTTTGGTTTCACTCTGTTGTACCTAAAATCATTCCTAATAGTGTGAAGTGTCTTTGTTAAAACTGAGTTTCTTCTATACATTTTATATAATTTGCATCTCCCTTTGAAATAGAAGAAAAAAACAGAAGTCCTTTTGATGCCAAGAAAACACCACAAAACAGAACAGGAAATATGCCATTTTCGTGCCCTGGTTGAGCAGCATTTAGATCAGCTGCCTTGAAAGAGTGCAGCTCATGTACATCCCAAGGACCTGGGTTCGAGTCCAGAGTCTGGGGGTAACAACTGTTATGAACAACTAAATTAAAATAAAATGCTTTTTCCAGCTGTCTCTTCCTGCCTGCCTACGTGTATTCATTCCTACCTGCACCTTTGCTTTAAAAATAACTTATGCCACTTAATGCATAATATAATGAAATTTGCCTATTTAATTAAAATTGAAGTTAATTTACTGAGTCTTCATGGATAGATAGTTGATAAATGGCTATTTTAACAGGTATATGATACCAATGGTTATTAAACAGCTAAATAAATATTTCTACGACACTTAAAGAAATATTTTTAAAAGTTCTTAAAATGAAATTTGCCTGTTAAATTTTAAGTTTGATATTCAGTACTTCAAGATTCACTAGAATAAAATAATTACCACTAATTGCCAATCATTATTGCTTATAACACTTATTTTCTACTCTATCTCAAAAATGTCTAATACAGTCTCTAGTAACTATTAAACAAAACCAGTCATTAATAATATTTGATATTAAGTGAAGCATTCAAATCCAGAAAATTGGAAATGAAACTATTTCCTTCATTCTCCTGAAGCAGAGATAAAAATTAGCATCTTTTCTTCTATTTAAATCTTTTTTTTCTAAAAGGAAAGGAAATAGGTAGAAACGAAGGTAAGTAGGAAGGCAGGCAGGCAGGCAGGTAGGCAGGCAGGCAGAGAGAGAAAGACGCTTTCATTTATTTAGTTAGTTGTTCATTTTGGTTGTTCCCTGCTAACTGAATCCAGAAATCAGGTCCTTGGGCTTTACATGGATACACTGGAACCACAGATTTAAGGCCTGAGTCACTGGGGTGGGGGGTGCCCTCTCATTAAGTCTAGTATTGATGAAAGAGTACATGCGTCCTCTTATTTTGAGATTCACAGAAATGATTTTACCAAAATGAATTTATGATTTAAGGTATTTAAAGTCAATTACGGGAAACAAAATTTAAAATCAGTTTTGTAGTATATCTTGTTAATTTTGTTCTCTTCTAAAGAAAATGGAAGGTTGTGGGAAGACAAGAGGTAAGTCTCAGAAAGGAGATTCCCGGTTTTCTAGAAGAGGAAACATATAGTTTCCTAAGTAGCAATTCAGGGATCTAGAACAACTGTGGGAGCAGGATTAAAGTTTGAGTTCAGGAGCTTTTAATATGAGTATAAATGGATCAAGTTTTAGTCTTGAATTATAGAGACATCAATTGAGATCAACTCCATAATGTAAAGGGCAGTTGTATCTTTCTAATGTCTAACACTGACTGTTGCTTATTTAATGACGACCATGAGGTAAATTCTGCGTTAGATATTTGATACTGCGTCTGCTTTAATCCTACAAATACCCAGAGAGATAGATACCTTTACATTTTCTCCGGGAGAA
This sequence comes from Solenodon paradoxus, assembly GCA_004363575.1. NCBI lineage: Eukaryota > Metazoa > Chordata > Mammalia > Eulipotyphla > Solenodontidae > Solenodon > Solenodon paradoxus. Next base: position 505,171 of record RJWH01000185.1, on the reverse strand, counting down.
AACAATCCCAGAGATTAAATAATTTGCCCCAGGTCACATAGTTTATAATGGCTAGGCTGGGATGTGTAGTCAATTTTGACATGCTTTCTTCCCTGTTATATTTACGTCATTCAACTAATCTTAGGAACTGAGAGAAACAATTCTGACACTATGGAATTTCTGAGTAACTTTTCCTGTTTTCTTTACATATATTCAGCCCATCCTCTGTAAATCATTTGATTTGATCTATCTCTGTAGAAAAAACAATTGAATTTGCAGGTCTTGTGTTGGCTCGCTCTAGTAGTTTCCTTAAAGTTACCCTGAAGTATTTATACACCATATAACAAATGAGCTCTTTGCATTTTTTTGCTATTGATTGGTGGAATAGGAATTGTGGGAAACTTTGAACAGATTGAATCAGATATTCCGGGGTTCAGACAAGTAAAGCATTCCTTAAGTATGAAAGCAATAGAATGGAAATCAAATCACACACTTGGATATATTGCATAAGAAGTAATAATTAAATGTGCCAACATTTTAAAAAATGTATTGAATAAGTATTGCATCATAACATTTTATAGGCTTATTGCAAATCAACATTCACGCATAGTGCATTAAGTTTACCATCACTAGTCCAGTTTTTCCTTGGGTGGAAGGGGACAATTACGAGGTATATAAAAAATTCTTAGGTATAATTTACCAGGTTTATAAGCATCACAGATTCCATTTAAATATATGCATACCAAAATAAATGAGATTTTTACACGTGTCTTTGTAAACTTTGATTCACTACATTTACTATACATGAATAAATTATAATAATTATCCTTTGACACTTAAAGGATGAAATACTCTTGATTATCATGACCATGTTAATCCTATATGAAATGAGAATCTGTTAATTTTATCCTTAGATTTCAATTACATGAGCAAGGACATGAAAAGCATATATCCGGACATTTATTTTTAAATTGCTTAGGAAAACAAAATTATTGATAGTAATTAGATGGACTTAAGTCAGAATAGATTTTTATAAGTTGTACTTTGGTTCAGAAGGATTTTTGTTGTATATTTTCCTGTCTACTTACTGAAGATCTATTATTTCCAAATAGTAACAACTTCATTTAATTCTTATATATTTTATATAAAAATTAATGCATAAAATCTTTACAAACCAGTGGCATAAAACTCTAAAAGGAGGCATTCATTTTGTTATAAGTTCACTGTTGTAGAGCAAACAAGTGTTGTTTTAGTATAAAATGAGTAAATTATCTTTTCCTTGCATATAAAATATTCACCAGTTTGGGGCATAATTTTGTTTTCTGAAAAATGTTGCCAAAGATATATATTTGGACTATTTGCTCCATTTTAGAACTGAAGCTGGTTCTTATCTCTATTTATTGAATGTGAACAAAAATGTATTCATGTCAAGCATCTGGCTTCGGGTGTGTCATCATTCATGGGTGGAAGAAGAATATGTGATGACCATATGTGATCATCAAACCTCAGCCCTCTGGCACTGGTATATCACTTTTATACTTGGCAAAACCTTGTCTGACAACATTCCCAAACAGCTTGCAGCAGTTAATCAACTCTAGTCAGCTATTCCAGCTGATCCTTTCTGCAGATGGAAGATGGTAGGCTAGCTTTCCCAGCTTTTTTACATAGCTCCCAGAGCTCTCCAGTCTCTAAAGTACATTTTTCTGCCAGTGGGTTTCTGAAGAAGGCATATGCAATTATAAACATTTTCCCAGGAACATATGCTGCAAGCAGCTTAAACCCTATCAGGCATAACAGAAATCTCTTGTACCTTAAGGGAATTAACAGAGAGATTTGATTTTGATAAAGGAGATAGACTTTATGGTTTGAAAGAGTGCCAAACAAGCTGAAAATTGCAGCAGATGTGCTGACATCTCAATATTAGTGTAAGTGTATTTCTAATTTTTTCTAGGTAAAATAATATAAATATCAATTGATATTTATGTGCCATGTAATTCAGATAACACTTCTTCTTGATTGATTTATTATGAGGTTGGAATCATTGCAGACTCTCCAATAACAGTTTCTTTCAAGTAAATTGGCTAGCAATGCAACAGTAGCAAAGACAATACTGTTAACTATTTTCTAACTGGATAAGTTGCTTTTCTTTGGATTTCTATTCTACATCTTGAGATTCAGAGGAAGACACTAAAATCTCAGCTCATTGCGGAAGTCTTTCCTGAATATTTTGACCCTTTACAATCTTTCTCTCCTCTGCACACCTGGACACCACACAATTAAGTGCTTGTATGGCTTTAGTACACAGCCTTAAACATGTTATCAACATTTTTGTATTCATAATTAAGTTGCATAATATTTGGATGAGAGGGATTGGTTATATTCCTACTACATGGCTTGATTATAGCAAGTCCTCAATAAATATTCTGTAATGATGCAGCTCTAGGTGTCTAGATACATTAGACAATTCCTTGAGGATAAATTTGCTGATGCCTTAGGCAATGAGCAGCAGGAGCATAAATGTGCTAAACAGCTCAATCAGAAATCATTAGTCTCATCACTCTGTCAAATAAAATCCAAGTAGTAATAGAATAAAATATAAATTTCTTCCCAAGTAAAAGAAATAAAAGAACATTTTTAATATAATTTTTTGACTTGTAACACATTTTTCTTTACTTCAGTAAGTTATTCCTTAACATCCTTCAACCTTAGTTGAAAAGCAAGAAACCAAGTGCTAGGGGAACATTTTTGTAGAGATAAAGAGAAAAAGACTCACCTGGCTTAAATATTCCAGGCCAGGAGGGAGACTACCTGTGGGGTGGAGACCTGACTGCCACACTTGGTTCCTTGGGTTGGAAGGTGAGAAATGAAGACTTTGGTCTGAGTCTGGTGCTCCAGGCAGAAAACCAGGTAAGCCTCTTCTTCCTTGGTTCTGTCCATCTGCAAGAGAATATCAATACAGCATATATTTAAATGTGCCATTTCATTTTGTTTTCCTTCTAATACTGCTTTACTGCTTAATTCTGAAAATAGATTTTGTGCTGCTGCAACTCATGTTAGTGGCCCTTCCTTCATTTTCGATACTCATGGTCACCACCACTTGACCCCTAAGTCAGAGAAAAAGGAATACAGAAGACTGCTGTAGTTGTGAGAAAAAAGCTGAATAATTTGGGGAAGACAACTAATATTAGAAAATATGTATTTTTGTACTTAGGTAAAACTTTTGCTCAAAGAACCAAAGAATTATAAACTACAAAAGGAAATTTAATGATAAAAGGAATTAGATAGTCTCTAAGGAATAGCCTCAGATTTAGGTTTTGAATCACAATAACTTTCAAGGTATTGTCTCCCTTTCCAAAATATTATAATAGTGCCTCATGGCTGCTAAGGATATTTCATCTTTTTTAATCAATCATACTATAGGTTTAATTTACTGGTTCCACTTTAACCTGCATCAGAATCACCTTGAAGAACTTACTGAAATAGAACAGCACCCCATCCAGTTTCTGATTCAGTAGTTGGGGTCAAAGTGTAGAGCTTGAGAATCTGTACTTCTTTTAAGTTCCCAGGTAAGCTAATGCTGCTAGTCTTTAAGAATTCTTTAAGAATTCATGATTTAATTCTGTATCCTATAAAAATAATCACAGCTAATACATGAGCTTGTTTGAGTGTCTACTGTAATAACTAATTTAGCTTTAATTTCTTGGTATTTTGCATAAAAGCATGTACATTTCTAAACAGAAATGTACATTTCTATTTATAGCTTATGAAATAACTGCAAAATTTAAAATATTTATGAATTCCATAACGCTTAGCTTTGATGTTTTAGAGATATCACCTATTTTCCATATCACTATCTGGTAAAAATGTTACTATTTCAGTTACCCTTTAGATTAAAATTTGAAGTTTGTTATTTACTCTGCATTAGTCTGGAGCCTGTTTAATAAAATGTGTAAGTCCTTATAAGGGTGCCTGAAAAATTATTTCTTATTAAGAACATAAATTATAGTCTCTATATTATTTTTAATTTTTCTTATTATAAACCTGCCATTTGGGTATCAATTTCATTTGAGATTAATTTTCTTTAGAGAGACTACCAGTATTTTTACTTCTTGTTTTTAATAAATAGCAAAGTATCAGAATTCTCACATGGACATACATTTTGTCTATCAACATTATTATTTTAGATTCAGTGTAGGTATGGAACAAGGTTCTTGACAGATATTTCAAATATTAGGAGGAGAATTATGAAGACAAATCATTAGACTATTCTAAAGAAATGGGAATGGGAAGGACAGGAGACTGCTTCTGGATTAATATAAGGAAGAAATTTCTAACAGCTGCACAAAGATTTGAATAAATACTTTCATTGCACATATACTAAAATTGGAATGACATCTATATAATGAATGACAGATTAAAAATCATCTCTTCTCAGCACTGACATACAAATTCATGTAGGTTGGGTACATGTGGGGATTATTCCTTTTTCACATTTATTTAGAAAAATAAATGTGAAAAAGGACTGAGTTGTTTTTGGAGATAGATATCACATTTTTCAGAAAATTCAAGTTTGGCCTGGAGAGGGGCTAAGAAAAAAGATGGCGAAGGAAATTAGGCTTCTAAGAAATGGGCCTTTAGGCATGAACATTAACAGTTTCTAGGTTTCAAGTTGGTTGTGTTATGAACAGCCATTATGATGTTAATGATAAACCATTGTCAACTGACTTATTTTACCTTATTTACCTGTAGGAGTAGACCAAGATGCATCCCCAAGTTTGTAATGGCTTTTAACATTAGAATTTGTATACATTTTAGTGTCAGTACCATATAGAAACACATTTGTAATTTGTGTCCCCTTGCCTTAAATTGAACTCCATACTGAAAATATTATAGCAGTTTGCTTGGCACAAAGACTTCTCTCATATCTGGTTAAATACAAAAGACCTAAGTTCTAGAACTTTCTTGCTCTTGATAGAAGGGGCATAATGGGACTCAACAGGTAAACTGAGAGGAAGACTATGCAATGTCATGTCAGTTTTGGTAGAGAAAATGCTACAGCAATAATAATTGGGAAATTAGGAAAGTCCACAAACATCTTTTTTCAATATCAAGCCAAACTCACAGAGTCTTCAGGGACATAAGCAAAAAGGATGGTCAAGACAGACTAAATTGACTTTAGTTTATATCCCAAATTCCATTTTATTGAACTTTTAACCTTTAAAAGCTATTTACTGACAGGCAGAATGGGTTTCCAGCTTGGCATGGCTTTCTGAGAGAAGTGGGCCAAGATTTTTTTTTATCTTCTCTCCCTAATAACCAAGGTGAACTTGACTAAAAGTCATTGGCTGTAAGCATTGTAATCTATAGCCAATCCTATTTTTTGATAGACAGCTTTTGCAGTTCTACACTGCTTCCCCCCTTCTCTTGATCTTTACAAACCCTTTAAGCAAAGTCCCCTTGAACAATTTGGGCTGTTAACTGAAATTGTGCTCCCCAATTTGTAAATTATAAGACTCCAAACAAATGGTATTGCTTTATTTAGCCTTGACTGTTCTCTTGGTTAACAGAAACATCATAATTTAGGGGAAATTAGTTCAGAATGATAAAGTTCAGAATAGTTGTTCATCTTGGAAGTGGAGGTATATGACTATTGACCAAGAAGAGAAATTTACCAGGCTCCAAAAATATTCTGTTATCTTGAATTTGGTGGTGGTTACACAAATGCATCCTTATTTTAAAAGTCCTGGAGTTTTAAGTTTTGTGTTCTTTATAAGTCATACTGCTTGCATACTATCCTTCAATAAAAAGAAATACATCAAACTGGTGGAGTAGTGGTTAGGTCAGCCTCCTTTGGCCAGAGTGCAGTCCACAAATATCCTAAAGAACCAGGTTTGTGTCTCAGGACTGGGACAAACAACTAAGATGAACAACTAAAATAAAAGTAAATAAAGCGCTTCTTCCTCCTCTCTCTTCCTACCTACCTGCTTCTACTCACCTTCATTCCTACCAGCACCTTTCCTTCAAAATAAATACATATATAGATTCTTCCTCATTCTCAATTTTATTGCTAAAATTATTAAAAATTATTTTGATTTTTTCTTATAAACTATGTTTGTTATAACAAAATGTTATAGGTTACTGAGTGTGTGATAAGTGACTGCATTCCTTACCCAGGTCTTTTAGACCTCACAGAAGCTCTCACAGCATTCATATCTCTACGGCTAAGAGCAGATGCTGTTCAAAGACTATTGAGAACTAGAACATGGTGAGTTACAACTGGAGACTTTTGGGACTGATACTTTCTTCCTCTTCTGGGATTTCAGTTCACATTGGAGCACTGTTTAGAGATCGCTCCTCTTCAGTTTAGATCATCTTGGAAACTTTTGCTTTCATCAGACTTAAAATTTGAGAAAAACATGTTCTTAAAGTGTATTTAAATAGGCTAATGCAGTGGGCTTGAAACAAAACAAATATTTCTTTGGTTCCAATGGTATCCAATATTTGGGCTATCCTTTGGTTTTCTGGTGCTGGATAAACTGCCTATAAAATCGTGAAAAGTCCAATGTCTGTATTCCCTATGAAGACACTTTTTATTTTAAATTTTTTTTGAAAAGAAAGATACAGTCAGGAATGAAGGCAAGCAGAAATAGACAGGCAGGAAGAAACAGTATGAAGTAGCATTTGATTTATTTTTATTTAGTTGTTCATTTTGGTTGCTCCCCCAGGGATGTATGTGAATTGCTCTTGGTAGAAGGCAGCACATCTAACCACTACGCCACCACAGTGCACCAAAAATACTTATTTCTGGTACATTTTCATGGGTTTGAGGACATCTTGGTGTTGTGAATGATGTCATTAAACACATTTGAAAACCAGTTTTCACAAATATTGTTTATATAATGATGGTTTTCTTCTTCCAACCAGATTTCTAATACAATATGAAACACTTTTCACTTCTTTTTAAGCGATACAGGATCTTTAACAGATGCTTTATATGCACCATGTGTGAAATATCATGAATAGTTTGTACAAGGGGTGTTAGTTTTCCACCTGAAGTTTTATCTTTAAGTTTAGTCTTGAGTCCTTATCATTATTGAACATCACTGCTTTTTTGATAGATTAATCATATTTTGATCATACTATTGCTTTCTTGTCACAAGTTTCTTCAAAGACTCAGATCACCAGATGAAGAAGGAATTCCTTTGAATTTCTATCTGGCTTTGAATTTCTATCTACTCTTTTAAAAATGTATAACTAGCTTATAAATATTTCACATCCTCTCCAATTCTTTACCTTACAGGCTACAGTTGTGGCTGTAACTCATAAAGTGATGAGGTGTTTGGACAGTACAGTCTTCAGTGAAAAAAATAAAAGACTTGTCAAGATTTTTGTTTGTCTTCAAATATAATAATGAAGCACACATATTAAAATTCACGATTTTGCTACTTCTTGTTTATATTTTGTTTGAACTTTCCCTCTGAGACGCAGGGATTGGTGTACATAAAATGCTGATGAAAAATAAAAGATTACCTCATCTGTTCTATGTCAAATAACACCCAAAAGTGTATTTTGATAAAGAAAGGAAGTAAGCATGCACATTTATTTGAATGGATCATTAATTTGGGTATTATAAATTGGTGGACTCTATTATCCTACTTGTAATTAGGTTAAAAGGTTTCCACCAATTATACTAATCATAATTCTTCATGCTAAAATTTTTCATTATAGCCTAAGTTTAATGGCTTATTCTGATAATGGAATGAAAGTACATTATAATTTCAATTCTTATATAATTTCAGAAGTGTTTTTAGTGCATTTGTGACTCATTACTTGAAAAACAACAATATCTCTTGTGTTTTCAGAAGTTCTTTAAAGTAAAAGAGCATTGATGACAGGTATACACTTTTGAGAATTGGAGGAAAGCTTAGCTTTTTCCCAAAAGTCCCCAATTAACCTGCTGGCTTAAATTAGTTGCTTCCTGTTTGTTCTTAGGTCTTTAATTTAATATTAAAGTAATTCTGAGCATATTTACTTCATAAGTTAGAAATATTTATATCTAATCGAATATATTTATTGAAAGCAAATACTGGATTCTTAATGACAAACAGCTGTATCAACATTTTTAAGCAACAAACTGAAAATTAAAAGTTACCGAATTGTACTTTAACACTTTTAACTTATATGTGAAAAATTTTCTTCGAGTCCCTTGAAGTACTAAGCTGTCCTAGTACTTAGAATTAAATATTTCTGTCTTCAATTTTGCCATGCAGCTTTCTTATTAATTCGCTAAGTTTATGTTTATGATAATTAAAACATTGCTTACATCTTAACTTATGTAGTCTGTCAGATAGTTTTGTTGTTGTTGTTGTTCTAATTTATTACATCGTGCTACTTGGAGTAAAAAATTTAAAGTTCCAGGTTTCAAAAGCAATAAGTGACAGATTTTAAAGTGTCCATGTCACTGATTTTAACACCTCTACCACAGCTGTCTCTTTTCAGTCATTCTGTAAGGAAAACTTTATCAGCTGGCTATACCTACTCTTACCTTTAGAGGCCATGAAGATGTCTGAGTCACTTCTTCAAAGGCAGCCAGGTTAAAAGAAAAGGTGTTTCTTGTTGCAGCAAGGAGAGAAAACACAGCTTGCGTAAAACTTCAGAAGGTGTCTGTCTACTTCATGTCAACTTCCAAACAACAGGAGAGGAATGCCTTGCTGTTTCCAAAGTGCTGCATTTTATCACTGGACAACAGGGGGAGATAAAGCTATCAACAACAGTAAACACTCAGAAACTATCATATCACTAGAGGACTGAAAGAAAATGTACAAAGAATACAAATCAGAAAGGATAACATACAACATTCATTTTAAGGGTCTTATTTCACATGTTTAAAAAAAATTCTTACCCTATGTACCTTGGTATTCACTATTATATCAGAAATATTCTAATTTCTAGAAATCTAGAGTATGATAAAATATTCTCACATGTATACGTTTATTGTATCTCTAAATACAGCAGATTATTTTGAAAATGTTTAAAAAATAGTTATTTTTATTTTTCTCTTGGGATTTCCCCCTAAGCCCTTCATCAATAGCAAACAAAAGAGAGAATGTATTCCTTACTATTTGTGTATAAAAAATACTGACTTTGTTTTGCTTGAATTTGATGAATTGGAAGTATTGAAAATATGAATTTTAGTAATCCTGCAAAGTTAATTGAAATACACAGGAGATATTTCACTGCACTGCATACTAAGGGCAAAAAGTGCTATAACCTTGACTAGACAGCTCACATTTCTAATTGCTGCTAACCAGGTATCCACAGGTATTTTGCTCAAAATTATTGCCCTGAGTGACGTGGTTTCCAAAGGTTGAACTTATTAGGATTATCAGCAACACAGTTTGCTTCTAAAAACAATAAAGTGGTCTTAGTCACATAGATAATGACAAAAAAATTATAAAGTCAGCCTCACTGGTGGTTTGTAAATAGATAAAAGTTTAGGTTCTTAGCTGGCAAAGAGATGTCTGCTGTGTTTGTTGTTACTATTTTAAAAATATTCGGGGTTTAAAAGACCTATAGTTGAATTGTAAATTTTCAAAGCATATGTATAAATCTGATTAGTATTTTTTTAAGGCAAAGTGCAGGCAGGAATGCAGACAAGCAGGCAGGCAAGCAGGAAGAGAGAGAAGTACCATTTATTTACTTTATTCAGTTGTTCATCCTGGTTGTCACCTAGGCCCTGGGTCATGAACCAGGTTTCTGAGACGTCCATGAATTATACTTGCAGGAGGCTTAACTGCTAAGTCACAAGGGTTCACCAGTATTTTTTAAATTAATTTTATGTTCCTAAATTTTTTAATGTTAGTCATGAACATTTAGAAAAATTTTAATTCAATGAAATTAAGTTTTTATTAAAACATTGTCAAACATGGTATTTTTAAACTATGGTCTTAATTTTGACTTTCCAGAGAGCACAAAGTTCGAAATACAGTATGAAAACAAAAGGGTGTTAAATACCTATTTTAGCCTGTGTAGAGCCAATCATCTATATGTCAATCATATGACTATATGGCAGACTAACAGAATCTTTTAATGTTTAACCTGCAACGGAGCTATTCCAAACCACATAGCTTAGTGAAGTTGCAACTGCTGGTAAAGTATTGCCTATTTTTTCCTTCATCGTTTTACTCTCTGTCCTTCCAAAGGCAGCATCCACATTAGCTTCTCTCTATTCCTTTCTGTTTCCCAGCCTTACTCAAGAAAAGGCTTACAAACACTTAATGGATCTGTCAGGCGTTCCTGTGTACTGTGACCTGGTGCTTGTGGGATGTGACTTCAGGATTTGGCCTCGTTGCTTCTGCTGCAGTTGCTGCTGGCATTCAGCTTCACCTTCACAGTACTCTGTTCTCCTCTTTCAACATTTACTGTCTCCAGGGAAGATCCAGGGCCAGCATTTATTACTAAAAATGGTCACACCATCTTCCCAGCTCTGTGTTCCAAAACCCCTTCACTTTTTCAAAAATCATAAATTTCACTTTACCATTAGACTGCAGTTTCTGGTCCTTGAGTCCACAAAGGTAGGTTTGTCTAACAGAACCTGAGACTGGAAGACAGCATGTTGGGTTACAACACCAAAAAGGAGACTTAAAAATGCGTATCAGAAGATCTAGGATGACTGGGCCTCTATATCCCCTGTTTTCAGTGTCAGCCAAGAGGAAAGAGGAAAAATAAATTGCCAGGAATTTCAGCACAATCTCCTTCTGCCCTTGACCTAAACAGGACATAGCACAGAGGTTTTGGAAGGTCCATCCATTCCATATTATCCTGCTGTTCATTATTTCTCTATTATTTAATGGTTATATATTCAACCTACATTTTCATGACTGAGTAAGCTCATCAAAATATCTCTCTGTACAAAGGGAGAGTTGCCAATTGATTTGAATGTAGTGAAAGAAAGAAATGCTACCTGTTAAAACTAAACCAAACCAAGCTAGCAATGTGCTCCAGATGGCATCCTCTGGGAAAAGTATGAGGAGTGGAATAACATGGAAGTTCACTGGTTTGAGGCAGGAACGTAAACCAAGGACTGGGATGTGCTGGTTTTATGATTAATTAGGTACAGCCTGGTGGTCTGTTAGATGAGCCTACCCTGTGTAGTTTGCATATATCCCAAGGACCAGGTTCAAGATCTAGGACTGGGAGTTGAAACTAGGATAAACAACTAAAAAAACAAAAAACAAAAAACAACAAAAACGCTTCCTCCTCTTACGTCCTGCCTGCCTGCTCACCTTCAGTCCTGCCTGCATCTTTCCTATAACAAAAAAATTATTTAATTAACCTTGTGATTTATTCTATCCCTGGTTTGACTATAGAAGTATGTGTCACTAAAAAATATGCATATATATAAACATATAACTATGAATATATACAATCAAATATAATTATAGTTAGATAGAGGGAATAAAAGAATTGTCTTTCTTGATATATACCAATACTATTTTAGGTATAAATCTAAAGCATTTTATTCACCTCAATTATTTTTAAAATTTATGATAATACATAAAATTGCATTTGAATTTAACTGGTGCAAATTATTAACTTTATGAATACAATGAAAGAAATTTTTGACATATCCCTCTTAGTGGATATTTTTTTTGGTTCCATTGTAAGACAATGATTCTTAGGCACCTGTGCAGCAGTCCTTTGAAAGTGTATGTCCAGAAATAGAAATACTGGCATGGGGTGTTCAGATATTCATTTTTATTAGATAGCACTAAGTTGATCTCCAATGTGCTTGTACAAATTTACATTCCTAACAATATTGGATGAATGTTCCTATTTCTACATCTCCTTTATAACACTAGCTTGGTCAGTATAATGGGAAATTTAATAGGACATTCCTACATAGCAATTTATGAGAATACGGTGTCCATAGGTCTTAATTATGTTATAAGGAGTAACCACCTTTGTGTATATTTATGTTTTCAGCTGCTCCTATCACACTGTTATCATGTAAGAATGATTAATAGCAAATTTTATGAATAGTTGGCTATCAAACTAACAGCTACAGGTGGATAATGGTGTGTATATGGATTATAATTTAGTGATAAAATACCTCCTTTTATTCAGTAGACTCATGACATGATTTGAGAAAATGTGTGACCACTTTCAGCAATCATGTAGCACTTAAATTACATTTCTATGCATAAATCTCATCCCTGGATTTATTATTTCCATGCTAAAATTTATTGTGAAACAAAACTGGTGTACACAAATAAATAAATAAAAATATAGCAAATATGAGAATAAATATTATTATGTTCATTTCAGAGTTTTTGACTTATAATCACACCATTAAATATGCAATATATATTCCCTTAGTGAAAACTTGGATTTTTCTTCCCTGGGCATGTGCAATTCCTATTAAGCAGTCATTTTCTACACTTTGCAAACCTCCTATCAAAGTGCATTTCTAAAGTATCTAACAGCTGTCATTTTGATAGTGTGCCATTCATTCATTCATTCAATAAATATGTATTACCTTTTATGACGTACACATCATTAGGGAGCATTCTGAGAGGTAATATATGATCTTCACTCTGTGTGAACTTGTGCTGTAGTAGAATATCACAGTTCTGGGATGCAAAATTTTTTTATCTTTTAAAATGATGAATCAATGATCATATCCTGAAAATTCAGTGATGTAACTTATCTTTCTGATATACAAAACTAATAGGAATTAGTAGTGCACCATTGAAATGAACAATTATTTGTTTCACACATACATGTCTAATCTTTCTTTTGTTACTTTAAAACAAGAAGCTAATTATTCAGGTATTCTTTTTAAAATAATGAATAAATAATAAACTGGGTCATGTTTCTTGGATGCTAATAACAGATGGATCTCTTATCCATTCTATACCTACTTTGAGAGATATTGATGGGAAAAACTAGAAAAAAGGAAAAGAGTCTTAGACAGAAATAAATCTGTGTGAAACTAAGAAAAAGCTGATTCTGAAACAAACGTATCTGGAGGGGTCTGTTCTCCAAGATGACATGGAAAAGACTCTTAATTTAGAGTCCAGAATTCATACACTTTTGGGGACACATGGAATCCCATAATCAGTAGATCTTAAAGCCAAAGCAGAAGTAAAAGTTTAGTTGGTGTATAGAAGTTCTTTTAAAATTTTCAGCCTTACATATTTTCTTCAGGTAAGACTTTTAAAGGAGTTCTTTGAAGTAACCTGTCTTCATTCTGTGTCTTACTCTTTTGACATCTGCCTGATCTGTTATGCATAATACAAACATTTAATGGTTCATAATGGTATTTTTCTTTAAAGAGTTTAAAAGTAGAGGGACTATTCTGTAAGGTTCTGACTCATTCCAGGCTATATTACAAAAAAATGAGGCAAATTATCAGTAGAATAATATGCAGACACGTGACATAGCAACACAGAAATAGCTCTTTACATGTCTTTCAGCATGTAGATATGTGTGTATCTCAGAGAGAGAGAGAGAGAGAGAGAGAGAGAGAGAGAGAGAGAGAGAGAGAGAGAGAGAGAGAGAGAGAGAGAGAGAGAATAGGAGGAAGGCAAAGAGGGAAAGAAAGGGAAGAAGGATAGATGGAGGAGGCAAAAAAAGGAGAGAGAGTGAGGAAGGAAAAAATTGAGCTACTAGGTAGATTGAGAGAGAATTAAAAGGACATTAAAAAATCTTCAGAGACCCCAATGCTCACATGAAGGAATGCTATACCATTTTGAAAATCTCTTTATTTCTACCATTATTTTAAATATACTTACCTCGTGCCTTGGTTCTTGTGTCTTGCTCACTATGGTTACTTTCTCCTCACAACATCTGCCGGCATCTTCAGCTATCAGCCAAGCACTGCACCAGCCCTTTGGTGGATCGCTGCAGCTGACAGCCCAGCAGTGCTCTGCATACAAGTGCCTCTGCTGACAGCAGCCATGTCAGGCACAGCGGTGCAGCTGCATTCAGTGCCAGCCAGAGTACACCCATTGTTTCAAACAGCACATTTTTCTCAGCATTGCCAACATTGAAAATAAGCTTTCCAAACTTGGATATACTCCCAACCCCCATGAGCAAAGTTCCCAAGAAATTGAGTCAATATTATAATAAATATACACTAGTACTATAGAAAAACATATTAGTCTATGCTCAATAGTTCTTGTTTATTGTTTACTTCTGGTGCATTTTTATAGATTAGATCACAGAAAAGTGTTAGGGCAGGCATTTGAATGTATTTGATAAGTGGTGCTTAAAAGAGTGGAATATGTTTACATATCATATAGAAGGATCTTTTCACTGAACAGAAGCAGAAAAGGAAGGCCTGCTTTATTTGTGTTCATTTTTTCTAGTTGTTATTGCTTGCTAATACAGGTTCTGCTCCAGTGAACATTCCTAAAATGTTCACTGAAAGAAGGATAGAATCAATTTCGCCAAAACCATTGTTTCTGAATCTTCTTCCCTTCATTATTTTTCCCACAAGCAAATGCATGAACTATGAAAAAAAAAAAATGAGAATTATGATCTTGCTCCTGACATCAAATTATAACCATTCATGATTTGAATAGGACATATGCAAGTATGCTATTGTGTTTGGGGCATAACTATAGATAATTTTGTGCTTTCTGAAAGTGCAGTAAATTTACGTCTTATAATATTTTTAGTTTTTTCTTTTAAAATCTCCTTAGTCATGTTTTTCTTAAATGAAAAAAAAATTTCTAGTACAATGTTGTCAGTAGAAATATATCTTGATCTACATGCATAAGTAAAAATTTTCTAGGACAACGCTAGACAATAAGAAATAGGTGAAAATGATTTGAATAATGTATTTTACTTAGCCAAATTTTCAAGCATATTGTAAGTTCAACATGTGGCACTAGCCAACTTTCAAGTACACAGTATCACATGCGGCTCTTAACTACCATATTGAATATGGAAATGCTAATGTGTGTATCCAGCAAAAGTCTTAGTTGTTTGTTAATCTTATGAGTTCATGTATGTGCTTTAAGATAATTTTGAGCTTCACTTTTTTAATCTGCTTTTAAATAAAAATAATTCATTGATATTAAAAGTAATTAAAATTATACTAAAAATCATAAAGAAGAATAAAAGCTTATCTTCTCCCTATACCAGTTCCTTCCTCTCAAAATAAGTACTCTTAACTCTGCTTTGTCCAAAATACATACTTATACTTACAATAGAGAAGATTACACATATTTAGAATTCTATCCACGTGAGAGCTGTATAAACATATCTGAACTGTGTTCAGTTTCAACAGTAAACAGAAAAGTTAATTGCAGAACTATTACATACTTAAGAAAACATAAAACTTTAAGAGACTGTCAATACAAAGGGTCGGCAGGACATAGAACAATATACAATATACATTACTGGTGAGAGTGTGTATTCTTAAAATGATGTTGAAAAATTGGCATTATTTAATATATTTGAAGAGATATATACTCAATGCTGAAGCAATTCCACTTCTATGTATACACTGTAAAGGAAAACTTGCACATCTCCTCTGTGAGAACTACATAAGAATATTCATAAAATTACTGTTTATTTTAATTTTATTTCCTCAAATAGAAGCAACCAAACATCACTTCACAAAAGATTGATAAATGGCTGCATTATTATATAATGAAGTATTGCACATGAAATAAAATGACAAACTACAGGTACATTGCATACAACAAGGGTATTTCTTGCAATCATAATATAAATGAAAGAAGCAAGTCATAGAAATATGTTTGTATAGAATGATTACATTTTTATAAACTTTGAAATAAGCTAAACCAAAGGTATACATAAACAGTAAAGCTGTACTTTTTAATAATAAAGAAAGCATATGACCAGGACAAATACTGTCTTGGTAACTACCTCTAGGGATAAGAGTAAGTTATTTGAACATATGGGTCCTTAAAAGTGGATTCTGAGGTTTTGACATACTAATTTAATTTTTTTAAGGGAAGAGGTAGACAGGAAGAGAGAAGAGGAAGAAGCACCTTCATTTTAGCTTAATTTTGGTTGTTAATCTCAGTTGCTCCTCTGGCCATTGGTGGGAGCTCAGTTGTTGGAATGTATGTGGACTGTGCTTGGCTGAAGGCAGTGCACCCAACTGCTACTCCACCAGAACATTCCAACATTCTAATTTTTAAGACATGTGTTGTGTAGATTGGTGCTGCTATGCCAGAGTTATCTAGTAGCATTTGATACATACTCAGAATACATATGTTAGTGAAATTCTTCCATAGGTTCATAGGGACACTCACTATAGTGACAGAGAGTGGTGGTAGACAATTTAGATTTCTGTAACTGGGGAATAGAAAATAAAATGTTATGCAAAACCATAGTGCAATGGCACACAGCTATAAGAAATAACAAACTGGAGGTACACACATTAGCTTGGATAGTGGTGAAATGTTTAATAAAGTAGAATAGAGCAAAGTTCATACAGTTATTAATATCTACTGATTTCTCTCAACATTTTAGGCCTTGACTTTCTGTCAACTTTTGCAATTTTGCTATTATCTCAGCTCTTGGAAAATATAATATATATATAAAATAATGAAAACGATGCATGTCCTTTTACATTCTTTCAGTAGTCTTTTTCATATTCAACCTCAGAGTGCTTTTAAAAAGGAGAAACTTAAAGGTATAGTGCAGGTATTTTTGTGATTAAGAAATATAGTTCTTCTGTAATAGCAAATTCATGTGTTTTATCCTCTTTCTTTCCTCTGTTTCTGGCTCTCTCTGGGACTTTCACTGAAACAATATTTTTTATGCACCAAGTCCAATCCCCCTTGACTTTTGTGCACCTTCATCTCCCCATTCTCTTAAATTCTAGCAGAATTGTTATAATTATACCTCTGAATATGAACATTTCCTATTTAATAATGCTTACTAGGCTAAAAAAATACACAAATTACTACTCCTTGTACTCCAGATCTGTACCTAAACAAGTACAAAACACACAAAACAATGCTTTTGAGTCTCACTTTTATACTCATGACCTCAAAGTCAAATGCACTCTCAATGCAGACAGATTTCATCCACTCCTCAGACAACTCTTTCACACGTTCTCTCTAAAGAAGTATCAAACAACTTCCATCCGTTCTTCATGTTGACGTATGACTTTGCATCCTATTTCATGGCAAAAATGGAAGCAATCAGAAGTTGAGCTTCAAAAACTCCCACCACCATATTTACCCAACTAACAACAACTACACATGTATATAATCTGCTTTCCCCCACATCTCATATATGATCCCGCTATTCTGCTCTCTTCACACAGGCAATGCATCGTTTCTTCTCCTGCCCACTTGGAGACTTTGCAATTCTCTCCTCTCTTTCTCTACTATTTCTTAAGTTTTCAATATCTACAAGATCATGTCCGTTGGCATACAAAATGCTATTATAACTTCCATCTTGAACTTTTATTGAGCCACTCCTTTACCAGCTATGATCCATATTTTTCATTTCTTAGTAGCAAAACTACCCAAAAGATATTTCTGTATTTTCAGTCTCTGATTTATTTCACTGCCTATTCTCTTAACCCACTCCACACAGACCCTTGCCTTAACTATCCCACAATAAAATGACGTATGTTAGTTAACAATAATTTATTTCCATATTTTTAAGCCCAGTGATCAATTTTTTATTCTCCTTTTGTTTGATTTACTGACAAAACTTGACACACTTGATCATGTCCTCCTCCTGTATGAACTTTCCTCCATCTGCTTTTACCTTTTCACATTTTTAAAAATGGATCACACCACTTTAGGCATTTACTCTAACTAATCTTTATCTGGAATGTTCTTTTTCAAGATGTTTGCAAGTTAACACCCTCATCTCATTTATGTTTTTTTGTTTGAGCATCACCTTTTAGATGAGGCCTACCCTAACCATTATTTAATAGTCCTACAAAAATCACATTAGAAATTTAGCTAGTCATTCTTATACAACTCAATTTCCCTTATATATTCCATCACTATCTAATGCACTGTATGTTTGTCCTGTTTATTGTCTCTATTGCATGTTTTAGGATTTCCTTCTTAAGGATATAAGCTCTTCCAAGGTAAGGAGCTTTGTTTGTTTGCTGCTGTTGTTGTGGCTAGTATATCTATACTGAGTATTTAGAACAGTGCCTGGTTCAAGATATAGCTACTGAAGAGAGTATGTGACATGGTGAAATTTATGTGCAACTAACTTAAACACATTACATAAAGCAATCATTCCAAAGTATGTATACAGCACATTAGTGTCATCATTGAGTACTCTCTCTATCTCTATCTCTTATCTTTATATTTCACACAGAAAATTATTTGGCTCTGCCTTCAAGCTATATAAAGAAACTAATCCTTTCTTATTACTTCTGCTACTCTTATCTAAATCAAACCATGAGAATCTCAGGTTTGGATTATTGCAGTAGTCTCATAAGGAGATTCTTTATTTCTACCTTTGCTTCCTACAGTTAATTCTCAAGGCAACAGCAAGAATGATCTTTTGGAAATATAAATTTGATGATATCACTCTTCTTAATCCCAGAATGAACTCATACAACTTCACCGTATCATGGGTGGTTAAATATATTATGATGTTGGTCTCAAAAGTACTCATAAATTTGTTCTTCCTTAATCTATACATATCCATTGTTGTCTCTATGTCACTTTCATATTTTCTTGACAGATTGGCTTATTATAACATTCTTAAACTTTACTTTGCTTCTCCGTAGATCTTTGTGAATTCTGTCCCTATTGTTGTTGTTATATGTTTTATAAATACCTTGCTTTCCTTACCCAGAGACTGAAGGATTCTTTCTACAGTGAGTTTCATGAAGTTGATTATCATGTTAGATGTTTGTTTTAACACTTCTTTTAGAAGCAAAAATTCTCTTGACCTATATATTCATTTATTGTTTTATATAAATAGCATTGGAAAATATTGTTTCTGTACCATTAATTGTGCTCTCTTCTTTAGATACAAGGTTAATCCTAGGATTCATCATGTTTACCTGCTCTGCACCTACTATCTTCTTTATAATTTCTTAATCATTGTATCCTATTTCTCTGCATTCATAATATAATCTCAAAATCATTCTTATCTGTCACCCATTTTATCTATATTATTTATTTTAATCTATTTGCCAGTTACCTGTTATTTTCATATTTTTTTTAGTTCTATAATGCTGTTTTACTACCTCAATTTGGCCTTTAGTTTTGTATTCTAACTTTATTCAGTTATATTATCCTTATAAACTTAGTATATTGATATCTTGAATTTGTGTTTTCTTTGCATTCTTCTGTCTTTAGCAAGAATCAGTAAGAATATTTATTTCTGTAGGATTTTGTTGAGTTGCTTTTTTATTTCACTTTCGTATGCCACTATTTCTTTATATTTCCCTTCAGCCAACTTATTTTTTTCCTCCCTTTCTTTCATCTCTCTTCCTCTTTCCTTAATTCCTTCCTTTTTGTTTTTCTTTTGATAGCATTATTCAGTGCTTACATGATTTTTTCATCCACCTCTATCAAGGTCTGCTTATTCCTTTGATACAGTGTTAGTAAATTCTCCATTATTTTTTTTCTGACCTGACATACAATTCAAAGAACTCAGTTTAACCTCTTGGTTTTTCACATTCTATTGTTTTTATATAACCTGAGACCATGAAGATCAATGGGAGAATTCAACCTGTAGTCAATGATTTCTTATTTAGAGCATTTGGTCTCTGTACTACTTTTTCCATTTGCGTGAAATATTTTGTTCCACTTTCAATGTCCTAAATTGGTTAGGTATCTTGTTTCTGTTCTGTGGTGGATACTGTTGTTTCCAAAGTAAAGTTGGATACCTAAACCCTCTTGGGATATTTCCTGGGATGAGTGGGTTAGGAAGTTTTCTTGCTGTCTCTTCCAATCCCCATTTCCACATTCTTTCTAAGAAATGGAACAGAACCACCCTGGAAACTTTTGGAAAATTCTAGTCTATAAACCAATTAACCCAATAACTGTGGGGATTAGAGTTTGAGAAGATGGGTCAGTGCAATATAAAAAGGGTCTAAATACTGCTAGCTCTGAGCAAATCCATTTCACCTAGGCTTCATCCCCCTTGCTTCTTAAGTTCTTTGTCTTTGACTGCCTTCTAGTTGGAGACAGTTAACTCTAAGAAAGATTGTTCATTTTATCTTTCCTTTAAATATCCTTCCTGCTGGGAAATCTAAATGAGGAGTCTTAAGACATATTTTTTTTTCTGCTTCTTATGAGGCTCTAACACAGCAGGGAGGTACTAAGGATCTAGAGCCTTTGTCCATGTTTTCCTACACATCTCTTCAGTTTGTCTTTCAAATTCAGAGGAAATATTTTTAAATCAAAGGATACAAAAAAGACAGAGAGGAGAGAAAAGGAGAAGAGAGAGAGACAGAGAGAGAGAGAGAGAGAGAGAGAGAGAGAGAGAGAGAGAGAGAGAGAGAGAGACCTTAAAATCATAGTGTTTCCTAACTCAGTAGTTATTCAATTTCTGTGTCATTTTTGATAGTACTGATAATTATGTAGCAAGAAGAAAACCAAGTAGCAAATAAAATGATTTGCTTAATTACATGCATCTAGTAACAGAGATAGTTTCCAAGTTAGTGTCTTAATTCCCTTATTCTATTTCTATTGATACCATTCAATCTGTCATCTATCATCAAGCTATCTCCTACTAAATATAATATAATACAGAGACATCATAAATATTTATTTTAGTCTTTTTTGTCATGCAAAATTTAAGTCAACTGGGAAAATTTTAAGCTAATTTTTTAAAGTTCTTTATTTAAAAATCTGAACTTATTTTGGCCAGTTGATCAAGAGTCAGGATTTTGGTTTGCAGATTCATGCTGTTTTAAACTGAGATTTTTTTGTGAAGGAGCAAAGGGAGGTTTCATTATATTTCAAAGGCCTGTCTTGTGTCTGATCATCAATGTGCTATTATTACACTTAATGTCTTGTTCCTTGTGAGGAAATCCTTTTCTTTTTTTAATCCCTTGTCACTTTCCAAATCATCATTTTGAGAATATACCAATCAAAGGAAATTGTGAGTCTTTTGAGCTTCTCAGCTGCACTCATTGTAACCATGGAAACCAAGCCAAATTGTTACCAAGGTAACCTGCCTGAAGCTATGATTTTACTACTTATCAATTTTTGTAGGATTAACAAATTCATTAACAGTTTAATATAAATAATGCTATACCTGTATATAATATGAATAAGCACATGATTACTCTTTATTACAATGTAAATATATATATCTGCATTTACGGTTAAGATGGAGGAGCAAGCATGCCCATGTGACAATATTTTGAGCAAAAATTTTCTGAAAAGAGTATTAATTCAATCTTGATGCTGAAAGTATTTTCTCTTTGTGGCATGTATTTAATAGCTTATTGTTAATTGTCTTTTTCTTACCTTACACAATATTCTTGTACAGTATTGTGTAGCATATCAGAAATGTTTTTATTGATCTTCAATTTGCATAATCAAACTGTGGATAGAACACAGAGCACATGTCACAAGGTAATTTATCAAAGGTAATTTATAGGAACTTTAAAATCATGAAAGAAATTGCATATATTTATAGATATAGTATATGGCTAAAGAAGTTATAAATTTATTAAACTATTAATATAATATTGTTGAGCATAAGTAGGTAGCATTAAAACTGATAAATCAGATATTTGAAATACAAGCATATTTTAGAATAACTATATCTTCAGGCATTTATAGTATTTAGATATTTGGATATTTTAGACTATTCTAAAATATATTCTGATATCTATCCAAAGGATAAACAAAGTAAATTGCTAAAAAGAAAATGAAACAAGAGGTTGGGGATTAGAATATGACAAATATCTACAAAATATTGTACAATTTGTCATGTTTGTCTTTAAAAAAATGCATGTAGGAATAAAGGCAAATAGGCAGGCAGGAAGAGAGAGAAAGAAAAAGACCTTAATTTATTTTATTTATTTGTTCGTGTCCCCCAGTACCAGATCTTGAACCTGGGATATATATGGATTGTGCTGCAGTGAACCAACCAACTAAGCCACCAGGGCATGCCAACATTTATGTTTTAAGTACTAATCTCTTCAAAAAAACTTCAAATTTTTGTTGTTCTGCAGTTTGCATGCTGTATCTCACAATAAAAAGGAAGGAATGTCTAAGATTTTTACATCTCTCCAAATTGAATACAAACATAAGCACATGCTCAGAAATTTTAGGAAGTCCTATTTTATATAAATTATCTTGTTCATATATAATTTGCTTCCCTTTGTTTCCTTTTTTCTTTTTTTTTATATTCTGACCAAGGTTTTATTTTTTTATTTTAATGCATTTCTATGAAGGTAACATTGTTGTGTAATGCTATATAAGTATTAGATGTGCAAATTTACTCTTTATCTCAGCTATGATATCACACCAAGCATCACCACATTTAGATAGTCTACGACTGCCTAATGGACCATTCTATACTGTGCTCCCAAATGCCATACCACCTTCTACTTTGGGAACCTCAGTTCTGACTTATTTCACTTTGCATAAACCCTGCTCGTTTCATGCATGTTGTCACAAATGGAAATACTTAATCATTTTTAAAATAGGTGAGTGGTATTTCCTTGTGTATATTTCCAACATCTTCTTTATTTAGTCATCTGTTGATAGAAGCTAAGGTTTTCCCTGCTACTGTAAATAGTACTGCAATAAACAAAGGGGTGCATATATCATTTCAAATTAGTGATTTCATACATTTCACACAGATATTCAGAAGTGGAATTACTATGGTAGTACGGATCACATGATAGTTCTATTATTAATTTATTGAGGAAACGCCATACTATTTTTCAAAGTGGCTACACAAATTTACATTCAACCAAACATGTATGAATGTTTCCTTTTCTCCACATTATTATCAACACTTATTTCTAGTCTTTTTGATATAGGCGGTTCTAACAAGCATGAGGTGATATCTTGTGGTTTTTGATTTGTATTTCCCTAACAATAAGTGATGATAAATATTTTTTTCCCCCATGTGCATGTTGGTCATTGATATGTCTTTGGAGAATGTCTGTTTGAAATGTCTGCTCATGTTTTGAAAGACAGAGAATCTTAAAAGGAGTTAGAGGACACAGTGAGTTAAATACAAGGAAATCCACAAAATACTGCAGATTTCTCAGCAGAAACTTTACAGGTTAAATGGAATGGCACATATTCAAAGTGTTGGAAAGTAGTTCTAAGTAAGATTACTCTACTCTGTTAGGTTATCACTAATCATTGAAGGAGTCATTAAGAGATTTTTAGACAAACAAAAGTTTAAAAGCCCTATCATCACTAAATAAGCTTTGAAAGCAATACTAAAGGGACTTCTAAAAAAGTGAAAATACACCCTACTTAGAAACAGAAAGACACCAAAAATATGCAAGGGGGGAGAATAAAAATGTTGACTGTTATAATGAGCTTGAGTTTAATATTTTTTTTAATTTAAAATAAGTTATAAACATATACAAGTATATGTTAATCCCATGGTAACCTCAAAACAAAAATCTATAGAAAAAACAAGGAAGGTGAAAAGAACTATCAAGCATTAATACAAAGAAAGCTATCAAAGCACAAGAGAATAAAAGAAAAAGAAAAATACAGTTATAATCTATAAAAACACTCAGAAAACAACAAAATGGCAATAAATCTTCACTTATCAATAATTGCCCCACATTTCAATGGACTGAACTCATTAATCAAGAGGCACAAAGTGACTGAATGGATTAAAAAACCCTAACTTTCTGCTGCAGATGGGGAACCAATCTAAGTTCTAACCACAAATACTAAAAGACAATTCTACTATCAAATGGTAACCTGAAAAAGGCAGCGACAGCCATATTTATATCAGATAAAATAGACTTTCAACTAAAAAAAAATATCAAGAGACAGGGATAAACATAATATAATGATTAAAGGGTAACTTCAGCAAAAAGGTATAACACCTACTAATATATATGCACCAAACAATGGAATATCAAAATATATTAACAGAGCAAAGACGAGACAATGACAATAATACAAACATGCTAGTGAACTTCAGTGCCCTGTTTACATCAATGAACATATCAAAAAGGCAGAAAATTTACAAGGGAACAACAGCCTTAAATGTTTACTTTTCATTCTCCTTTCTATTGCTTCCTGGGTCCATGAATCAATGAAACTCATCCTGAATGTGAAGCATTAGTACAATGAAGGATTAGCAGGACACAGCCTGCATGTAAATGAGGAAGGGCCCACCCTCCATTGGGCCCTCCCACTATTGGTCAAGGAACCAGTAGGAAATAGATGATACTTTCAAAATAGAAGAATATCAGAAATGTCTTCACAAGAATTATTTATAAACTTGTGGGTGTGAAGTTTTAAGATGAATACCCATCAGTCTAGTAGTCAGTCCCAAAGTGGTAAGTGTGTGGCATGTAATAGGAAACCAGAAGACAGAGAAGGATGTGGAGTTGGCTGCCATGAGGATAATACAGGGAAATAACTACTATGTTTTCATTATTCATAGACATTTCTACCTCCTAGCTCCTTACCATCTAACCTCCAACAAGAAGTCAGAGGGATGAAGGTTTTATTCTTCATAACAAAGAAGTCAACTTCCCTGGGCAGAGAGCAGGGACAGATGTACTTAGTGGTAAAAAGTCACATACTTGTCTCAGAAGCCCATTTTATGATTTTTTGATTTTATTAAAACCAGGATTTTACTCTGTCAGAAGAATTTTTGTAGGTGATATGTAAATTTCTCATCTCCATACTATGCATGGGCTTCTCTTAGCCAGAGCACTGTATTGTACACTGCACAGTCTGCAAATACCCAGTTACTGTCATATGTCTGAGTGAAAATTCAGAATAAAACACCTGACTTTACTCCATGCATGGTGTCTTTTATTCATAATGCCACACTAACCAGTAAAAAGGAGCTATGCTAAATTTATCACATTCATGGAATTCAGAAGGTAAGTGTAAGCTCTATTCAGGTGCTAGAGATTCAAAACTTCCACCAGCAAAGAATTCCTTGAATTTGAGTTTCCATATCAAATACATATAACCCTGGTTGGGGTAAGATGACAAAATTCTTAGTATAGGTATAGTGAAATTAAAAAAAAAATATTCTTTTTTAAAAAATTCGAGTTATTACTCGAGTGCTTGTTTCCTTTTAAAGAGTACTTGAAAGAAGAAAGGGAGAAGGAAGAAAATGCACAGGCCTTGACATCTTTTGATGAAATGCTTTGGGAGAATTACAGATGTATATTTACTTTTAACTTAATCACAGTAAATTGATAAGAACATTTTTCTCTGTTTTACAACTGCCGAGTATGTTTATTACAAACCATGGTTTCAATCATATTGTTTGTTTGTAATTCGGCTGACGATGATTCTGAGATATAAAGTAACCAAAGTTAGACGAAAGGAATAGGAGAAGGTAGTATACTAGATCAATGAATTTGAAAATATGTCTGGGGAAATTCTCATGTTCCAGGAGGAGTCCTCTAGGGCATCTGAAGTGTGAGGTGGGAGGCAGGATTGGGAGACCTAAGCAGAGCTGAGCAGGGAATTTACACAGTTTCCCTTTTTTTTTTTTGTAGAGAGAAATTTCGACTTGCTCTACTCAAATTTTTCTTAAAAATTAGTGGCATGGTAATGTTTTTAAATATATGATCAGCTTCTTAATTTTTCACTCAGCTTTACATCTACATACATATGACGTAAAACTATCAAAGGACATTATAGTTCAGTGGACGATGAGCCAATAATCAGCTTGCTATTTACATAAAAACCAGTATTACTTGTATCGCTCCACAAAGGTTCATTAACTTATTTAAAGGCAGACACTTCATTAAATAAACGTGTAAACAGATACAAGCAACTCTTTCAGAAAGTGAAAGCGAGAAACAGAGAAGAATACTACCTCCCAGGCTAAAGATTCTTTTCACCACGTTCCTTCTTAAGACTTGGCACTCATGTATTCATTTGGACCTCTTTTTTTTATTGTGCTCTTCAATATTTATCAAAAGAACTGTCCTGAGGAACTTATTGAATTAACAAACACTGTAATCTGTCCATTTATTAATAGAGTATTGCATCTTGATGCCAGTGCTGAATTTAGGAGGATCTGTAATTTTACCCAGGCAGGTAGAAGTGTGAACTGTGACTATCCAGTTACACAAAACACCTTATATGACCCTGCAACCAAGACATCTTAATGGAAGAATTAGGGGAAAAGAAGTCAAAACAGTTTGCTTTTTTCACATAGAATCATCTTTATTGCAAGTTACTTTTTGGCATTTTGAGTGAAATATAATTTATAACTGATATGCAACTGTAAATTTAAGGTGCACAATGTGTTGATCTGATACATTTATATGTTGCAATATGGTTACCACCACAGGGTATTTAACACTTCTACCTTGTCATGTAATTATCCTCTCTCTCTCTCTCTCTCTCTCTCTCTCTCTCTCTCTCTCTCTCCTCTCTCTCTCTCTCTCTGTGTGTGTGTGTGTATTGGGAACAATAAAGATCAGGTCTCCAACTTTGAAAATTCTGAAACAGTTATTGATTGCAATCACTACGCAGCTCCCTCCATCTTTAGGACCTATTATTTATTCTTTCCAAGTTTGTATTTTAAATTTAAAAAAAAGCATCTCCTCGATTCTCACATCCCACCCCAGTCTCTGGTAAAATCACCTTTATACTCTTAGATTCCATATGTATAAACACTGTAATGCAGTACTTTTTTTCTTTTTTTCTCTGTCTGAATCATTTTACTTTACATAATGTCCTCAAGATCCATTCATGTCATTGAAAATGACAGGATTTCCAAAATATGTTTTCCCTTGTAACTAAATACAAAGTAGGAGCACTTATAGTATCTCACAGAAGCCTATCATATCCCTCCCCCTCCATGATATTGGGCTAGAGAGTATTGAGAGTCTACAGGTTTAAAGTAAGCAAAAAAATGCTTTATTTGAAAATTTTTACTTTTAAAAATTGTTTCAGTTAGCAATAAAAAGAAAGGAGAATGACATGAGTTTTTCCCTAATTTATTCATTGGATGATTTCATTTATATTTGCATATAAGCTAACTCAAGAACACAGCCAATTATTTAAGTCAAGTAGAAACACAAAACAATTGCAGGGAAAGAATGAATAAATTGCAATAGAATTTGACTGCAGGTATTTGTACATAAGAAAATTAAGGTAGAACTTATAATCACCCATACTTAATTTTCCCCATATATTTTATATTCTTTATAACAAGGAAAAATCTGAGATTTATTACATTGGCCTTTCTAAGTTACTCCTCAGAAGACTAATTGCAGTAAAAAAAAAAAAAAAAAAAAAAAAAAAAAAAAAAAAAAAAAAAAAAAAAAAAAAAAAAAAAAAAAAAAAAAAAGAAGAAGAAGAAGAAGAAAAAGACTATTACTGTATTGTAGAGTTGTAAGGTGCCTCCAAGGTCTGGGTGCTTAATATGCTTATTCTAAGACACATTTCAGTATTTGGACATATAAAACTACAGGAAAGGTGATTCCACAAACCATTTCTAGTCATTTATTGTAATGTTTCATTGATTTTCCCTTAGTGGCAGAAAGTTCTTAAATCTGTGTGAAAGGTTTTATGCAGGGATTTGAAGATCACAAGAAAATTAATGTGAAGTAATTTTTTTCTCATTTGTATCTATGTCAGTTGCAATGCCAGAGTCTTACTCTCAATCTTTTGAACAGAAGCTTCCTCAAATATAGGTCAAGGCTTACCTTTACCTTCTCAACTTCCTCATCCCACCCACTCAGTACCCACCATTCTCTACTTAGACAAGTACAATCTGATTTATGCTTCCTAATTCGAAGGTCTATCACTGCTCTGAAAGAATTGTTTCCAGGGTAACTTAAGACCCTCCCTCTGGTTTCCAAAAACAAATATGCTTTGAAATTCTTATTCATTTGACCTTTCTTGGCACTTGCATATGTGGACAACTCTCTTGTTTCAAAATGCTTTCCTTTTTTGACATTTTTTTCTCTTGGTTTTGCTTCTGACTCTGAAAGCTTTCATGTTTTTTATCTAATTTTTAATTTTGGTGTTATCTATGCTGCATCCTTGGTCTATTTAATTTCTTCCTTCTATACTTTCTTCTTGAACAATCATGTCTACCTACTGGCTTTAATATCTATCAACTCCAAAATCCATAGTATTAGTCCAGACTTCTCTTCTAGTCTTTAGATTTATATAATGAATCTTATTAAAATGTATAATTAATTATTCATATTGATTATTCTAAATTATCTTATGTTCTATAGTTGTATGCACACATACACATATCACTAACAACTCTGATAAACTGGATTTTTGATACTAAAACTCTGCTTATGTTCCTTTCTACAGATCAGTGAGAGTTTTGGACATAAGACCTCAAATGAAATATACCCATGAATTTCTAAGAGTTATTGATCCAGAGACCCTGGATATCTTAGGTCTGTCTATGTCTTTGGGCAATCATACTATCTCCTTCTCTATTATGATTTGTACCAGGCTATGCTTTAAATGCCTGTTTCCTCACATACATCTCTCACATGTAGAGTCAAAAGGGCAGGACTTATGATGTTTGTGTCTAATTTAATGTAGATTTGTTGAATTAAATGGATGAAATTTTTAACTGCCATGTGCATAACTAAATATTATATAAATTTGATATAAAGATAATATTCATGTCTTCTCTCCTGAGTTTCATTTTCATACTTCTGCAATTATTCCCCTAATGACAGAATTCCATTTAATACTTTAAGACATATTTTAATATTTGTAAACAAAATCAAATGATATAAATTACAGATAGATTTTTTTTTAAAGATTTTAATCAAAGATTACCAAAAGTTAATAATTTGAATCTACAGTTTTGCATTTTAGTTTATTTTAAAAAACATGTAAATGAACTAGGATAAACATAAAATACAGAAGGTAATTAGTAAGCGGGAAGACAACCAGTATTTAAACATGTAAGAAAATACACAACTTGTTTAGAAATCAAAGAAGTTCAAATAAAGGTAAATAAAATGTAATTATGCTTCTTTTAGCAAATCTTTAAAAGAATATAATACAATTATTGTTGTAGTACAGCTAACAGACTTAGTCATTGCTGATTGATACAACTTTTTATAAATGTTAATATGACTCGATGTAATGAGCTGCAAAAAATTCACTCTAATTTATCATTAATTCAAATACAGAAATTTTATTTGAACTAAATAAATCAAGAAAAGCAAAATGGTATATACCTCAAAATAATAAAGGACATATACAACAAACCTACAGTCAATATCACAGTCAATGATGAAAAATTAAAAGCATTTCCTCTAAGGTCAGTAACTTTAGGCAAGACTTCCCACTCTCACCACTGCTATTTGACATTGTACTGGAGGTCTTAGTCAGAGCAATGAAGCAAGAAAAAGAAATTAAAGGAGTCCAGATTGGAAAAGAGAAAGCAAAACTCTCATTATTTGTTGATGGCATGATTATATATATTGAAAATCCTAAAAACTCAAACACTACTAGAATTAATCAATTAATGCAGTAAAGTGACAGGCTACAAAATCAATACACAAAAATCTGCCACATTCTTAAATGCAAAAAAACACACCAGAAGAAAATGAAATCAAGAAAACCACACTATTTAAAATAAAAGTAAAAAGAATAAAATATGTTGGAATATACTTAACAAAGGAGGTAAAAGACCTCTGCAATGAAAATTACAAGTTGTTCTTAAAAGAAATAGAGAAAGATACAAAGAGATGGAAAGACATTCCCTGCTCATGGTTGGGAAGAATCAACATCATTGAAACAATCATCTTATCTAAAGTACTATACAGATTTGATGCAATCCCCATTAAAACCCTATGGACTTATTTCTAGAAAATAGAACAAAAAATCTTAACATTTGTATGGAACAGCAAAAGTCCTCAGGAAGCCAAAACAATTATGAGAGAAAAAAAAAAGAATGAATCCGGAGGGATTATACTCCTAGGTATTGAGCTGTACAACAAAGCTGTAGTGATCAAAGCAGTATGGTACTAGAGTAGTAACAGAGACACACAGCAGAATAGAACTGAATCACCAGAAATTGATCCACTCACTTACAGTTCATCTAAAGCAAAGGAGCCAAACACAAGTGATGAGAAAGGAAATCCTTTCAATAAATGGTGTTGGGATAACTTGGCAGCCACATGAAAAAGAATGAAGCTAGATCACTCTCTAACACCAGTCACAAAAATTAACTAAAAATGAGCTAGAGACTAGGACATAAGACAAAAGCCATAAAAATCTTGAAAGATAGCATACAATTAAGGGAGGTCTTTGGGGACTCAACTCCAGCATCAAGGGAAACAAAGGAAAATAAACTGAGACTACATCCAACTAAAAACTTCTTTACTGCAAAAGAAGACATCACCAAAACCAAAAGGCAACATATTAACTGGGAGAAGATATTCTCCTTGTGTATTTCTGACAAGGGCTTAATATCAAAAATATGTAAAGAATTCATAAAAAACTCAAAAACAGAAAAAAACAGGCAATCCAAAAAATGGGAAGAAGAATTGAAGAGATAATTTCTGAAGAGGGTATACAGATGGCCAACAGGAATATGGAAAGGTGTTCCTACTCACTGGTTTATCAGGGAAATATAAATTAAAACAACAATGAGATATCACCTTACACACCTGAGAGACTGACTATTGTCCAAAAGTCTGGAGACAACAAATTTGGCAACAATGTGGAGAAAAGGGAACATTTTTAAAATGTTGGTGGGAGTGCAAATTTATTGCAACTCCTGTGGAAAACAGTATGGAGATTTCTCAAAAAGTTGAAGAAATGTAATTCCATATAATCATTCCATCCCACTGCTGGGTATTTACCCAAAAGATACAAAAACATTCATTGCAGAGATTTATACAATTCCATGTTTATTCTATTCACAATATTCTATTCACAATTCCATGTTTATTCTATTCACAATAGCTAAGAGCTGGAAGCTACCTAAGTGCTCAACTACAGATGAATAGATAAAGATGAGGTACATATACACAATGGAATATTACACAACCCTTAGAAGAGATGAAATTCTGTCATTTGAATCAGCATGGATAGATTTAGAGGGGATTATGCTAAGTGAAATAAGTCAAAAGAAAAAAGATAGATACCAGATGATCTACTATATATGTGGAAAATTAATAGACAAAATAAAGGAACAAATGAAGCAAAACCAACACTTGGACATAGCCTAGAACGTAGGCTTTCAAGAGGGAATGGGATAGGGGTTGGGTGGCAAGTGATGCCTGAACCCACTGGACAACCGTGAAGAATATTTGGCTATATGGTGGAGGGCAGGGTGCATTTACATATATTTAAGAAATGAAGAAACTGCCTATATGGGAAACCTATGTACATTAGCTTATTTTAATATGTAGAATAAATTATTAGAATAAAAACAAAAGAGAAAAGAGTCATATATTTATGATACTGCTTCAAAATACCTAAGGAAAAGCTTGGAGACCACTGAAATTACAATGTGGAAATGGATTAATAATTTTGATCATATATTATTCAGATATTTTAACTTCAAAATCATTGTGACAAGGGAAATGCTTATGACAAAACCAGAAAAAAAATGGCTTGAAATCAAAATTGTTTTTACATTATGACAGCAATTACATAAATAATTTTCATGTGAAAGATAATATGGAATTATGGAAACTATATTAGGAATATATGCAATTGGTGATTTTATTTGCTCAAAATATTTCTTTGTTGTTGTCTGGTGGAGTAGAAGTTAGGTGAGTCACACTGTGCACTGAAGGAGCACAGTCCAT
Source organism: Solenodon paradoxus (assembly GCA_004363575.1). Lineage (NCBI taxonomy): Eukaryota > Metazoa > Chordata > Mammalia > Eulipotyphla > Solenodontidae > Solenodon > Solenodon paradoxus. The sequence goes on along the minus strand of RJWH01000185.1, from coordinate 473,256 downwards.
GTACATCCCAAAGACCTGGGTTTTTGGTGGGTGGGAGGTGGTACCAATGTTTGTAACTAAATAAAAATTAAATAAAATGCTTCTTTATCCTTTCTCTTCCTGCATGTCTGCATTCTTGCCTGCACCTTAAAAAATGTTTCTTAATGTAGTTATGATAGCTATCTCTTTCTTTGTAATATATTATCCCAAGAATTAATGACTTAAAACAACAAGCATTTATTATCTTACAATTTCTGTGCATCAGAAATTTGGGAACAACCTAATTGGTTGGATTCTGGCTCAAGGTCTTCATGAGACTGCGGTTGGTAGGCTGAGTCTGCAGCCATGTGAGATGAAGCACTGTTGTTGAGATCAGGTACACTGCTGTTGGCAGGATGCCTCAGGTCCTCACTATGTGAGTCTCTCCATAGGGTTTCCCGAGTTTCATCTTGGTCTGGCAACTGACTTTTCCCAGAGTCAGTAAGAGAGAGAGAGATTAAGAGATTTGATAGAGATTAAAAGGAAAAAAGAGAGAAAGCAGTGTCTCTTATGATCTAGTTCATAGACCATCATTTCCCCTGTATTCTGTTTGTCAGAAGTGAGTCACTAAGTGCAGTAGACAGTCAAAGAGAAGAGAATAAGACTTCGTCTTTATTTTTTAATGATCAAAATTTTATCTGAGACTCAGTGAATTTATTCAAATTTAAAACATAGTACAAGATGTCATGTCAGAGTAATTTGTTATACAAGAAAGCCCCAAAACATTGAATACTATAGGTAAAGTTTGGCCATCAACGTTGGAAGGTTTCAACAGAAAGTATCTATTGTGTAAAGTGAAACTGCCTTAGACAATTTTTTAATAAATTAATTCAGAGAATTTTGAGAACTGAAAAGTTTTTCTCATATTAGCAAAAGACAAAAGATTTCAATTCTCTCATTTTCACAAACACTAGCATATTTTTTGTTGGTTCCCCTGCACTGCCTGTGTGTTCACACACTTTTGTGAGTTTGCTAAAAGTTACTTGGAGAAAGTACACTAGAGTATGTAAAGCACTTAAAAACTTGAAGATTTCTTTTGTCCATAAAACCTGCACTCCTACTTAATGTTTTCAAACATAACTTACTTTTTAAGTTAATACTTTGCTATGCAATATATTCAATAATTGAATTCATTAAAATGCAAATAATTCAAAAAAAGTATAGAGTGAAAAATTACTCTTCTACCTCTGTTCCCCACCTGCTCAATTCCCCTCACCAGAGATGTGCAGGCAATGCTGGCTTTAACCCAGGGGAGCTTTCACGAAGTTGGTCCCAAAAGACATTCCATTCAGGGACAACTCAGAACTGTGTGGCCACAGAATCCCTGGGTGGCCCAGGTTCAGTCACTTAATCCTAGAAAGACAGTGGAGTGGCTGCCCAGTCTGGCAGGGATACAGACATGCTTCCAAATGGTTTCTCCTCTTCCCCTTGCCCTGGAACCATCCCAGGGTGACTTTTAGTGACAAATATGATGAATGAGAAGTCTAAGGTGCTGTGTGTGTAGGGGCAGGATTAAATGATATTTATTATTAAATGATGTTTGTTCAGGTGGCTTTTATTTGTGTATAAAATTCCCTCTAATTTCATTCTAAAGTTGAATGTACAGATTTTATTCTCAGACTCTAGTGTAATGGTATTATTGTCTTTTTGAAAGTAACAAATTAGCTTTCAGAGAGCTCAGCACATATGAAACTGAGAAAAGACAATCTCTTCAGGGTGAATTGTAGATGGGACCTCAAATCTTGCTTGTGTCTCACCCAGAATTTGCTAATTCCTGAGACAGGGACATATTTAAGACTCAGGACATCTTGAGGAATAAAACATTAGAATCACAACTTGTTGACAAGTTAGTCTCTTCCCCAGCCCTCATCAAGTCTCAATTGTAGCAGCAGGGGCTGTAGGTGATACAGCTGGCAATGCTGAGGAGGCATGTTGGAAGGTGGTCACAGACTTCACTGGAGGATGAGAGAGTAAAGGGTGACCTGGTGACCCCAAAGGAAGACAGTGGCATGGCTTGAGGTATTTTTCTTTGTCACAACTAGGGGCAGGGATGTGCTCAGACATGGACAGGACAGCCACTGTCAATAGACCCAGGAGCCGAGGCTGAGAACTGGAGTAAAGGATCATCAACTCTTTCAATTCTGCTGTCCTTCCAGCTTGGTACAAAACTTAACACAGTCTAGTGGTTGGTGTTCTGAACAGGATTTAATCAAACACTTAAGTTAGTAAGTAAATGAGGAAGAATTTACCTGATAATTGGAATGAGGTAAATTAGCTAAGCGACTTCTCACTGAGACTAGATCCTTCTTTGCTGGTCTGCTCCAGTGTACTCTACAGCTCTATCTTCTAGCTCACTAGTTTGATTGGAAGCTTTTTCCAGTCTGCTATTGGACCCCTCTATTGTGTTCTTTCACTCAGGTATTGTGTTCTTTAGCTCCATGAATTGTTTGGACCTGACTCATGTTTTTTCTATTTTTGTTGTAGTTTTATTTTTGTTCCTCCGTTATTGTTTGTTGCATCCATATTTTCCCCTGTGGTTTTGTTTTGGTTCATAATTATATATATATATATATATATATACATATCTATATCTAGATATGTATATATATAAATATATTTCCTTGGCTCTTTGGTTTGTTTGGCATTCTGTGTTTATTTTTATTTGTTAGGCTTTCATGGTATAAAGGCCTTGTGCTAGGGTATCAAGTTGTAGAATATAGTCCTTAGCATTATTCTGGATTGCTGGGCTTCCTTATGTTGTATGATCTCAGCACTCATCAGGATTAACTCTCTAGAGCATGCCTTATGTTGAAGCCTGAAAGTCCAGACTACAAGGATGGAATTAGGATAGGGACTGTAGAGGTTTCTTTCAGATTTACAGGCATGAACAACAGGTACTAGGCAATATAAGAGTGGTGACTTCAATCTGCAAAGAGGCCACAGTCACACCAGAAGACACAGGAGAGAGAAGAGCAATATACCATTCCCCAGTGGAAATCCCTCAATGAGGCCTCCTGATCTCCAAAAAGGACAATGTGACACCAAAACAAATCACTTTCATTTATAGAGGTGTTTGTCCCCTCTGTGTGGAAATGCTGGCCCTGTCTATTTTCAAAGATCTAAATAGGTGTGTTTTGATTGTATCAATGGGGAAGAGGTGAATTTGAAATATTAAGTCGTTTGTCTTGGAATCAACTACAAGTGGTTTTTGGTGAATGTTTAGCCTATAGAAACAAAGCCTTATAAATATGTCACACACATTAAAGAACTACCAACTTATAAAAGCATCTGGATTTTTTGTGTGTGTCATTTCAGCTAGAATGTGAAAAAATAATTTTTATTGACTATTTCCATTTGAAATTTTCACTGAGCCTATTATACAATGAAACAACTTATTGATATTAGTGTCCACGTAACAGTGAAAATATGGATTATAATTCTAGTGGTTTTTACTTATGTAGGATATTCTGTAATGTATCTAACATTATATACAAATATTGACATATACACACAAGTTATTTTTATGGAGTGTGATAGACTCCATAGAGCATTTGTCAGATTCTCAGAGGGGTCTGTTTTCTCCAACCATTCTTAGCCATATGGCATATTATTTTCTTTGTAATATATCTTAAATAAGTGGGAAAAAGAAATTTTCAGAGAAAATGTCAAATAGATACCTTAAGTAATATATATATTTTTTGAAAGGTACAACACACAGAAATGCAAGTTACCTCAGTACTGACCCTACAAAGGACATTTCTATTTGTATCTAAGTTTATTTTCAAAGTTGGTGAATAGCCCATGTTGTATTACTATGCATCCCACAACATATTTGAGATTGCTAATTAGGGTGAAAATTGTGGTAGTATTTCTGGTGACCTGGACATTTGCTCAATAGAAACAGAAATGAGCCCCTCAATTCATTTCACGTAGGCCAGAGAATATCTGCCAGATGGTTATAGCTTTCAGTATCTATTAAATTGGATCACATTTGAACAAATGACTTAGATATATAGAGGTTGAAAGCTTTCTGAAATATCTAACATATCCACGGAGATTAGTCTTAATGAAAAACTACATTAATCTTCCTCATGCATTGTGATTGGCAAAAATGTATAATTCCCTCTCAGTTTTGCCAAAGTTAAGCTAAATATGCCTTTATCCACTTTCATATAATGCTGACAAAACATCTGGGAGATTTATTGATATAGGGTATCTATTAAGACATCAAAATTAATTTCAGTTCCCTGAGGTATCTTATTTTAATTAACAAACCCATGATCCTGTTCTATTAATTAGCATGCTGAAGGAATAAGTTTGAGATGAATTTAATTCTAACAATGCATTTATCTCCTAAAATAATAAAAAAGAACATTAACAATCTCAATCTAATTTGTTTTGTACTTTTAATAATAGTCTTGATATTCCATGTAGAAGAGTAATATAACTAATATTCATTATTTTTAATTTAATGCTTTAGTTTGGTGTGCATATTTTTTAAAAGCCTCATTATTAGTGATACCATTGTTCTAACACTTCATCTTTTAAAGTTTATTAATGTGGGCACAAGATCATTTAATCTGTTGCATTATTAAACTTTCTTTATAAACCACATATTTGTTTCACTTCCAGTGTTTTTCTGATATGTCATGGGGTATGATTAGGATGAAAAGAGGGTATAATCTATAGATAATGCCCTGTTCTTTCCAAACATACAATTTCTACATATTCACATATATTACGTACCCTAGGTTGCTGTTACTAGTATGTCCTCACATTTTGAAGTGTATCTTAAATGTAGCTAAAACATTTTATGTAACCACATAATTGACAAATTAGATTAGTAATCAAATATCACATTAAAAGTAACGCTGTATTATTTCTTGTTGAAAAATTTTAAATAATTGTGTCTTGTGTCAAGGCACAAATGATGGCTTCACTCAAGAAGCATAGAATTAGAGGAACTGAACTGCGAAGACCTAAATGAAATTCTTTTGAAATTCCTGATATAAATTTTACACTTGCATATCTGTTTTGGTTTAAAAATGTTTTTATTTGAAGATATAAAATTGTTGTCAAAAAGAGCCCTAGAAATGGAGTATATTCAATCAATGTTGATATTTTAAAATATCAAGAATTGTACATGGTTTCTGTTGCTGAAAATTTTATTCTAGCAAGTTATACTGTAAAGGATCAAGAAATAAATAGATGAAATATATTAGGATTTGTAGACCAAGAAACAAAATTGAGAATATGTGGGGTTTATTATAATGAGAAAACAGAATATCACAGATGTTATTGATGAAATTCAAACATAGAAATAATTGAATATAAATTTTGATAATACAGATTTATTAATGACATTGGAATTTTCTTTTAGGAATAATATTTAACTTTTGTGGAGCTTAAAGTTAGTGTTTCCTACTATCTAAATCAAGTGTCATCTGTAAGTGCTGATCTGTAATGAGATTTGATGTTTTTTATCTTTGAAAAAATCTTTTTAACACCAATAGGTGCTACCGAATACTGATACTAATCTATGAACTGATGGAAGTTATTAAAGAACTCTATCGGCTTTTAGGTTCTTCTTTCAGCATTTATGTTTCCCCATGTCATTGCATTTCAGATTATTCAAATACAGTTGAAGTGTTTGCTAAAAGTTCCCTACTTACACAGTAAAATTAATTTTTAAAATACGGGAATTTCCCTTAAACAAGAAAGAATTTTAAATTAAGTTTGTAACTTAACTCTACTGCAAAAGTGTGTGGTGTTCTTTTTTTTTTTTTTTTAACCTAAAATTTGAAAAACTCGGAGATATATAAAGCAATGTGACATTACTTACAATTGAAACAATATTAGTTGTCATCAAAATGACTTTCCAAAGTATATTTTACATATGTGCTATCAGTACTTAAAATTTCGCCTTGTAATTTTAAGTCAAATTGATAGCCAAGCTAAATACTCTAGCAAAACATGAACTCCAAATCCATTCAGCATTAAAAACAGTGGTTCAGGGCCTTTTAACTGAATCACAAATTTTTTATCCTTTTTCTGATGTCTCAAAAAATCACAATAAAATATCACTGATAAACTATAGAATTGCTGGGTGATAGAGCATATCAGTACATTCAGTTTCTATTTCTGATGCCCTTTTACAGAATCAATGATATACTTGATGAATATATCGAGTCATTAAAAACTATAGTTTATATGATTGGTAGTGGGTTACCTAATACTGTTTTTATTCATGATGCACTTATTAGTGTATTGTGTTAATTTAGATCTTATAGGAGGTAAGCCTCAAGATGGGATTAGATGTGCAAGAAATATATTGGAAAGAACATCTGAAAATGACAATGGAAAGGAGCTGGAAGGGAGAGGAGAGACTTCAGACTATAATGCAGTTCAGACTTCTATGAAGGAGTGAAAGAAAGAAGAGTCTTCCATTGCAGTTTGAAGACCATTTCTGCGAAGTCAATGGGGAGTACAGAGATTCAGTGCTTGACTTCAAGCAGGCTGTCGGACATGTAGCCTCAGCACAATCACTTTGGTAAATTCTTAATACCACAGCTAGAGCCATCAGTGAATATATTACACTCCTTTGGTAAAAGATCTCAGTGGTGCATTTTTTCATTTTTGCCACAGTCCTCTTTTTCCACTTAGTTTAACTTTTCCATTGTTACTTGGGTAGAAGATCCTTTTTGGACTCCGTGGGCATATCTTTCTGAAAGAAAATTTAAAAAAGAGAGAGTTGTAAGATGAGCTATAGCCACAGTACTGCAGTTATTACAAGTGACACTATTCTGTTTCCTCCTACATGATCCTTCCAAATATTCCTTATCCTCAACTATCATTCCAGCATATCTTGATTTCAGTGGTATAACCCATATCTTCATTTCTGGGGGTTTAAATGCTTGATGACCATCTTTTTGTCAGGCCCAAGTTGCTGTAGTGGGGCAAGAGAGTATTAAGAGATGTTCAACTCAACAATTTGGAGTCTACATATGTTATCCTTGCACCTATTGTTTAAGCATAATTCTATCTTCTTCTGCCCTCAGAATCAATAACCCCTGTGAGCATCGTGGTTTCTATTCTTGCCTGTTGATGCCTGGATGCAAAGAGTCCTGGTAGACAAAGTGCCCGAGTGATAGATGTAGCTTGTAATTTAATGGAATTGTTGCTGATTCTTTGATAAGAGCATAACCTTTTTGAGCTTTAGGACCTCATCCCTGTACAACCCAGAGTTGTGGAGTTAGAAGCAAAACATCTCCCACAGGGTTATTAAGAATGATGGCAACTTTGCTTCTGCTTTTTGATTTATAGCAATAGGAGTAGTCAGAGTATCAGTATTTTTGTATTTGTTTCTTCAGTCCCAATTCCCAAGGGATCTGTCAGGAAGAATACACAAGAAGTGAGTTGAACTAAAGGAGGAACCCCAATTTTAGGGAACCCAAATATTTTATAATTAGAAGTAAGCTTGTATATTTTCCCAGAGGGTGGTGTTGCCATTATTAGAGTTGTGAAAAACAAGCAAACAAATAAAAACAGTCCTTTGCTCAATGGAAGACACTATCTCTGTCTTACAATGTTTCTCATTTTAAGCATTCTTGTAAAGCTAGCCCTGAACAAAAGCAATGGAGAATTACTTTCAACAATCAAATTTTCAGAATTGGTCTCTATTGCTAAACAAGCTACAAATTTAGAAGTAGCTATAAAGGACTTAGTACATTGGATTCCATATTCCTGTGTTAATCTATTGTCTCATTACTGTCATGTGAACATTCCTTTAATGTACCTTGTATACTAGATTTGGAGTTGCTAATATGAGATTTGCTAATGTCAGTTAGTCAAGTCATTATGTCTTCTTGGTTGTTCTGCCCTTTCTCTTGGTGCAGACATTCTGGAGGTTGTTAAAATTGCTGCAAAATATTCACATGTACTATCTCTACTTCATACCTTCTTATCTCTTGTCTTTCAGTCCTTTCTCTTTCAATTCCCTGACTAGAATTTTAGGCCATTGACTGCTTATTGCTACAGATTTTCACTTTTAGCCAATTCTCATTCAAAATAGATGGGCAGGTATATTCTTTGTACCCTGACTGGGAAAGACTTTTTTCGGGATGTTCCTCAAAGTCGCTAGTGAATATGGCTGCTATATAATCACTGTTTATAAACTTCAGTTCGTTACCAACATATTAAGCTTGTACATTAAAACACCTCAATCTGTAGGATTTTTTTTCTATATCCTTTTATCTTAAGTAGTACCTCCTGCATACAGCCATAGTACACTTACAAATGTGGAAAAAACAACTTAGCCACGTGGTCACTGGAGATAAGTGTCCTGAAGATAAAGCTGCAATTGAAACTTAGAGGATGAGAAGACAAAGCAGACATTTAGCAAGCAGGGCAGGGTTTAGATGGACCTATGCTTGTTCTTTCATGTGCCATAACATAGTGCTTTCTCCTTCAGAATACAATAACAGCAACAACAACTATTTGCAGAATTTATGCCATTTTTCCTTGATGTTCTATTTGAATTGAATGCTTGTGATCTGCCAAATGAAGATGCTGCCGTAACCCAGAGGAGTGAAGATAAAGGAGAAAGAATAATCACTAAGCCTTTTCATAGCTTCTGACTAGTATTTGTATGCACAACAAAAGCACTACTTGCTCTGCATCATTAGGATTTTTTGGCAGCTCCAGATGCATATTTGGATACTGACATTATTTAATTTGTCATTTGTCATCATAAAGTAAGTAGAATGGATCAAAGTATTGGCTTCAAAATAAGTTGTTACGGAGCACTGACCCTAAGGTAGGAGCCACATGAATATAGGCATACTTTATGGATGATAAATAAGTGAACTGGGACTACAAGGCTGATCAAAAGCAATGGACCCTAAATTTCATTGTCACAGATGCCAACAAGAGGCTTAAAATCATATTTACAATCTCAAAGGCTGTCACTACTTACCTCCAGTCTATGGAGTCTTACCTTCTGATCTTCAAGAGAAGGTAGAAACATATATTTTAAACTAGAAATAAACCAAATATTTGAGTATTGGAAATCAATTTAATTTCATTCAATTATACCTGAGTAATAGATAATGCCACAGATTGCTGGTGTGTAACTTCTTTGTTAGCCAGTCAACCTTGTTTTCAGATCTTCTTTGCATTGAACTGTGCTGTTCTTGGGCAAGTTTCTTAACCTATAAAAATTTTTGCTTAAAAAATGGCAGCAATGATAAATACTTCACAGAGTTATTTTAAGGGTAAAATATGATTATGAAAAACCCTCATGGAATGACTTAACATAACTTCTGATATATGGTAAGAGCACAAAATAGATACTTCTTTTTCATCTTCCCCTTGCTCCTCATTATTGGTAGCAGTAGTAGTGATAGAGTAAATGTTTATTTTACGTGAGGGTATCCCAGTAAATTTTATTATTTGTGACTGGATTATCAAAGTGTTGTTGGTCACATTTTTGGAGAAATACATATACACATTTTTACAAACATGAAAGGAATAAAACAAAACAAAAATCTTCTGTAGGTTATTCTTTCAAGACACTTGAATAATAATAAAAAATAAATAAAAATTATGTCTTGCCTAGAAACACTAGGATTTTTTTAAAAAAATATGTTAGAGCTTTTATGAAGTCAAATATTTGGTTAATTGATAGCAAATCTGGCATTTACTGAGTCAGAAAACTTGTGTTAACTGATAGCTTTACTGAGAATGCTGCATTATGAATCCACACATCTACACAATGAGGACAACTAAGTCTAAAAAGAAGATCTGCTGGGGAAAGAAAACACTATCACTGTTTAACTACAAAAACATAACTGCATTATTAACTCTAATTTGTAGTACCACAAGAGAGCTAATGACTCAGTTTTAAAAAAGCTTCACTGATTCTGAGAAACTAAATGAACTTCAGAACTATCACTATTCAGATTTCAGCTTTTTTCATTCAGAAATTTCATACTTTCCTCAAATAATTGAATTTGTGTGGGATTTTTGGTATACTCTAAATATATTAAATAATGTACCCTGGGAACAATCAAGCCATATACCAAAATTTATTTCTAGCTTGTATTGTTGAAAACTTATTTTAAAGTATCTTGCAAATTCTAGTTGGCTGTATAAATCTGCTGTACCAGGAAATTCTTTCAAATTGTTAGGGTTCAAGGTAAACATAGGACATGTTTCATAAACAGAAATGAACTTCTTAACAGAGAACTGCCTTTCACTCCTTTTAGTCATTATCTTTCAGGGCCTCTCTTCTTCAGTCTGTGCAGGTCCAGAGAGAACCAAAGTCATATTATGTCAGGCCTGGCTTAAAACTTTTCAAATGCTCACAGATGCCTTTGGGATAAAGTCAAAATCCTCACTGTGGCATTCATAGCCTTACAAATTCAGTCTCTTGTCCAATTTCCGGACTCATCTCTCTCCCTTCTCTGAGTATCTCTCAAGTTCAGCCACTATTATAATTGGGTGGGGGTTGGGGGGTAGAGGGTAGGGGCTAAAAATAATAAAATATCTATCAATCAGGAATTGGTTGAATTAATATGATATATACATATAAAATGGAATACTAACAGAGTACTATTGACTAAAATTTCTCTCTCCTTTATGTATATACTATGTAGACAGATAACCTACATATCATAAAATGTGTTCACACATATTCATATCTATAACCAATATACTTATAGTTAGCTATCATTCATGTTGAGATAGGAACAGTGTAGAAGGGATAGAATAACAACTAAGTTTCACTATATATAATTTATTGCAAATTTCACTTTTCAACCACTTACATATTTCAATACTTATAAAACAAATTTAGATTTGAAAACTTCAATTCTTAAAGCCGAACCCAAAATATAATAAATTAATCTGTATTTTTTTAGTGGCATGAGCATACAAAGTGTAGAAATTTCATTCTCTTATTTAGACTTCTATTTAGCTCCTACAAATTAGAAGAGTTCAACTTCTCTACTACATTCTTTTGAAAGAAATTCATATACTACCACTTTGGAATCTCCCTGGGTCATTTTGATTCATAGAGAACACATCTGTGCTTGATACCATAAGTCATTCATATGTCAAGGTGTCTCCTGATAGATTTTTTTTATTCCTGTAATACATATATTTTTATTGAAGTGACTTATATTTTATACATTAAAATAAACCCATATGTTCCCTGTATGTGCAGTTTACTCTATTCCTCAAATATGTCAATATACTCTGCTCTTTACCAAATCACCAAGTGTTCTTCATCATTGCTCATTGGACCCCACCACCACTTGTCCCTTTCCCCAATTCTGTTCCATTCTCTATTGGTAACCTCAGGTCTATTGCAAGTGTCCAAGGGCTGGTTTTGTTTCATCTGTCCCTCTATTTACTAATTTTTATTTTTTATTGTAGTAATTATTCTCTATACGATATAATTTATATAAATTCCTATGTATAGTTCCCCATTTCTTAGATACATCTCAATACACTATACCCTCCACCAGATCACCAAGTGTTTTTCCTCATTGTCCAGTGGACTCCACTACCATTTGCTCCCGCCCTCCCCATCGCCTTTCAGTAACCTCAGTTCTGTTGTAAATGCTTCAGGGTTAGTTATGTTTCATCTGTTCCTTTGTTTTTTCTATTCACGTTCCACCTATGAGTGAGGTCGTCTAGTATCTATCTTTCTTCTTTTGATGTATTTCACTTAGCATAATTCCCTCTAGCTCCATAAATTCAAATGATAAGATTTCATCTACTAAGGTCTTTGTAGTATTCCATTGTATGTATGTACCACATTTTCTTTAACCATTCATGTGATGTTAGGCACTTTCCAGTTCTTATCTATTGTGAATAGGGTTGCAGCAAACATGGGGGTGCATAATCTCTGCAGATGAGTGTTTTTTTAATCTTTTGAGTAAATACCCAGAAGTGGGATGATAGGATTATATGGACTCTCCATATTTAGTGAATCTGCATACTGTCTTACATAGGAGTTGCACAAATTTACACCCCCACCAACAGTGCAAAAGTGTTCCCTTGTATCCTCATCCTTGCCAACATTTGTCTTCTCCAGACTTTTGGATAATAGCCAGTGTCTCAAGTATAGTGTGATATCTCATTGTTGTTTTAATTTACATTTCCCTTATGGCCAAGGAATAGGAATGTCTTTCCATGTACCTGTTGACTATCTGTATATTCTCTTCAGAAAGTGTCTTCAATTCCTCTTTCCATTTTTTTAAATTGGATTGCCTGTTTTTCTGTTATTGAGCTTTATGAGTTCTTTGTATATTTTGTGTATCAAGCCTTTGTCAGAAATATGAAATGAGAATATCTTCTCCCAGTTTGTAGGTTGCCTTTAGGTTTTGGTGATGTTTTCTTTCTCTGGGAAGAAATTTTTTAGTTTCATGCGATCCTGGTTTTTTATTTTTCTTTTTGTTTTCCTTGATGTTGGAGTTGAGTCCCCAAAGGCCTCTCTAAGACTAATGTCATAGAATGTCTTTCCTATGTTGTCTTTAAAGATTTTAATGGGTTCCAGTCTTACCTCCAAGTCTCTAGTCCATTTTGAGTTAAATTTTTGTGAATTATGCTAGAGAGTAGTCTAGCTTCATTTTTTTGCATATGACTGTCCAGTTTTCTCAGCACCATTCATTAAGACTCCTGCTGGATTTTTATTTCACACATTTCTAATGGAGAGTCAGGCATCAGCCCAAGCCCTCCATGAACTCTAGATCTAGTTTTCTAAGTGTGTAGGTTCTATCCACCTACTTACTTGGAGGAAAGTAGGAAAAACATTTTCATCTTCTTATAAGGATGGGAGATGAACTGGTCTCCTAAAAGTTGTTTCCAAATATCTGTCCTCTATAAGTCATCCTTGAATAACTTTTCTCACTGCTTCTTATATAATATATACCTTTGTGTGGGGGTCTGACTACTTTGGATCATCACTTAGTGAGTTCAACATAGCTTCCCTAAACCCATTTTTGAAATTAGGAAAAATTATTCTCTTTTCTTTTAAACCTTGGAACTTCGGCTGAAGGTAAAGTCCAGGTACTATAGGTATAATGTTTGAATGGGCTGGACAAATTTTCTGCAACAGTTAGCAGATTAGTTCATGGACTTCAGCAAGCCATCAAACTTTTACACTATTCAGCCACCTTTAAGAATAAAGTCTAAATAGAATACTTAATGTGGAATGGCAATAAAGCTATGTTGGGTTTTTTTGTGAAATATTAAATAAAGATAAACATAGACTTTGGCAGAATGCCATGGAGAATTTCCTTATTGCTTGTGAAGCTCCCTCACAGCCCAGAGTCAAGAAAATCAAAAGAGATGGAAAATGCCAGATGCTTAGTTTAACCATGAAGGAAAATAAATGGATGATGCCAGATTAAAAAAAAAGAAAAGAAAAATAAAAAAGGGCAAACATTGGAGATGATTCTTATTAGGGATTAGAATGGAAGTAGAAGAATTCTTTGATAATGTAGAGAAGAAAATAAGTAATTTAACTTGTAGTGTAAGTCTCTTCTTCTCTTTAAAACAGTTTCCATGTTTTTATCCTATTGTGAAGTGCTAAATATTAGCTTTATCTTTGTCTTAAATTTACATAATGAAATAAACCTGAAAAATGGGAAAAATAAAATGAGTATATCAATCTCTAGTTATAATAATACCTATAATAAATATATATGGGCTATACATTTTAGTTGACTATTCATGAGCAAATATAAAGAAATAGTAGATGGAACATAAGAATAAAATGGAAATTAGAAAATGCATCCAGTGCTCATTATCTGATCCAAATGAACCTCAAGTACTATATGACGTCCCCGAAAATTCATGTTTATAACACATAAGCTTCCTATACTCTTCATATACACTTTTAATGACCAACTTTGTTAATATAGTCTAGGAAGATGAATGAGATAGCTTAACTGGAAAAGAAAATTTATTTCACATCTAACTTATTGGGCAAACACATGTACACAAATAAATTTATGGTATATGGTAGAGTAGAAATATATTGGTTACTTTAAAACTTAAATATTTTCTTTATATCCATTCATAAAATCAAAAGAATATTTCATCTATCTCTGTATTGTAAAATAATATACTTAGTAGTTGAAGGCAACTTTTCATTTTTATTCAAAACAAAAGTCCTTTTCTAAGCAAAAACATAATAAAAGGCATTGCATGTACATATCAGGTATGAATGGTAGGTAATTTAGACTAGACTGTGTATTTACTCAGTGGGAGTGTCAAGGTTCTGGTGGACTTCCCATCACCTGTGTGTTCCTCATGCACAGTATAGCTGCTATGCATTATCTGCTTGTCAAAATCCAAGAGTACAAGCTTGAGGCGACTCAGGCAATTGTGGAAATCCTGTTCCTCTTGTTTGTGTTCAGGAACTCAGGCATAAGTTAGCCAGTGCATTGTATTCCCCTGGTCCTTCCTCCATGCTTTGCTTAGGAACAGTCACGTAATCTAAGTGGCCCAATTAGTTTAATGGTGCTGTTGGAACAGAGATGTTTTCTTTCTTTGAGCTGGTCATGAACAAGAAAGAATGTAGCTTTGGTAATGGTTACCATCTTAAAACCACAAGTTTGGAAGTTGGTTTTAGGTTGATGCCATTAGTGACAGAACAGAGAGACCAGGAGAGTTGATTTTTGTAAGTCAATGTAAGTCAATACATATCCTTTTTGCTTGAGTCACTTTTAATTGACATTTTTGTAAATGTAGTCAAATTTTCCTACATCCCTAATTAGTGTCATTGATTGGTTCTGTAATATTAAAATGCTGCAATGAGCGGCCCCCTACACAAATAGCAAAGGTTATTTATAACTTGGTGTGCCTGGATTTATGCTTAAGCAAATGGTTTAACAAGTGGCTATCATTAGCATAAGTGGTTTACATAGCAGAGGTCACACCCTAAGTGTCTTAAGCTATCTTGTTTGACATTTACCTTCTTCCTAGATCTCAACAGATTAACAGAAACCCCTCCAGCCAAGGTTTTCCTCACTGGGTGGGTCTAAGATTTCTGTTTAGCTGCCAGAGGCGTTGATTATCTAGAAAGAAAGCCAGATCCTCAGGGCTTTGTGGTTTACAGAGTAACCCAGCCAAAAGGAAGTTCTTCTAGTTCTTTGTTTCAAAATGAGTTGCCACAAAACAGTTAATAGTCATATAATTTATTTATATATCATTTCTCATATGATATACTAAAAAGAACTACAGATACATATAATTTAAAAATTAATCAAAGAACTTTCATAATGAAGCCACCTAGAGGTGTGCTATGGAGACAAAAATTATTACACATTTTGATACTTTAGAAAAATGCTACGAAATATACTTAATATTCAAGTATTATGTTCATAATATAAAACAATATAAAATATAAATTAAAATTTGTATACTTAAATATATTTATATGATGTTAATAAGTGATGATATTACTGTTTGTATATGTGTGTATCTTATACAAATGCATTTCCCCATATACAACTTTTATAATCCTTCTCCCATCTTCTCCTTATAAGTCAATAGCCCAAAACTTAGCTTTAGCTTCTTGACCTCTTATTTGTCTTGCAGGTAAACTAGGGTTATTAATATATGCACAGATCACTAACGTATGAAAAAAAATTCGCCAAGCATACCAAAATTCTTGGTTGCCTGTCAATTAAAATAAAATTATTTGTAACACAAAATTTCCTCATGAAAGAAGTTTTAGAATTACTTGGCAGGATTAGCAGCAACTTCAAAATATGCTACTACTTCCCAAATACATAAAATTTCGTCTATTACGTTTGCATCTCTGTATTATATTTAGTCATTTACTTTTTCTGGAAGTACAGATTTTTGGATCTTGAGTAAAAGTAGGGTCAGAGTACAAAAATTGCTAACAGGAAGTCAATATGTCTTCTTCCATATTTTCTCCACAGTTTTATATGTATGTATATATATGTGTGTGTTTGAATATATGTGTATTTATCTATATATAAGTAAATATGTACATATTTAGTTATGATGTTCACAGCAGCCTAAATTACTTTTTATGTGGCAAATTAAAGCTGTCTAATAATTTTCTTGGAATACACTATCACCATCTTTTCCCATCATTATTGACTTGTCATATAAATTGTAATTTAATCTGAATTACATATGTTTGAGTGATAGGACAAACACACTTTTAAAGTCAAAATGTTGCTAGTGGTCTAGTTTTAGAAAGTGGTGGTTCAATTGCTCTTTTAGTAGTTGTGTGGCATGTATAAAAAGGCATTGCTCTTTTTCTCTTGCCTGACTAAAGACTCAGGGCACCCATGTGTGAGGGTTGGGCTCTATTTTCTGGTCATAGAAAAATACAAGGATGCTAGTTAATTTCTGAGAGTGTTGCATCTTTGATGGATCTATAAGCTAACGAATAGAGAAGTTATGACCTATTATCATCTTAGAGATCAGTGCATGAATGATGAATACATTTTTATTAGAAGACTTCAGAACATGGGATGCTTTACTTCCATAGCATCTTATGTTAAATATGTGACTTGAAGGTAGCTACTTAAAATAAATGTATGTCACTTGCTTTTATCTTTATAACAGTATTACCTCTTTTAAATATTGTGGAATTAATTGTCAACAATAAAGACAATTAAAGATTTTCTTAGATATCCACTTTAGGGCAATCTCAAGAACTAGCATGTCTTGTTTTCCCCACTGTAGGTGTTGTCACCAAAGCTTAAGTGTCTTCAACCTTAAGGCTATTTGCAGTTGGAAAGCCAGGAACAGCTGTGGAATACAGAAGGCTTATGTAGTATTCCTCCCATAAGAGAGGGGTTCCTTCAGAATGTTTATGCAAGATTCTTCCATTAAAGAGAGGTTCCAGGCAGGGGCAGAGATTTTCATGGATTAGAGATCTAGTAGTGATCTACAAAAGTCAATACATAAAACTATTGGAAGGGGGGAAAAATTAACAAAGCCCTTAAATATTTAAATTTAAGTTTAATAGAATATTTTAAAAGGTTGAAATAAAGTATGCATTTTATTTTTATAAACTAAATTATATTGTGGAATGTGAATTACTCAATTGCACATTAAATTAATATCTCCATGCTGAAAGGAACATACCTGTTAGGATTTTAGTTAATATTTACTTCACTATAGAAAGTTATACTCTAAGAATAGTAAAACACTAGAGAGAAATTGGGGCTTTTCTCCTACTGTAAGCACTTTTTTTATACCAAGGGGATTTCTACTGTCAAAGTCTTGTTTATTTGCATTAATATGGTGAAATGTTGCCACCATGTGGCCAGTCCTTCTACCACATGTTCTGGGAATCTATATTTTTGAATCTTTTTATAGAATGCTTGAGTATATGGGGGCAGATATGGTATCATCTGGAGCCATTATTTTAATTAAAAGCAAATATTTAAGCATATAAATTTAAAATCAACAAAATAAGCTTACTCTTGTCAATTTCAGTTTTAATCTGTATCTTCTGAAGCTCTTAAAATTTTCCTGTTTATAAGCAGATTACTCATTATAAAACTTAAGCTCTTTGGAAGAACTCTCAATAGTCTATGGGATCTTATTAAAAATGTTTTTAGCTGCTCTGAAAGTCACAAGTTGACAAAATATCAATTTATCTGTATGTAATTTGGGAACCATATTTCTAATGCATACTCCATTTTAAACAACAGGGGGCATTGTGATGTCATGTTTTTGTTTTTTTCTATGAAGGCAAATATCTTATTTCACAGTAAAATTCCTTGGTTTTCTTCATAAGAATACATCAAATTAAAAAAATAGCTTTATTTTGATAGCACTGGCAATGAAAATGAGTTTATTGTATAAACTTGGGAACCTAATTTCTTAAAAGAAAACATTATACCAAATTATGATTTCAACATATGCACATATTTCTAAACAGATGTAAAAATTCAGACCGATGTATATTTAATCCACATATAATCATTTAAAAATTGCCTTACTTCCTCAATAACCTGAGATATGTTATCACTTTTAACATAAATCTTTCTAAAATTATACCATGAATGTTAACTTTTTAAAAGTTGAAATTCATTCAAAATTAAAATTCATCAATGTTTACAACGTTAAGTTTGAAATATGGACAACTAGATTGCAAATTGTTATGAAGTTCAAAATGATTACTTTTACAAGTTAGACAGTTCTTTCAATATATAACATTCAGGTTTTAATCTTTCCAACGTTTACATGAGATTTAAGTTTTAGACCAACTGAGCATGGAGTATAACAGTATTTTGTAGATTAAATATCTAAGTTTAAAATTGTAAGTTTTGTATAGTGCAAAATGTATTCTTTTAATAGGAAGATTTCTTTTATGTTTCTTCAAGCTATTATAAAGAAACTGAGGATACTACAACTTCTAAGACCATGATTTCTCTCTCCGTCTAAAATAGTATCACAATTGTCATTGATTGTTTTTAAGTTCTATTTTAATAACAGATGTATACATGTGTGAATATATACATATGAAACTATTATATTACTACATTCTCCTTATCTCTTTATAAGAAATAAAATATGAAATCGTAGTCTAAAGTTAAAGTTTTTAGAGAAAGAGGAGGAAGAAGGAAGAATAATTTTTAAAGAAGAAAGAGGATGCATTTTTTAAAATTTACTTGCTTATGTATTTGTTTTTTGATTGATTATTCCCCCTACCCTATAAGCCCTGGGTCTTGAATCCCGTCCATAGGTTCTACATGGTCCATATCATGACGGTAGGCTTTGCTAGTGCTACCAAGGCATGACTAAATCTAAATTTTAATTTGCTTTCTCCGTATCATTTTCTTCATCAAATAAAGGTAATCATTGTTTGAATTTGCTGTATATACTGAATTTTGAATGAATCAGGTGAAAGTTATTATGATATATATTTTTGCATATTTCTACACATCTTTGAGTCATATTGAATAATAACCTTTATATTCTTTTTTTAAATTTCATGTTGGTAACTTTAAGTTTTCCATGGTGGAAACACTTTCACCATGATAACTGAGAAATTCTACAAACCTGGCCTCTATGTTGTTCCCAGAGAGTTTTTTTCTAGTGGACCAGTAAATAATTCTACTTTGAGATCACTATTGACACTTTGACTAGAACAACTCAAAGTTTTCATACCATTCACAGAAAGTTTAGCATCCCTGACCATTGCCCACTAAATACCAAATAGCAAATCCTAGTCACTGAAATCCTCAAAATAAAGCTCCCATGTGTTTCCAAATGTTCACTAAAATATTTTACTCCATGGAAATGTTGCCCACTCCTAAAGGGATGACTAAGAAATATGCAGCAGTACAGTACTGAAAACTATCCAGCTGGAGTAGAACTTAGACACAGAAATAATGTAATAAAGTAGGATGAGAAAAAAATAAACTGGAACTGATTGACAAAGGAGTTTAAATTTATAGTCTACATTGTTTAACCTCTTAGTCAGTTTGTAGGTCTGCTTTATTGATAGCATGGAAATGTGGAGAGATAGAAAATAACTCAGAAGCTATTGTGTGTATTCCTTTGACAATCAAATTTCTTTTTTCTACATTATGCTAAAAGTGTTCTCTGAGCTCTAGAACTGTGCTTTCCAAGTATGGTAAGTACTATTCACATCACACTGAGCACTAGAAATGAGACTAATGTAATTGAGGAAATGAAATTTTAATTGACTTGAGTTATGTTGGAAGTATAAAATATGCACTTGATTGTGAAAACTTTTCCTAAATTTAAAAAAGAATGCAAAATGTTTTATTAGTAATTTTTATTTTGATAAAATGTTGAAACGACAGCATTTTTAATACTTTGGGTATATTTTACAATTAATATATTAATATCACACATTATTTTTACTTTTAAAAATGTAACTAACTTTTTTAAAAATTTATTTATTTGTTCACATCGGCTGTTCCTCCTGGGACCGGGACTCAAACCCAGGGGTATGTGGCCTGTGACCTTCAGAGGTGATTAACCTCACTGCTACTCTACCATACTATAACATTCAAATGTTAGATAGGTAATTCAGTTATGTTTCTATTAGACAATGCTGCTCTAGACACAATCATCTTTTCATTCTGAGTCCTGCAGCTCTTAAAATGAGTGAAGCACAGAATTTTAGCCCAAACATCTGGGAAAGAATGCCTCTATTTTTAATGGATTTGAAACCTTTGGGTAGAACTCATGAAATGGTAGTAGTCATACATATTACTACTTGAAGAAACCTATAGGCTGAAAATAAAACCAAAATAGCAATTCAGAGCCAAGAAGAGAGATATGGATTCAAAACCAGAACTGGCCCTGACCTTTTTAGTTACTTTGGGTAGTAGACACTTTTTTGATTCAAATCTGGGTTAAGAGATTTTGCTACTTTAAAAACAAAATTCCTTTAGGGCACATAATTTGTATAGTAACATAAGTACGCATAGGCTGTGGCACTAATAGAGGCACAAGGCTTTTGAGGATTAAGACTTAGGCAGTGGTGGTGGAACTGAAGAACATCAAATCTAAGACATATTGCAGAGAAAACAGCCTTAAAGAATAAAACAACAGAGAAAATATTTCCAAAATATCTATAATCAGCCAGATTGTGTTAAGTAATAAATACAAGTTTTATTATTGTGTGGCATTGAACTCATTTTGAAATTTAGCACTTTCTAGTGAAAATACTAATGCTAAGTTCAAATCCTTCATAACCTGGTTGTCGGCATTTTAATGTGACTCTTCTCAGTTTACAGTATGACCTTCTCTTTAGACTTTATTTAAACTGCTAAGGTATATTTAGTAAGATTAAGAATTATGAGCTCTTAGGCTCCAAACTAAAAAAAAAAAAAAAAGACTGATAGCAATTAAATGCACATAGGTGTTAACTGCTTTGTATGTTCAGCTTTATGATCAATTCACCTTCCAACTGTGCTCTTCATTGAAAAGATAAAAAATTCATGGCTTAGTTGTTATGTACAGTATTGTTAAATAGTTTTGATTCAAGTGAAAGCATTTATATTTTAATCATGTTCCTGCTATTATCTATTAAACTTTTTAAAAATGAGAGTTTCAAAAAATATTTTGTAAGTCATAATTTATTTTTGATATTTTAAGTTTCATTTAAATTTCCATTCCTTGGTGATTTTGAAATATTTCAGCTTCTAAAGTTTTATTAACCATTAGCTTTTTAAAATATATTTTTAATTATAAAGGTAACATAGAAAACTATTTAATAGCCTTACTTTGCTGTTTACTTCTTTACTGATCTACTTGTGATACTGACAGGTATTATAGGCTCTAACAGAGCTGATCTGAGAAGACAGAGAGAGTGAATATTTTTATTTTATAAAAATTGACTGAAATAAGAAAAACTTTCTTGTTATGGTAGAAATTTCTCAGGGGACCAAAATAATATTGAAACAATGCATCCCCAATAATGTACTGCTTATTTTCAACTCAGATATAAGTGGTCAAACAAATAAAGTTAGTTCAGTGTTTTTGACGATGGCAAAAACAATTCCTAGTGTAAAAAAGAAAGATAGGTCTTTCTAATTGTATAATGGAGGAAGGATACTTGCATAATTACAGGGCTACAAAGAGAGCTGCTTACTATGTTAGCTCTCAGGAACTTCAGGGGGTAATTTACCCACGTGTTTCCCATTTATTTGGATGGAAAACCATAGGGGGTGGGCCTTCTGAAGACTGTAATTGTGGACATTTTAAGCAACATTCATTGAAAATTTCTCCTTATTGTGTAAAAAATATGGCTTACTTTTTTACATTGAACTTTCCTGCTTGACAGAACTTTTTAAGTACTCTGTCTCAATTACTTATCTCCTTACTTTTTGTTTGAAATTATGACTTCATTTTTTTCATATTCCAGGGCATATGTAAATGATGACAGCAGCGATATAATCTTGCTGATTCAGATAGAGGTCTAATTAAAATATTGGATAAAATTTTTGTCCTTCAATTAACATTCTTAAACGTAGTAAGTAGAATAGCATAAAAAACCTAGTATCAAATATACATTCAGTTCTGAGGGCTTATACTTCAATATATTCCCTATCATACTCACTTTACTTGCAAACATTTTCAAAAGACATCCATTTACTTACATGGAGTTTCTAGAGTCTCTAATCTCAATCGTTTAAACCTGAGGAACAGGAAAGAAACAAAAGATTCAGCTGCTGGCTGAAGACTTTGAGGTAAACTGATCATATTTCTTTGAGACAAAAAATGGGGCAGGGCTTTTCAGCCACCTCAGCAGACTGAGCCTGGGACAACTCAGCTGCGCTGTTGTCCTTCATTATAGACAGTCCTGGTTTATTAAAAATGGGACAAAATTGATGATCAGGAAATATGAAAACAAATAGTACCTTTTAAAATGGTTTGCATGGTTGACTTACTTTAAAGTCAAACAGCAACAAAATCAAACAAGCAAAGTGACATCTTTATTTGCTAATATAGAAGCAATTAAAAACATCAAAGGAGAAAAAAAAACTTTTCCTAAATTGCCAAGGTTAGAATTATTTACTTCATTTTCTAGGCTCTCAGATCACTTTTTAAAAATGAATTTATATCCTAATTAGAGTTGTTAATATTAAAAATATTTAGGCACACTCTGGTGGTTAGTAGTTAAGTCCTACGGTGTAGTTATATATATCCTAAAGACTCAGGTTTAGGATCAGGAGCCAGAAGAAACAACCAAAATGAACAACTATCCTTTAAAATAAATGTGTGTTGTGTTTTTAGGGTAAATGCCTAGTGAGGGAATAACTAGGTCATATGGAATTTCCATTCTCAGTTCTCTGAGGACTCTTCATACTGCTTTCCAGAATGTTTGCACCATTTTGTATTCCCAGCAGTGAATTCAGAGTTCCCTTTTCTCCACATCCTCTCTAGCACTTGTTGATTCTTTTTAGTGGGTTTAATAGGTATTCTTACCAGTGTGAGGTGATAGCTCATTGCTGTTTTGATTTGCATTTGCCTGATGACAGACGAAGAAGAGCATCTTTTCATGAACCTGTTGGCCATTTGTATGTCTTGCTTGAAGAGGTGTCTATTAGGGTCACCGGTTCATTTTTTGAATGGACTGCTTGTAGTTTTGTTGTTCAATTTTATGAGTTTTTTAAATATTTTATATATTAACCTCTTATCTAAGGTGTGAAAGGCAAATAATTTCCTTTTCCATTCAGTTGGATGCCTTCTTGTTTTCATGTGAGTAAATGAAGGGAGAAAATAAAAGGGGCAGAAGGTCACTGACAAACCTACTGTGCTATATATGTAAATGTAAAAATACTATTACACACACCTCAAAACAAGTCAATGTCAAAATACAATATCCCTTCAGTAATAATAAAAACAAATAAATTTAAAAAATAAAAATAAGTGTGTGTGTGTGTGTGTGTGTGTGTGTGTGTGTGTGTGTGTGTCAACTGATACAGAGGCTGACCAGATTCAGAAACAAGGACTTGAAGTTCATCTGGCCTGGCCTTTAGTTGCTGGATGCCCGAGAATTCCAGGTTGCCCCAGAATCCTGCCGTGACTGGGAAGCAGTCAGGAAACAATGGCAGTGATTATTTGTCAAGCAGTACAGAACTATGGGCTTCCACAACCAATAAAAATGTATGTACCTGGAAGGTCGATTTCTTATGCATCTTAACCCCCTAGATGTGAGAAAACCAGACATGATGTTAGTGTAGATTCAATATGGCTTTTATCAAAATATTTATTGACAATTTAGATTCAAACTTTGTCTATATTTTAATTAAAGTTTTATCTCTATAATTTCTCTTAGTAGGACATAATGAATGATTCCAAATGTATAGAGAAGAAAGCAAAGGATGTGGATAGCCAGGGGACAGGACTTAGTAAAGCAATCTTTAGATTACAAATTCTGCTTACTTGGAGTTGTTCTTGCAGTTGGGCAGAGATTCCAAAGAGATGAAAGGGAACTGATTAAAATAAAATTACACGTTGATATATGTGGTATCCTGTTAGAGTTAAATAAAACAAAGACATTTTGGAATATTTTGGGTTATACTCTTTCCTTTTTGGACAATGATCATGTATTCTTGTAGCCAACATTTTATTTTCTTTTTGTTTATCTCTTTATCTTCTTTTGTGTTGGTATTCTAGCTGGTGGAAGAGATGGATGAGAGTATGTGGAAGAAATTAAGATTTTAGTGAAGAAAGATTCCAGTTAGAACAAAGCCTATAGAATACCAGAAGTTATCTATTTTTACCTATAACTTATAATCAGTTCATATAGTACAGCCTACTGCTATGTAGTAGACATATACTAGCCTCAAATATAACAGATTACATAAAATATTATACAAGAAGGATTATTTTAGCCTCCAAGCAATATCAGACTATGTGTAATATCTTGTGACAAGGTTAATTTTGCTAGAAACTGAATCATAACATCAGGCATGTTTTAGCTGCTTAGAGTTGTGGGTAAGACAAACACACTGAACATTTACATTTTGATTTTAATCATGGTAGGTAAGGTACTTTTCACTGTATATTACATTAAGTTAATGAACTCGGTGAGCAGAAGTTGAACAGATCATCAGTCTCATTCCAATTCATTGTAAAATATAGGGCTCATTAAAGTGAACTTCTATTCTAACTCACTTAAAGGAAAGGCAAACAAAGCTTACTTCTATCAACACAACTTGTATCTCCACCATTTAAATGGTCCTCTCCAAGTTTCACAGTGAGTATGCAATTTGACATTTGGTTGTTTTCATTTCTAATCTAATTCGGACCTGATTGTCCTTTAGGAAATTATGAAAAGCTTCTCTCTCTCTCTCTATCCCCCTCTCTTCCATTCTGTCCCTCCATTCCTGCCTTCATCCCTCCCCGCCGACCCCTCTGTTGTGAGGTATAAACGATAAGTAGCAAAATGCACACATTAAGTGTGTATATTTTATGTCTATAATACACAGCAAAATCAAGATAGTGAATATATCCATAATACCACAGTTTTCTTGTAGCCCTTTGCAAGTCTTCCCTTACACTCCTCCTCAAACCTCATAACCAAGGAACTGATTTACTGTGAAAGCTTTCTTATTTTGACATTTTAGTATTATAGATTCTGATTTTTATAAATAGATGGAATATCTGATTTAATAATAGTTACAACATTGTGTTAAGGATGAGAGGACATGTAGAAGGAACCTGGTACATAATAGGTAGGATTCAAAGAATGTCATTTACTATTACTTGTTGAAAACCTTATATTTTAATGCTTCTGAATTAAAACGTGCACTTTATCTCTGATTCTTGACCTACTTGCTCTTAAGAAACAAGTTATTGCTTTTTATTTTTAGTTCTAGAAGCGATAGCTGTATCTGGTCAAGAAAATCTGGATTGGAGACTATTGAATTAGCTGCTAGAAACAGCCATGAGAAGATCACTTTGATTAGGCCTGACACCTAAGACATTTTAAAATGAGATCCTTCCTAGCCTGCTCATGTACTCCACTTTATTGTTTACAGAATTGCAAACACTGTTACTTAAAATAGTATGTACACTACATTTGCTTTCTGCTGACTATTAATGCAATTAGGAATAATTAAAAGTTCAGGCACTACTAATTCCCTCATAAAGTGTCCTCAAAGCTGCTACTGCTTCAGAGATGTAAAACGATGCTAATCTTGTCTGGTGGTGTCCTATCCTTGAATTGTTTCTTTCTCTTTTATGAGGAGATAAATACAGAAACTGAGAGTATCAGGACAGGAATGTGCTGATTTTAGTATTTGACCAAAATATTGCTCTGGTGGGTTTAGGAGAGGGGGAATCCTATGATCACATGAAGCACTGATTTTAGATGATGATCTGTGTACAAGAAGATAAAAGTGTATGTAATATGACTTAAGTCTCTCCTCAAATCTGTCTCTAAAGAACTGTCATGAAATCTGATTTTATAACAAGAATTTCATTCCTTAGGTTTAAAGACCTAAAGAATAGAGTTGAAGTTCCTTTTATAATAGTGTGGCTATGTCTGAGAAAAAAGGTAAGAACTAATATTTAATGAACAACTACTCTCAGAATTATTTTTACATTCCTTAATCACTAAAATTTTGCAAAATGTTTGTCTAATGCCCTACAAGAGTTTTGTTACCAGGCAGGCTACATAGCTGTAAGGTGAGTAAGTGTTGGCAGAGAATATAAATGTCTTCTATGCCCATGATTGCGTGTGGGGTGGGTTGGGGTGAGGGGCGGTGTAGTTCTTTATAGAATTAAAATTAAGAATGATTTTCTGGAATCTCCCTATATATAACTTCTCAGAGGTGTTGAACACTTTGAGTTCAATAAGACAACATAACTTTGGGTAATTTGGGCTGATTACTGAGCAATCTACAGGCTCAATGGAAGAAGTTGGAATGGAGGTGAAACTGTGCATATAATTTGATGTTTACACAGAGAGTTGAGCTTTCCCCCACTCATTTTCATCAATCTTTCATTTTGTAAAACTTCATATTATGGTTTACTCTGAGATGTTCATATTTCCTGGATGTTTTAAAAAGTGAGTTCTTTGAGAAGGTGAAGTGATGTTTTCAGCTCTAGACTCAAAGATGGGGTATAAATTTTGTTCAATTTTGCTTCAGTATATGAAACTGTCTTGCAAGGCAGCATCTGGCATGGGGGTGAAGTCAGGGGAGCTCATAGCTGCTGTCCAGAGTCTCTACCAGATCTTTTCTTTTTTTTTGAAATTTGGGGATTTGTGGTTTTTTAAAAAAATGTCCTCAAATGAGGAAAAAACACGAAAGACTTTGTCCTAATGGAAGGCGATATCCTGGCACCCAAGCAGCTAGCTTTTATCCCACTTCTGCCCCAGAGACCCCTTTTCCCCAGCTGTCTAGCTATTGATTATGCAATTTCTTGGCTATGTCCATTTTCATATGCCACGGTGTTCATATCTGCCTGGTTGTCAGCCTCCCTTCTGTGCTTAAAATATTTGAAGTTCAATAAAATAGTCTATTTGCAAAACCAAAACCAAAAACAAGCAAACAAAAATCCACCTCTGTGAGAAATGTGTTTTTAAGTCTACTGACTGTCCAAGCACAGTCCACATGCATCCCAGGGACCCAGGAGTGGAAGGATGAGGAGAAAGAAAGCATCAGGGACTGAAATGAAAACAGCTTTTTCCTTCTCTGTCTTTCTGCCTGCCTGTCCACATTCATTACTCTCTGTATCTTCCATTAAAAACAAAAAACAACCACCACACACACACAAAAATACTGATAGAAATAGTAAAGGAACCCATGTATTCTGGACTAGCTATTTTAGTTCATTATTACATGTTTCCTGTTTTCTCTTGAGGGTGTTCATTGGATGCTCCAGGCAGAGTTTGTCAAACAGAGAAAGCAAAACCTAAAGATTGTCTAAACAAGGAGTTTTTCAATGGGATTTCATTTCCCACCCCTAAGTTTCTTCTCATTTATTATATTAATTTAGACATTCTAGTTAGGCAAGAATATTCTTTTAAATGTTCTTTCCCATTGAACTCTGATTATACCATTGACTATTGTGGTGGTTTTTCTAGGAATATTTTAATAATTTAATATTGAATGAGTCTCTGAATACAAAGGTCAATATATCTGTCCCTAAATATCAGAATGATGGTTACTGGGTCAGAATGAGGGTTAGAGGGTCTAAGCATGAGACTAATGCTAGGACAGGGTCTAATGTGCACTCTATTACTGAGATGTTTACAATCTGGCATAAGACAAGACAGCCTTTTAAAGACAACTTTGCTGTCAAAGTAATTTGGATGTGGTATTGATACTTGTGCATGTTCATTCCCATGGAATGAATTGAAATGAAGAAACAAGCACTCTTGAGATGCAGCCCTTGTCACAGACTCTTGGGATCTGAAGTCATGTATCACTTCTAAACTAGAGAAAATCAAACTGTTCGCACTGTTTTAATGGAATTATCTCTAATTAAAATGCTAATAAGCAAAGAAGTGCAAAAATGAAGAAAATCTTAGAAGTATTCATAATTTAAAATAGTGATTATTTTAAATTTTTTTAAAAATTTACTGAAATCTCCAAATTTTTGCTTTAAATTCTTGAATTCAGATACTATTTACTTTTCTTCTATTTTCTTTCCTAATCTCTAATCCTCTTTTTTTCCTGTTTGAGATACACATGTACAAAATTTGTTGACCCCCTTACTTACAAATACTAGGCTAAAATAAAATAGCACACATTCTGATCTAATCTTCACAATATTTCTGTGAGATATTGAGATGAGGTACTAAGAACTTTCCTTCTAATTTTACTAGATGAAGAATTTCAAGCACGCCATTCTGATTTTCCTCTGCAAATGAGGAATCAGACATTCAAATTGTTGCATCTCAATTCGTCATTCAGCTACCATCTCTCTGAGAGTACATTTAACATAAGATAAAAGAGTTGGTGAGATTTGCAGTGTTTACAGATGACCTGCAGTACCTGGCCTCCCTACAATCATACATGAGCAACCAGATGATTTTGGCTGAGGGAATATTAGAAGACAGACCATGTGCTCAGTCTGTGTTCCTTTCCAACTTTTTTTTTAGCAAAGTTAAGATTATGAGGCCTTTGGATATATTGCAGCCATAAGATAGGAGGAGCCTTTGTTGTCAAGAAGAAAATCTGCCAATGTGCCAGGAAACTCCTGTGATGGGTGATTATAAGAGCTAAAAATACACTTCCTATTATGTTGAGGTGTCAAGTCTCTCCAATTTGGTAAAGTAGCTAGTATTATATAATGCATGCTCATTTTGATTGTTTCCTTCCTTTCTTTCCCCACATCACATATTATGTTTAGGACATTTTACTATCTTCTTATTGCTGTAGCTTAGAATTCATAGGTTTCTATTTGCTATTATGGATGTTGCTATTATTATCTTCTTTCCTCTCAACTTTCTGCAATTTTTTGGCACATGTTCATTATACTGATTAAGGAATAAAGCTAATTTATGATTACTACTACATTTTTAAAAATCTTACTTCTTGAAATGATGCCGACAGCCTTTTCAGTGGTTATCATTAAAAATTGTACAATGAAGATTCAGATTATATATGTGTATATTTAAATATGTATATATGTATAAGATACCACATGTATATATGGTTATTCTACTACTTGGTTATTCAGAGAAAAATTGATCATCAGCAATTCCATTGTTCATATGAGTGGAGAAAATGGGAAAGGGGGGTGCTTATTCCTTAAGTGACATTGCTATATAAACTTGACCAAATCACTTAAAACAAAACTTGGCTTAGAATATATCATAATAATTCAAAACATTATCTGTATCCAAAAATGGCTTTGGTACTCTCCAGGTATTAATTCATATAATCTACACTCCAATGCCATGAGATGATAATATTTTTGTCCCATTTTACAAAAAGGAAAGAGGAAAACAATGCATTTTGTTGTTGGATGAAAATCATTCAATATATTGGTAGCGAAGTTGAGATTTGAACTGCTGGTCGGACTCCAGAATAGTTTACTAGTAGTTTGCTCAGTTTACTGCTACTTCTCCTATTAGAATGCATATCAGAGTAATCCATGGAGCTATTAAAATCCAAATTGTTGGACTCCACCCCCAAGGATAGAAAAAGGAGGGAAGAAGAAGCAGCCAGGGGTTAAAATAAAAATAAATGAAAGATGCTTCTTCCTTCTCTCTCTTCTTGCCTGCCTGCCTGCTCATCTTCATTCCTTCCTTTAAAAACTAAAACAACCATACACACACAAAATACTGATCAGAATAGTAAAGGAACCCATGTAATCTGGATAGCTATTTTAGTTCAATGTTACATCTTTCCTGTTTTCTCTTGAGAATGTTTGTTGGATGATTCAGGCAGAGTTTCAAGATGAATAGAATAAACAAAGTCTAAAAGATTCTCTAAATGAGTTTTTAAAAAGGATTTCATTGCCCCCTGCCAAGTCTCTTCTCATTCATTATATGAATTTAGAGTTTCTACCTAGATAAAAATATTCTTTTAAATTTTCTTTCCCATTATTATTTGTTTATACTACTGACTATTGTGGTGGTTTTGCTAGGACTGTTTTAATAAGTTAATACTTAATGAGTCTGATATGAAGGTCAAGATATATTTCCATAAGGGTCAGAATGAAGGTTACTGGGTCTAAATGATGAGACTCATACTAGGACAGAGTTTAATGTGCACTATATTACTGAGATGTTTACAATCTGACACAGGCCAAGTAGAACAGTCTCCGTATGATGACTGAATGTTCTGTTTATGCTCTTCTAATAGTTAAAATGAAAACTTTGCTTTGTATTAGTGAATTAACATGCTTTAATGGAAATGGTTCCAGATATTAACTTGCTGGTTATTAACCCATTAATGGTGAATTATTAATTGACCAATATATAAATTCAGTTTTAGGCATAGGGAACTTGAGGATAAATGTGATAGATGCAGACCTCCCTTTCAGTTTACCTTATAGTGAGAATACACACATGAAAGTTACTAACTATAACAATATCCCTGAATTACGATTTGTTGTCAACAAGAGAGCATTGAACTCTACACCTGATGAGGCAGAGGAAGGGTCTGGAATATCACTGTGATGAAGCATTATTAAAACAAAACAGAGTTGTGGAGGAAGGTTTAGTTTGTCAAGGGAGAAGGGTAAGAGACAGCAAAAAAAAATTTATTTCTATTTAATTCTCTTCACAAAACTAGAAAAAGGCAAGAATATCTCACTTTCATAAAGTTTTACAGAAATAAAAGTCCTTATAAACACATTTCAAAGGTCATCCCCAGGACCTAACCCTAACCCTAACCCAGAGCTGTTGATGCAGTTCCCATTGGTTTTTATCCAGTTCTCAGGGAATGCTGATGCTGTTGGTTGAGGATGAAAAGCACTATGGCATATTCTACTCCTTTCTTTCTTAACTTTGTTCACCTATAATTTCTTTTACAAGTGGTAATTCAAATTAATTCACGCTATAATAAAATGTTTTATTACATATCATATTTTATAAACATAGTCTATGTTATTTCAAAATGAGTTTCTTTTTTTTCTTTTTTCGGATTTTTGAACTCTGTAAATGAATCACAAATGATTCGACAATTGTTTGCAACAAAACGAACAGTGACTTTGTGATAATTCCTTTTCTTTATCATCTGATTACCATTATTTGAATCACGTTAATTCTTTTGCAATTTATGTTTGCCTTGGGAAACATTATTCCCAATTTATGTGCTAATTTATGTGGTCATTCTCAGTACTTGCACTTTTTTCTGCTTTTTAAAGTTTTAAAAAAATCACACCCTGACTACATTTTCTTCTGTATAACATCTGATAAGAGGTTCTACTTGTAGTCTTAGAGCTACCTTTTGAATTTTGTGTTTAATTTTCCTTGATTAGCCATTAGAAAATTACAGATGTATTCTTGGCTAGTTCGAACAGAGATAGAAATGCCAGAAAGGTATGAGAAAAATATGAAAATATAAAGAGTATATATAGAGAGGAAATTATTCTAAAAATATGAGTTTATCACAAATTAAATTGTTTCTTATATGTATGTAATATAGATCCCTATGTATCCATATATGTGCATATATGTACACATGCACATGTATAATGATTTACTGTACAACACGCTTTCATGTATTCAAACTGTCATAAAATAAATTGGATAGCATCTTATACTGAAGTGTATTTCCATAAATGTCATTACAAATGTTCATTTTTAAGTGAGAAGATTTGATTTATAGTCACAATTTATAAATAAAATAACTGAATACAAATTAATGAAGGAGTTACAATAAAACATACTGGTTTTCTAGAGCTTCTGTCTTGAAGATCCAGGAACGATGGCTTCCTTAGAACTGTCTGACATCTAAAGAATGTGGGGGTTTGGAATCATAAGCAGAGAGAGAGAGTCTGAAATAGGAGAAGGATGTGGGTTGGAATGGTCAAGGAAGATAAAAGAATTAAACAGTAAAATAAGTGAGGGGGACATGTCCTAATTAAAAACACTTTTCTATCTTTTAGAAGCCCATAAATGTACAGAGATGAAAGCAGGGCTGCTTGTTTTATTAGTTGTCTAACCAGTCAATACCATCTTGGAAGCGACAACTGTATAAACACAAAGCCTCCAGCAAATGCTTTGTAGAGCCACCTGCACTCTGATCTAAACTGAACCGGAGTGACATTTCAAACATTCTCATGAGAAGTTTTCTACTTTCTCAGGAGGCAGAATTCCACATTGCCCATAAGATTACTGTAACATGTACAACAGCATTTTCTTATTCTAGCATGTGCACTGCAGATATTCCAATCATAGTTGGAAAATATTTCCATTTTAAATTGTGAACATATAAAGCTCAGACATAATGTAGTTACTATTTTAAATCAACATTTAAGGAATTACACTGTGTTCCTGATAATTACTGCTGCCTGTGCTCCTGGTCAGCATTATCATTGCTTTATCACTTTTGTTTTTTTTTCCCACGTTTAAATAGTTGCTAGCAAAATTGTAAGGTTTTTTAATGTACAGTTTATCATCTTTTGCTATCAGTGTCATGTAAAATATTCAGATCTTTGTAGAAGAACAAACAAAAATGTGCTTAATATAATTCATCCAAACTTCTAAATAAAGTTTTTCCTTTGTATGAATCAACATTATCTGTTACTGCCAAATAGCTTAACCTTATTGAAGCTTTTAGTTAAAATTTACTGCAGTTTTTAAATAAAAATAGCTAACAATTGACACTTTCCTTCGCTAAGTATTGTAGTAAGGTTTTATTCACTGACTTTTTTATTGTTTAACAGGTCAATATCAAGTTTAGTATTGTCACAATTTTATGAGGAAATTACGAATTAGAAATAATACACAAATTTCCTTAAATCCAACACCCAATAGATGTCTGAGTTATAACTTGAACACAATTCTATCAGAACTACAGCATGAGTTTAAAGAGAAATATATTCTGTTCTCTGTTACTCTAAATATCTATACACTAACAGTTGAGTTGATTACTTACTTGCTGAATTACTAAACACTGACTTTTTTGCATAAGATGAATTATGTAGTGATTGTCGATTTGTGATATTAAAAAATCTGCAGTTACTGAAAAATGAAATCACAAGTGAAATATATAGAAACTAGTGATAGAAATATGACAGATCACAGACCATGTGTAAATATACTTAAGTGTTATCAATTTATTTTACAAAGACTAGACAGGAATCACTTTATAGCTATACGTATGCATGTTTAGTGCCCTGCCTTATTTACACATGGGATTACAGGAAATTCCTTTAGACATCAATGTGTGTACTTCTCACTTCTTTCATTTAGTCCCTTATCTGCTGATTGCTAACTGAAATTCTTTTAAGTAGTTGCATTTTTTTTCTATTTTACTAAATGAGAGAAAGGCTCAAAATGTGAATGATGGACTGCTAACTCATGATAATTTATCTTAATCAGATATAGTCGATTCTTTCTGGATTTAATCAACCCAGAATGTTGCAAGGAAAAGGACCAACATTGACTGGCCCTGAGACCTGAGGCCAGATAAGAGTTCAGAAAGGTAAATGGAATATAAACAAAATAGATGTGAAGTGAAATGCTTTGGAGTCTTAAGAATACAGCTAAGCAACTTCAGATTCCTGATACAGTGTACTATCTCCCCATTTTTAAAACAGTCAACTGTATTTAGAGGAAATTTTATTCCCAGAGGATATATTTGATAAACAATAATCTTTAAATTCAGGGAGACCAACAAGTCCTAGGTAGGAGAAATAAGAAAGCATTCACATTTACACACATACTAGTAATTTTACAGGACACCAAAGAAAAAGACATGATTGAAAAAATGTCAGAGAGGAAAGAGAAATTGCCTACCAAGGCAGAGTAATCAGAATAAAAAATGACTTACCAATAATAAATATGGAAGATAGAAGATAGAAGAATACTATCTTAAGAGAACTGACAGAAAATAACCGTCAATTTGAATTTCCAGTAAAATCGTCTTTCAAGAATAAGAACAAAATCAAGTTATCTTCAGAAAAATAAAAACAGCATTTACTATCAATAACTCTCATCTTTTAAAATATCCTAAAATACATTTTTAGAAGAAGAGATTGAGTTTAGACATGAAATGGAATAGTGAGTAAAGACAAGTAACATTGATAAAAATTATTTTTATATACAATGCATTGTATAATTTCTAGATTGATTCCAATGAATTTTTAAGAACCAATGGAACTTCCAGTTCATTGATCCTGATATGTTGTCACAAGCCTCCTCTCCTTACTTCCATAGCTTAAATACAATAAATACTTCCAGGTATATAACCTCCTCTAGATTTTATTGGCTTTGCATTTTCATAGCCAAGCTTGTATATAATTTAAATCTAATTTGCCACTTGCATCTCTGCATCTATAGGAGAAAAACAAACTGGCAATTTGATTAACTTGCTTTTAAATTAATGACCATAAAATTTAAGTGAGACATAAATGCTGCCCAGCAATCACTTTTTATTTATATATTCTATTCCAGTTCCTACTGTTTTAGCCAATTATTCGCTTACTTTCTCTTCATATTTTTATCACTTCATCACTATCCTCATATTATGTTGTTGACCTTGCTTCCTATTTTGCTGGAGAAATCAAAGCATTTCAAAGAAAAATTTGTGCACTTTATAATCTTCTCTCTTGGATTTTACCATCTATTAGCCTATATGCCTATCTGAAACTATTTTCTCATGTACTAGATTCCACACCTTTTTAGCTACACAAGGGCATCATTCCAACCAATTTTCTCTCACTCTCTCCCTCCTCACCTGGTCAATTTCTCCCTTTCATTGTCCTGCTTTCACAGAAATATATTTTTTATCCCACCAAACAGAAAAGAAAACAAAACAAATATGGATTTTATTTTCCATTTACCAACTACTACTTCATTTCTTTGCTTCCATTTGTAACTAGTTTCTCTAAAGCACTTTCTCTACAATTTTTGTGCACACAGGTTATGCGTTAGAACAGAAATTTGCACATAGAGTTAAGTATATGACTTGATTATCTTTGACAAATTGAGTATACTCATGAAAATAGTGCCCAGAACTTTTTACTCCTTTTTATATCCTTTTTATATCCTATATGTTCTCTCAGAAACAACTGTCCCACATCACCAATTTTTCTGACCTCTAACACCATAGATTGGTTTTGGTTTTGTTTTTATACATGGAGTTGTACAGCATATATTCTTTTGAACATGCCATCTTTGGCTTAATGTCTGTGAAATATATATATATATATATGTATATGCAGTTTTTAATCTTATCCTCCTTTAATTATGCTCAAATTAGACCTTATCCTGAGATCCCCTATCAGGTATTATTCCCATCAAGTAATAAAAAAAACCTTATATTGATGAATTCATCATTCAAATCTCATCTAACTTGACTCAGTTGATCTCCCTTTTATTGTACGCATGTTATTTGTTTTGTTTTCAGGGCACTTGTCTTGGATTTTCTTCCTTATTTACCGTTCTTTCTCTCTTTAACTGGCTTTCTCTTTTATTAATCTATTAATCTATTAATGTTGAAGTGCTCCAGGGCTCAATTCTTGATTTTTTTTTTTAACCTCAAAGTTCACTTACTTACTGGTTGAGTTCATGGGTCTGAGTAACATTAGAATGGCGATTACTCCAAAATTTTTGATGCAGGCCAAGGTTTTTCTTGAAATACAGATTTGTATTTGCAATTATGCAATTACAAACTCTTCATGAATGCTTATTAGACATCCTAAACTCAACAGCTACAAAATTTTGTTATTCATTTTTTTTCCTCAAAATCTGATCCACCTAAAGCATTGTCCATCACATTTGATATCAACTTCATTCTTCCAGGAACTAGATAATGAATCATCTTTAAATATTCTCACAGCATACCCAAACTATAAGTAAATACATTTTGCCTTTCTTGAAAATATATGTAGGAACACAAACTTTTTTTTTTATCATCACCAGCACTCCCAAGAAGGAACCAGCACGATGCTGCTTGGGTTACTGCACTAGCTGCCTCTCTAATCTCTTCCCTTTTACCCTTGACCTTATTCCCAGTCCATTCTCAAGGAAAAAAAAAAGCAGTCATAGTAAAATGTTTAAGTCAATTTTTATTAAATTATACATATACTTTCATACTTTTCAAAAAATAAATACATCAAAGTAACATTTCTAGGAAGAGATAGATTTATGTGAGATGACTCCTTTATTACCTATTTTGTTTGTTCTTATTGCAAACAGAATTCCATTGTATGAATAGTCAATTTATTCTTTATTCATTTTATTATCAATTAATACAGCTATTCTTTTCAGATTTTGATTATGAATAGTGCTGCTTGAGCATTCTTGTACGTTGTGTGCATACACTTTGATCAGATATATATGTACAAATGAAATTATCAAATTGCTGGATTATAGATGTCTGTTCAATTCTGGTAAAATGGCAAGACATTTTAAAAATTACTACCAATTAGCATTCACAAAGTAATGTGTGGAATTTCTAAAATTCTTTTACATTCTCTTATCTACGGTAGATATAGTCATCATTTCAGTTTAGCTATTCAGGATTTTCATTTTTATTTTTCTATTATTAGTACTGTAAAACCCACTCTGGTGAACTGTCCAAATATTTTGCCTTTTGTTTTGTTAAATTCTCTATCTTTTATTGATTTTAAGATCTTTATAGATCCTAGAAATAGCTCTTGTCATATATGTGTTAAAAAATATTGTCTTGTTCAGAGGATCACCTCTTGACATTCTTAATGTTTGTTTGATAAACAAATTTAATGTTAATAAGTGTAGTTAATCCATCTTTTCCTACCACATCTGAATATTTTGATCATATTTGTGCTCATTTGAAAAAACTCTCTATTCAGCCATCTTAAAGATTTCCTTCCATCATTGTTTTTTGTTTACAAACCACTTGGATTCAATTTTTATTGAACTTGATGTAAAGTGAGACCACGATTCTTTTTTCAGGCAAATAATCATTCCTTTCTTCATTGCACTGCTATAACACCTTTCTCATAATCTAAGAAATATAAATTTCTGTTTCTGTTTCTGGTTTTTACTTTTTCCAGTGGTTTTTTAAATATCTTTTTGCCAACTGTCTTAATTTATGTAGCTTCATACTATTCTTTATTACTATTTTTAGAAGTTTAGATTTTTGTTCTTAATCTTCAAGACTGTCCTGCTGTCCTGGCCTTTTATTCTTTTTTTTTTTTTTTTTTGGCTATTAATTTCTACACACATTTTATAACCCATTTGTCATTTTATGCACACACACACACTCACACTCCTGATTTTGATTAAGATTTTGGTAAATATTCCATTCACTCAAAAATAGTGCATTTCTGTAACTGCTTGTTCTATTAGTTTCTGTCAGGTGGTATGAAATAGGAATTTAATTTTGCCTGTTTTCATTTCAATTTAATTTTGCTTAAGTCTGTTTAACATGTTTTCAGGCCATGTTATAAGTTTATACAAATTTAGGATTTTATTTATTTTTGTTGAATTGGCTTCTATGATTATAAAATGTCCCTTTTAATCTCCAGTAGTAGTGTATGACTTAAAAGTCTTTTTTCCTATATTTTTCAGCTATCCTTAGGTACTATGTACACACAATATAGCTTTATATTTTTGATGTCATCATTTCTGTGATTTTATATTTGATATATTTCTTATAAGCAAAGTTATTTTTCTTTTGCTAGTGTGACAATCAGACTTTTCTTGGAATATTGCATATATTCACATTTAATATCATTTCTGATCAATTTTGTTTTAAATGTCTTATCTTAACATTTGTTTTTGCTGTTCTTATTTCATTTGTTGTTTTTCTCTTTCCTGGCCTCATTTTGGGTAGAACACATTTTTTCAGTTATCTCCTTTCCCCCTCAGTTGGCTTGTTAAACATACATTCTTTTCTTCTTTTTAGAGATTTTTTGAGAACTTCACTGTTCAACATGGTAACTACTAGTCACAGGTGAGTATTTAAACTTAAGTTTAAATTAAATAGAGTTAAAAATTAAGCTCTTCCAACACAAGCCACATTTCATGTGTTCAATAGCCCACACATGGCTAAGGCTTATGATATAAAACAGCACAGATTATGGAATACTTCCATGACTAAAGGAACTTTTATTCAACTATGCTGTATTGGTATGCATTCATAACTTAGTACAGTTTACCTTAAATTAGTACTGCTATTTATATTTCCTGGAAAATATGAGAACATTATAAATCTTTAACCCCTTCTTGTCTTTGGAGATGCTGCTTCATGAAGTTTTATTATTTCAATGTTGTATCTCTATGTGGCACATTGCTAAGGTTTTAAATAGTGTTTATTATTTAGAATTCTTCCGATATCTATTCTTCCTAGTGTCTTTTATTCCCTTTTATATGATACGATGCTTTTTGAGATAATTTTTTTCTATCTCAAGAATTTCCATTAGTCTTTCTTGTATTTGTAATACTGTTGCTGATTACTATGTTGAACATATTTTTGTTTTAAAGTACATTTATGTTAAGTTTATTTCCGATACTTGGTGAGTTATACAGTTTAATTTAACAATTATTTCCTTATAGTACTTTAATGTTGCTACCACGTCTTCTGGTTTCCACTGAAAAATTAGTTGTGATTATTATTGTTCCTTTTTTTTGTCATGATGTTTTGTTTTAAAGCACTTTTAAAATAAGAACCCTAGGTGTATGTTATTTGTAGATATTTTTCTTAGTGCTTGAAGACATTTGAATTTCTGACATTATACCAATTTTCACATTTGGAAAATTCCCAGTCATATTATTTTCGAAAATAGCTTTGCCTCATTTACTCTTTCTACTTTGTGGTTCCAGTTAATATAATCCTATTTATCATCTCTCAGATATGTATTCTCTTTAAATTTCCATCCTCTTCCTTACTAAGTTTATTCTCAACCTTTTCTACTGATTTATCAATTCAGTTTATGCAATATTCTCATTTTTTGTCATTTCAGAAGTGTTCTCAACATTTCACTAATGAAAGTTCCCATCTTATGAAACAATTACTTTGCTCATCCATAGGAAGCAGCTCCTTAGTCATTAAAGTTTTATCACAAGATTATAACAATTCAGTGATATCTCCAGGCTGTCCTTCTAATTCTAGCTATCTTTCTATTTTTACATCTGAAGTCTTCCTCCATTGAAATCTTGAACCTCTCATAGTCATTTGTAATAGTTGGAATCTACCTCTTCCAAATTCGTTAATATTGATATTTTTAGCTCTTTCCATGAATCATGTATTTTCTTAACGGTATCTAGAATGGTGAATCCTTTTCAGGTTTTCAACTGATTTTATTTAGGTTCCTCATAGGAATTACTATCTATGGTAGCTAGAGCCTTATGAAATGTATTTTATTTTTAACATTAAGGCTTGAAAGTCAAAATAACTCCTTGATCTAGGGGATGCAGAATAAATGCAGTGTTAACAGTCATGGAAACAACATTCATCTCCTTGTATATCTCCATCAGAGATCTTGGATGACCAGGAACTTGACATATTAATGAGTAGTGATATTTTGAAAGGAATCTTTTTTTTCTTAAGCAGTACACCTCAGTGGTGTGCCTTAAGTATTCAGTAAACAGTTGTACTGTCCATTCAGGCCTTGCTGCTCCATTTATTAAGTACAAACATAATACATTAAGCATCATTCTTAAGCACCCAAGATTTTACCAAAATGAGAATGAACTTTAATTTAAAATCATCAGGTTCATTAGCCCCTACATTTTTTTGTTGTTATCGAAACAGTGAAGACTGAAATTGACTTCTCCATTCTAGACAGGAAAGTCATACATTGAATCTTTCTCCAACGTAAGACTGTTTCATCTATGATGAAAATTTGTTGCTTTGCGAAGTCTTCTTCTCTTAACCCTCATGAACCAAGCTCTGTTAGCTTCATACTTTTCTTCTTTAGCTTCCTTAGCTCTCTCAGTCTTTTTCTGATTAAAGAGAGCTAGGATATTCTGACTTAAGCTTCTTTGTTTTTAAAGGGAAGGTACAGGCAGGAGTGAAGGTAAGCAGCAAGTAAGAAGTAGTGTTCTATTCATTTTATTTAGTTATTCATCTTGGTTGTTCCCCACAGGCTCTGGGACACAAGCCTGGGTCCTTTGGATGTATGTGGACTGCACACAGCCAGAGGTGATGGACCCAACCACTGCTTCACTAGGGCATGCCTGAATTAGGTTTTGACTTAAGGGAATATAGTGTTTGAGCTTCTTTCCAGAGCACTAGAACTTCTATCCATATGAAAAATAAGTCTGTATAGCTTTCTTAACACTTGTATGTTCTCTGGAATGGGACTTTTAACTTCCTCTAATAACTTTTCCTATGCATTTACAACTTGAATAATTGATTCAATAGATTTAGTTTTCACCTTATGTCAGCTTTTGACGTGCCTCTTCAGTAAGATTAATCTTTTCTAGGTTTTGAAAGGAGAGATGTGACTCTTCCTTTGAATTGAATACTTTAGATATCAATTGACCAGGTTTTAATACTTTACTTTTTTTGTCTTGGAAAATAAGGAGACCTGAAGAGAAAGAGAGAGAGAGAGAGAGAGGGGGGAATGGCTGGTTAATGAAGCAGTCAGAACACCTACATTTATTAAGTTCACCATTTTATATAGACACAATTCCCAATGTGTCAAAACAATTAATTATATTTATGAAATTAAATTATTGACCAAAAATCACCATAACAGACATAATAATGAAAAAAATTTGAAATATTTTAATATATATTATATATTATATATATACCAGATGAAACACAGAGACAACCAACTGAGCACAAAACATTGGAAAGATGACACATATAGACTTACTGGATGCAGAGTTGTCACAAACCTTCAATTTTGGGAGGAAAACACAGCACTATTATCCATGAAGCACAATGAAACAATATACAAAAAAACGGAGTATGCGTGTATCCTTTTTGCGCAATACTATTCATTTTGAACAATTTCTACTGATCTCTCTTGTAGTTCACTAGTGCTTTCTATAGCCATGTTGACTACCTGGCTTTATATCCTCAATATCAGTTATATTTCCATTCAGGGATTTGCTCTTCCTTCTACTTTGTGTGATGTTTTCTAAATACCAGCATAGTTTACTCTTTCACCCCACATATTTGTTCAAATATCACCTTCTCAAAGAAAGTTAAACTGATCACTTTTTTAAATTTCAATCTTCCCCTCAGTCTCTATCTTCTCAAATCCTCCTTTTCTGTTTTTTCTTTTTTATGAATTTATTGTTTTCTATCGTAACATATAACTCACTTTCTTATCATACCCATTAGTTTTTTATGATTATTCATTGCTACAGCCTAGTTTCCATGTTTAGATAACTCAAGTAGCACACAGTTGTTGGTTTCTTTGCTGAGGAGATCTTAAAAGTGAGAGCTAGTGATACGTAACAACCATTGATAATCTTGTAAATATTGTTTTCTTATGTGTGCATACAAAATACTTATGGAAAAGTTTTTCAATTAGCAAACCACAATAGTCAAATCATATTGACTTGTTCAAGATAAATGCATATGTTTGATGTATTATGATGAATATTTATCTAAAATGCTTCATAAAATAAAATTGTTGTAATAATGGACTGACTGAACTAGATCTTTGCATCAATGAATAGTAAATTGACCTGTTTGGAGGACATTCTAAGTTATTTATAAATCATGGAAGATTTAAAAACTCAGGGAAAAATTTGTAAATGACACAAGCTGTGAATAATAATAGATAACTAATAATGAATGATAAATTCCTGGCTATATAATCAAGAGTTGAAATGATAATGAACCTGGCTACTACTACTAAAGGGATATAAGAAAATGGTTTGAGAAACCAACGTATCTGAACAAAGAATAAATTAATTCTGTTCAAAGTTTAGCTTAGAAGTTTAGGAAGTTTTTTTATAATAACTGATCATTGTATTCTACAAAGTATTCTTTCACTTAATTTATTATTATTCATTCATGCTTTTTAAAATATTTATGCATTACTATATTACTTGAGTTTCAGGTGTATACCATCATGAATAAACATCTCCCTATACTGCAATAAATTCACCATTACAATTTACTTTCTATTATTCACCATGTACTTGATACTTTTATCCCATTTACCCATCTGCTTGACTTTTTTCCTTTTGGTAACCACTAATCTGGCATTACAATATAAACATTTAAACTTGTGAGTTAACTCAATTATTTGTTCATTTTCCCTCATTCCCACATATGAATGAAAGCACACAATTTGTGTCTTTCTCTACTTGATTTAAGTTGCTAGGCATAATAATCTCTAGATCTATACATGTTTTGCAAAAAGTAGGATTTTATTTTTTAATAGCATAATAGTATTCCATTATGTACAGATACCAAACCTTTATCCACTCATGTGTATACATATTATATATGTATATACATACACACATATATATATTTGATTAGTATTGTAAT
Source organism: Solenodon paradoxus (assembly GCA_004363575.1). Classification (NCBI taxonomy): domain Eukaryota; kingdom Metazoa; phylum Chordata; class Mammalia; order Eulipotyphla; family Solenodontidae; genus Solenodon; species Solenodon paradoxus. The sequence continues at coordinate 430,660 of RJWH01000185.1, read as the reverse complement.
TTTTGGTAAATATTCAGAAGGATAATAAAACTGAATCATATATAATTTCAATTTTTGTTTTTTGAGTAACCTCCAAACTGCTTTTCATAATGATTGCATTGATTTACACTCCTACCAAAAAAGTATGAGGGTTCCCATTTCTCCACATTTTTGCTAACACTTATTATGTGAGCCTTTTGAATAACAGACATTCTTACAGCTATAAAGCAATGTCTCATTATTGTTTTGATTTTCATTTCCCATAAATAATGAACATCTTTTTATGTGCCTATTAACCATTTGAATGTCATCTTTGGAGAAGTGTGTATTTAAAACTTCTGTCCACTTTTAAACCAGATTGTTTGGAGGTTTTTTGTTGATTTTATGAGTTCTTTATATTTTTGAATGTTAACCTTTCATTGGATGTAAGATGTTCACATATCTTCTCACAGTAAATAGCATATCTTTTTATATTGGTGACAGCTTCATTCTTTGTGCAAAGCTTTAAAATGTGTTATAATCCAATTTGTTTCTGTTTTGTTTTCCTTGGTGTTGAATTTCCAAAGTCATTTCTAAGGCCAATGTCAAAGAACATATATTTATGAGATCTCTTATGTGTTTAATGGTTTGATGCCTTATAACAAGGTTTTAAACCATATGAGTTAATTTTTGTGTTTAGTGTTAAGTGGTGATCTAGTTTCATTCTTTTTCATGTGATTGTCTAGTATTCCCAGTATCATTCATTGCTCTATTGTATGCTCTTGACTCCTTCGTAAGCTACTTTTTTGTATATGTGTGTTTTTATTTCTAGGTTTTCAATTCTGTTCCATTGATCTGTGTGTTTGTTCCACAGCAACAAACAAAAGGACAAAAATTGTGCTATCATCTCAATAGATGGAGAAAAAACTTTTGATGAAAGTTAGTGCCCTTTTACATCATAAACCCTCAAAAATTGATATAGATAGTATGCACCTCAATATAATAACAGTCATATATGACAAACCCACATTGATCATCATCCTCAATGAGAAAAATACTGAAAGCTTTTCCTCTAAGATCAGGAACAATACGAATATGTCGACTCTTACCATTACTATTCAATATAGTTTTGGAAGCCCTAACCAGCACAAATAGATAAGAAAGGACATAAAGTTATTGAAACTGGAAAGGAAGAAAAATTACCACTATCTTCAGATGTGGAGACAATCCAGTGAAGAATTGCTGAAAATGATAAATGAATACAGTAAGATTCCAGGCTATAAAATTAATATACAAAAATGGTTACACTTCTAAATGCAAATAATGAACTAGGAAAAAGAAACCAGAAAAGCAATCCCATTTACAATTGTATGAAAAATAATAAGATACTTGGAAAGAAATTTAACCAAATAAGTGAAAAACCTATACATTGAAAACTACAAGACATTGTTGAGAGACCCACTGCGAAAAAGAACCAGACAAGAGTTAATACACTTTGAGGCATGACTTTATTGTCCCATATGCAGGCCGGGAAAGTTCATGGCCGAGTGAGCATTCCACTGGACTTAGGTCTTGGTACACTACAGTGTAAGTGGCAACCATCAGAAAGTTGTTTTTTCTTTGAGAAAAAGAATGGGGACTAGAATAGGGACGATGGGAAGGGGAGGTTTCAACAGAGACAATGCGGGAACAGGATGCGGTTAAATGTATGGCTGGCATAAATTTCAGAGTCAGCAGAAGGTCTCCCTCAAAACAGGATATGAGTGTCCACATCTACTGAAACAAGATGGGACCTTCACATCTGCTGGTTCTAACTTGCTTTTGGATGAGTCTTGTGGCTGTTTAATTGTTAAAAGAAATAGAAGATGTAAAGAAATGGACAGATATTCTAGGTTCATGGATTTTAAGAAATGACATTGTTAAAATGGTGATATTACCTGAAGCAATATAAATATTTAATGTAATCTATCAAAATCCTGCCAACATTCTTCACACAAAAAAGCAGAAAATCAGGCAACTTATTTGTAACAAATAAGGTTCAATATAGCAAAAGTTTCAATATATACAATATGTACAAAAGGTTCAATATAGCAAAAATAATCTTGAGAAAAGTAGAACAGAAATGGAAGTATCATGTTCCCCAAATTCAAACTATGCAATGCAAATTTTTTTTTAAATCAGATTCAAAGTTACTGAAAAGCAAATGACTTTCTCTGTAAAAAAAAACAAAAGGCACCTAATACAGGGTGTTTTTTTAAATACAGAATTTATTTCTTATTTTCCCATTATGTTATCAAGATAAGATTATGATTGACTGGCTCAAAACTATATACCTCTGGTTATTTAGACTGCAAACTCAATGAAGGCAAGACTAGCATCTATTACAGCAGGGATTATGTCACCAGCAACTAGATGAAAGCCTGATTAAAACTCTTTTAAGTTAGTCAATTTTTAATGCTTAGCTGACATTCTTCTTACTTGATTGTAAATATGTTTGGAAATAAATTTTCCTTTTGTGGAGTTTCTTTGCATTTGTGGATTTAGATTTATATGCCTAATTTTAATGTTTATTATCATTTCACATAGCATATTAAATTACTGTTCTTTCTGTATTTCCAAGTGCTGAAAATTTTTCACTTTTTTTATTAAACTAATAATAAGGCCAATATAGTCTACTTTTATGTCTCAGTTAAGGCTATAATCCACTTTCAGGCAGCCAACATTTCTCCCAGCAATTTCAATGATAAAGGTTGCTCTCTATTTTATCTGGTAAAATTTTTTTTCAGCATGGTTGCATTTTTACTGTTATTGAAATATACTTACTAGGAGATATTAAAACATTATACACCAAGGTACATAGCAAAATATAAGAGTTTCATACTTTAATAATATTATTTTCTTTCGAGTTATTGGGAGTTAGTGACATATACTGTATCTGAGAGGTGATATTTTATTTCTTTGTTTGTACATTGTTTCTTGCTGCCATGAATATGAAGGATTTAGGTTATCTCATTGCATTGTCAGTGTAGTTAATAATATCATTAGGTCTGAGACCTGAAAGTGGTAAACACACCAAGAAAAGAAGTTAGTGTGCCATATATAAGGCATTTTCTTCTATTTTTTCCCATTAAAGATGATAATGTATATCACTGGTGAAGTGTGTTAGCTAATATATTGTAATCTCCTTTTGTCTAATACTATATGAGACATTAAAATAGCAGTCAATTTTTGTAATACACTTTCAGTCTTTCTAGAATTTAATATTGGGAGCTGTATCATTGCAGGCAATTATAAAAATGTTTTTAATTTGTCCAATTGTAAAAATATATCTGCTATTTCTGCTACTTCATCCAGACTAAATGACTCCAATTTAGAATATTCTGGTGTTTGCATGACATTGCTAAGCCTAGAATTTTTTTGTATTTTTTTAAGTAAGATTTTGAGGTATGATTTATATACACTATAGTTGACTTACTTTACTGTATAGTTTTATGGGTTTGGACAAGTGCATATCATTGTGCATCTGTCCTGTCACTAAAATCAAGATATTGAATAACTCTGTTTCATAAAAAATTCCTCATGCTTATTTGTATTCAAATTTTTCTTTCACCTTTAACTTCTGGCAACCATTGATCTGTTTTTGTCCTTGTAGTTTTGCCTTTTGGATAATATCATATAAAGGGACTCATACATATGTAGCTTCTTAAGTCTAGTTTCTTTAATTTATCATAATTACATTTGATATTCATCTATTTTGGGGTATTAGAAATTTGTTTTTGTAGGCTAGAATTTAAAATAATAGCATCAACAAATTTTTGTTCAAAATCTTTTAAAATTGATTTGTATGCTGGAAGTACTTAAATATCTACCTCAAACATGTCTATTTCACTGAAAATTCACAAAAACAGTATAAATTTGGGAAAGCAATGTAATTAAAAATTATTAATCAAACTGAATTTGAAGGCTTCTAAATATTATACACACATATGAGTCTACGTGTATGTGTGTGTGTGTGTATATATATATATATATATATATATATATATATATATATGAAAGGGTGAGGAGGAAGAAGTACTTATTTAATTTATTTAGTTATTTGACTTAGTTGTTCCTCTCAGTCCTGGGGCATGAACCCAGGATCTTGGGATGTGTATGGCTTTTGCCAGCTGGAGGTGGTACACTAAACCTTGAACCAATCAGGACCTGCTTCCATATATTTTGCAGGCTAAAAATAATGCCTTTATGCATTTAGAATGGTGAATATAAAATATATAAAAAAAATCTGAGTCTGCCAGATGTCAGTGTGTACTCTTCACACCTTCAGGAAAAAATTAGGTTAAGTGATTAAAAATTGTTTATCAGAGTAATAGTCACTCTAAATAAATATCAAAGGAATTCATCTTTCACCATTCTTTACAAAGTACTGCCTTTATTTGAGTCCTTAATTCATATTATCTGGTTATAGGTAGGCAACATCTTAGTCATGATATTATTTAATCAAACTTAAATTTGACTTTTCCTCTAGTGCAGCAAATAGTGGAACTTCAACTGGAATGCCATGCATGTGTCATTTTTCCAGTCATGTTTTGCCTTGAATGATACCACCAAGTATGTGATATTGAAGTATGTATTTCATACCTACTAATTATAATGGGGTTATTCAACTACATTAACCAGAATGTTTTTACACATTATATTTGAACTAAAAAAGTGTGCTGCTTTATAATTTAATTTAATTGTAGAACATTTTTATGCTTTCTGTGTTGTGGGATTAAAGAATTATAAAGTTTTGTTTGTTTTTTCCTCAGAAGCAAGACCTTAGTAGTAGAGCTCAAAGAGCTCAGGTAAAGACAAGAGTTTTTAAAGAGAAATTTCTATAAGAGAATTTTACAGCCACAATGAGATAGACTGAAAAACAAAACCTTTTGAGTGGTGCCATTCCACTGCAGTATCAAATCATTTTTCATAAGCTTCTTCCTTTCTGTCCCCTTGTCTGACAAGCCTTGTACATTTTATTTGTATGCAAGTGAATGGCAGTTTATTGTGTCTCTGAGGACAGGGTATTAATGATCATTTGCTTCCTGCTGTGGGGCTTGTCATAATTTTGTAGTCAGAAGACTGACAGAAGTAACGGCCAATCAGTATGCTAATATTGCCTGAGAAAGGGTAGCTTAGTCCATTTTAACAAAGGGTGTTTTTTTTTTTTTAAATCCTAAGGTAATTTTCATTAAAAAAAATGCAATTTTTGATAGCCTTGCAAATTGCTAGATGGAACCAGTTGAAGAAACCATATATTTCTTTTGTGTGGCAGTCAGACTTCTTTCTCAGCAGGTGTCTTTTAGGGAAAAAAGGAAGACCTCTAATATAAAACCCCATTTTGGTCAGTAAGAATCAATCACTAAAACATTCAGCAATTTGTTAAATCAGTATCTTAATATGAAGAATTCTATAGGAAAATTAAATCTAGTCCCTGACAAGTAAATAGAAGGCAAGATCTTTAAAAATAAGAGTAGAAAGTAAAATGTTAAAAATCCTGCAGTGTGATGTCATTCATTTTTCTCTTTACTATTTTGTTTCTCATTCTTCATGACATTTGTTTATTAAAGGAAAAGAAAAAATAATAGCATTAATTGCCAGCATATAAATATTCAAATATTTTATAACATAAAACCTTATAGTGAATATACTCGAGCAGAAAAAGAGTTTTTTTAGATGATTTCTGAGTGTTTGCACAGCACGTGAACATGTGATTAGAGAGGGGATTAGTGGATTAAGGTATCGACAGTTGGTGGCCTTAAGGCTACAGATAAAAAGAGCTCCACTTCCTCTCCATAAAATCACATTTTATTTGTACCCACATACGAACAATTCTAGCTATGTAAACTATAAACAGGATTATTTTGAGAGCACTATTGTCACTTAAATATGTTCATCACAGAAAGAAAAACAATAATACAAACAATAACAACAAATTCACATACGTATATATTGGGATGAAATATAAGGTAATATCATTTAACAACACAAATATGTTTGAGGAGCTCTAATTCACCCCTGGGGTTGAAGAAAGAATTCTTTTCTATATATGATGATTACAACCCAGTTATTTCAAAATTTAAACTTGTTAAATGTAGTGATGATCAATGTGATAGCCAGAAAAAAAATACTTAATATGTTTTAATAAAAATAAAGTCTATATTAAGTCCAATGCAATTTTACTTTTTTGAAAACAGAAAAACAAACCTTGTTTGCTGCCTGCTGTTTTTTTTATATATGCAAATCCTACACATTACAGAGCAACCTAGCTGCCTCCTACAATCCCATAAACGTTTTACTGTTTTATGAGATGTTCGTAATAAATGTGATTGATGATTTTTTTACAATTGCCTATTAGAAATACACTATTTTCTGATTAAATACTTAGGGATAACTCAATTCAAAGTCAGGTGATTACAAAGCTAAGAACTGGCATAAATGGCAAAATACATGTTTAATCTATTTAAACTTACTTGTATATTTATTTTAGATAGTATTTTTTTAGTTTACAGAGGTTTTGCATTTCAATCAATTGTAAACCTATCTGAAAATACCACTGGTGTGGCTTGGGGCAGGAAATAGCTTTAAGCTGAGCACACATATAGTCACAAGGGTGAATAGCTATAATTATATTGGAGTGCATCCAAGAAATCAGCTATTCTGTTTACACTTACTGCCTCCTCAAATATATGTTCACCTCAAGCAAACATACAGTAAATTGATTTTAATACAAAAAATTGCTGACCCTGATGGTGTAGTTTATTAACTATTTTTCATAGCTATCTTCTAAAAATCTAAAATTAAGGTAAATATTGATAATAAGGTGCTATAATTTCAAACTATAGTTTTCGCCTTTAAAATGAAAAGAAACCTATTGTCATAATGTAGTAAAAGAAAATTTATGAACATATTAAAAAAAAAACCACTTTTTCTAAGCTCTCTTAAAATTGGAAGGGTCTAATACAGACTCCAATTAAAATAGACTACTGGGGTATCCTTTGTATTAGCCTGGAAATACAGTTTGGCTTTTTGCCAACCATCTACTTTATGTTGGACTTAAAAGAAAATGAGTGAAGACAATTTTGAACTTGTCTAGCTTTAAATGATGGAGGAAGAAATGCCATATTTATCCAAAAATTTGCCTAAGCCCAGTTTTACCATTTAGACCTAAGAATTATTTAAAAGTTTTCCCTCCCTTCGGTTTACCTTTAAAAGGAGACATTGATCTGAACCATGGTTAAAACCAACAGAAATCTTTAGATTTTTCTTCAGGTTGCACTCCCATAAAATTTCATATGCCTGGCATAATAAGGCAAGTTCAGAAATGCCTCCTTTTTAGGTTTGTCTTCCAACCCTAAAACCAAACTGGGAGCCTGAGGAAAGAAGACATGGGGTAAGAAACAGGTGAGGTGATAGTTTGGGCAGAATGACTTCTGTGATGCTAATTCATTTTTTAACAAGTGTGGACACTAGATTTAGAGTCCACACCCATAAATGATGATATATATTTTTCTAGCTTTATTGAGATATGACATATAACATTGTGTAAGTTTAGGTGTATAATATGAGGATTTGATATGCATATTTATTGCATTCAACACAGTAAGATTTGCCAGTATATCTTCTACCTCACGAAATTACCATTTTGCTGTTGTTAGGGTGAGAGCATTAAAACTCTCCTCTCACTGCCACTACATTGGCAGTAAGAAGCATCACTTCCCCATGGCTTCAAGTGTTTTGCATAATCTTTTTAGTTACTAAGCAGGAAGTTCAGGGAGGATAGCAGGTATTTGAAAGAGATTCACTTTAAATATCTTTCCATTTCTTTTAAAATAACATGTTTATTACTTTGTTTTTCTATTTGCTAAGGTGATGCCTTTACACTACATTAGAAGAAGAGCTACATCTATGTTAATGTCTTTTGCCTATTATACTCACTTATTCAAGATAATTTAATGCTCATGAATATTGATTTTCTTGGATTTGAATCCTGTACTGCCATTAACTAGCTAAGTGACTTGGACCAGTTACTTAACCTCTCTAGGTATCAGTATCTTCATTTATAATTCTGTATAAAAGTAGAACATATATTATTTAACTATTTTGAAGATTGAAGAAACAGTTCATGTCTAGAATTTAAAACAGTATCTTCTCCATATAATGTGCTACGTAATTATTTGCTGTTAATAACACTATAGTTAATTTGTTTCAGTTACCTATTCATTCAATCTATCTGACTTTTCAACCACTGAATAATCAATTTACTCTGGCACTAAGCCAAGCACTCTGGACAATTCTGATATGTTATACAGTATGGTTTATCATCACTTAAGATTTAGTTATCTGGTAACAGAATTAGTACAAATTCCAACCTACTGCATGTGACTAAAAATGGAAGGTACTTGGTTAATATTGAGGGTTCACAGAAATCAAAATAAAGAGAACAAGTATTATTTAGTTTGCCAAACCCTATGCTAGACACTTTGTATTTCTTGTCTCATTAATCTGGTTCCCAGATGAGAGGAAAAAGATAAATTTGTGCAGCAAATGAAGACTGAGATAAATAATCAAAGACTGGCTATTCTCAAACTTAAATATAAGGGAGAAAATCACTTCATTTGTAGAGCATTGGTTATACTGTAGAACACAGGCAGGGGTAGGATAAACTAAACAGTTCTCTTTGGTGAGAACACAAAGAGTAAGGAAAAGAACAGTGGCTTTACCATAATCAAAAGGTTGAGAACACTATAGTGGATATATATCAATGCAGTAATCATTCTCATTGAACTAACATGATACAAAATATAACGGTTGGCAGATATACAGCATAAATGTTAAAGATGTTTATATATAATGTGTTTGATTCTAAATATTTCTTGCCAAATTAGATAGTAGGAAGGCAGTGATTAATTTCATTATTTTTATAAAACTTCAATTTTTTTTAAGTTTTTTTGCTTGGTTCTTGTAAGGAAACAATTTTCCATGAAAATCACATATTGATGTATTGTCTGAGTCCTCTCAGAAAAGGCATTTGAAGCTAATTTAATAACATATATACAAGGAGATACTTCATGGCAATAAAGGTGAGAAACATCTAGCTTTGAAGACATGGTCCAAGGAAGTAAAGAGAGATACATCTCCTTCTTGTGTCCAGAGAAAAATATCCCTTCTATTCTCGAGTAAATAAAAATTATTCTTTCTCCAAGAGGATATTGGGTAAGCACTAGCAGTCTTATGCAAGATAAGTCTCATAACTTTAGGTTTCCTCTTCTGTAATGCTCTCCTTTGCATGTGGAGGTACCGCCTGCTCCCCATACATTGGTTTTCGGAGATTGGAGTTGGGTATTAGACATAAAATTTTCCTCTGACTATTGTTCTTGATGTTGTTTTCAGTAACAAACTGTTTTTATAGGCCTCATGTTCCCTTTCTCTCCACATATATTTATATCTATGTCTACATACATACATGCATACATATATGTTTATACATTCATTTTTAGTCACCAATTCATTCACTCATAAATCACTCTCCATATTCTATCAAGATAATACATATTATGTAAGAATTTGATACATATGTAATCGTTAGGTTTTGCGCATTTATATATAGGTATATGTAGGCTATATAATATACAATGATACGTCAAGCTGACACATATTGAGTTAAAAAAGAGTTATTTTGCTACATGTGGAAAATAAACGATATAATTAAATATCTATTTCCTTGAAAAATATCAATAACTCTATAAATGATAAACCCTTCACTATAATGTTGCAGGAATATTTGTTACCAATCTTCAAAGACAACATGTTACTAAATAAGAAAGCTAGAAGTTCCCCACTAATATTATACAAGATGAGATACCCAATATTTAGACTACTATGAAGCAGTTTACCTGAATGACTAGAAGATTCATTTAAGAAGAGAAACAATGTGAAATCATAAGTATTGAAATAAAGAAGTTAAAATGATCTGCAGCTGCACATATGCATATATCTGAAAGTCAAAAGCACAGATAGCTTGGTACAAAATTTGAGAACATTTAAGTACTTATGTGAACGATAACCAGTTGAAAGATATAAAGTTACTTTTTTTTAAATAGGAAAAGACAGAAATGAATGCTTTCTCCTTCTTATTTAACATTATTTAGAGTAACACCATAAAACATGAAAATGAAGAAATTACTGCAAATATTGGGACTAGAAAAAGATACCAATATGCATGAAATCTTGATAGATAATAAACTACATTATTTCACTTTAGGTGGATAGAGATGATTTTTTTTAACTAAATATCTTCAATACAACTGACTATTCATCTGAGATGAAAGCAAATCTACATAGACTAAAATTTTAACAGATAAGTAAAATATTTTATCTTTATTTTAGATTTAATAGAATATACTAGGGAAGAACATAAAATGATTTTTTTATCTAAATTATAGTGATAAAGTTATATATATATACATATATATATAGAGAGAGAGAGAGACAGAGAAAATTAAATCAAACTATAACACTCTTCTTCCAGTTAATTAATACTCCCATACCTTGTTTTGAGAATAATGAATTGTTACAACTCTTGAAAAATGAACAGGTCTTTGTACTAAGCAATAAAATACAAATATGCAAATGTTTTCCAGAAATATATTGATTGCAAAATATTTTTGGTAAAATGTAGAAATAAATGATTCCCCACCAGAAGAGAATGGTTGGGAAACAGAGAGAACATGGCAACTGAGGTTGTTCTCTGCTTCATGTCTAAGAGATACAGCTAACTTTTTTTCTACAAAAGTGTTGCTAGCAGGGAACTGCACAGCACCCTAGCAATTTGGGGAAAAAAAGTGTCCTCAGTGCACTGAGGAGACAACTTGTGGAATTAAGCACATCTGAGTGTTTGAAGGTGACTCTGGAGAGATGTGCATGGTAGCAGTGTGTTGGTGGCTGCTGTGCAACTGCAGGAACTGCAACAGAAGCAGAGAGGCAGCCATGGAACTAACCAACAGGACAGCAGTGGCATACACGCTTGGCTTGAGAGAAGTCCAAAGAAGAGTTGGTCCAAGGACCTACCTCACACATGGGGGGAAGCCTGTAAGGGAGGACAAAGGAGAGGGCTGTGCTCATCCTAACCCAGCCCTTGGAATTTGTATTCCAACAAAAGCTGCTCTATAACCACAGTAGGTAGACTGCTGGCTTCAGTTTGGGGAACTTTGAGAAGAGGGTTGACTCCAGTGATACCTACACAAACAGGTTCCTCACCTCTTGAAGACCACAACAATAGCTACAACTTCGCCTGTGTGCTCTTCCACTCAGCTGTCAACTTCCAATTCCTGACTCAGCAAGAGATCCTTAGTATAAACATCAAAAATGTAAAACAAAACCAGGGCACCACTTTCCAATAAAACAAAAAATTAAGCAGCTCATTTATAAGGATCCCACAGAGAAAAAAGGATCTCAAGCTACTTCAAAATCTCAAGGTGTTATGACATCACAAGGAGATGACACCTCAGAAACCAATTTTGAAGACAGGAAGGATTATATCTTTTCAGCAGATAAAGAATTCAAAGTAGCTATCATGAAGCAATTCAAAGAGATAAAAGAAAACTCAGTAAAACAGATTAAAGAAATACAGGAAGACAGCAAAGCAAATAAATGACCTCAAATATAAAATTAATGAGCAGAAGATAGAAAATGAAGTTTTACAAATGAAAATAACAGGTTCAGTGGGTGATAAATGAGATCAAGAGTATCAAAGAAAGATATGGAAACAGAATATACTAAGTGGAGGAAAGGGTCAGTGATTTGAAGGATAGAAAGTTAGAAAGGAAATAGGTGAAATAAGAGAGAAACTAAATATTTTTTAAAATGTGAAGAAATACTCCAAGAGATATTTGACTCCACTAAGAAAAGCAACATAAGGCTAATGGACATCCCAGAATATACTCAAAGAAATAGTTGCTGAAAACTCCCCAAACCTAGGGAAGGAAATAAATATACAAGTCATAGAAGACAACAGAACTCCTGGTTATCTAAATGCAAAAAGACCTACAACAAGGTTTACAATTGTAAAGCCATCAGAAGACTAAGACAAAGAAAGAATGCTAAAGGTGACCAGGGGAAAATGCAAATAATATATAATGTTAAACTCACCAGTCTATCATCAGATTTTTCAGCAGAAATTCTACAGGCCAGGAGAGCATCGAATGATATATTCAAAATATTCCAAAAAAAACTACCAATAGAGAATATTATATCCAACAAAATTCTTCCTCAGCTATGAGGAAGAAATAAATGTTTTCTCTGAAAAACAAAAGCTGAAGAAATTTGTTGCCAGGAGAACTTTACAATAATTATTGAAAGATGTCTTCCATCTAAATAAAAATGGAGAAAGTTCACAAAAAATAACAAGGTAATTATTAGATTGACAAAACCACAAAGCAAAGTTCAAATGACAGCATCAAGTACTCACATATCAATAATCACCCTGAAAGTAAATGGATTGAAATTACCAGTTGAAAGACAAAGTGACTAGTGGATTACAAAACAAAATCTAACTAAATACTGTTTTGCAAGAGACTCAAGATATAGAAACAAATATAAAGTGAAGGGATAGAGAAATGTACTCCAAACCAGAGTCAGGTCTCTTTAAAGACCTGTAATTGGAAAAGTATAAGATATTGTTAAAAGAAATGGAAGACACAAAGAAATGAAAAAGTATTCCATGTTCATGGATTAGAAGAATTAACATAGTTAACATGACCATATCACCCCAAGAAATATACAGATGTAAGGCAATTTCCATCAAAATCCCAAGACATTCTTCACAGAAATACAACAGAAAAATCATGAAACTTATTCTGATCTACAAAAGACCTCCAAGTACTATAAACCATTCCAAGGAAAAAGAACAAAAATGTAGGTATCATGCTCTCTGCTTCAAACGACACTTCAAAGCAATAATAATCAAGTTTGCATGGTGTTGGAAGAAAGACGGACATACAGATCACTGGAGTAGAATTAAGAATCTAGAAATAAACCCATACATATATGGGCAAGCAACTTACGACAAAGGAGTCAAGGGGATACAATAGGTTACTAAACGGTGTTGGGAAAACAGCCATAAGCACAAGTTTAAAACTAGAGTACTACCTAGTGCTGTAAACCAAGCTTTATTCAAAATGAATTAAAGACTTAGATGCAAGACCTGAAACCATAAAATATATAGAAGCAAAATACTACTTGACATTGACCTAAGTGATGTCTTTGGGAACTTGACTCCAATGTCAAGTGAAATAAAATCCAAAATAAAAAAGGGCATTGTATCAATCTAAAATCTTCTGTGCAGCAGAAGAAAATCTTTCAAAACAAAAAAGATATTCTACTGATTGGGAGAAGATATTTATGCATCATACATCCAACAAGGGATTCATATCCAAGGTACATGAAGAACTCATAAAACTCAACAACAGAATAACAAATAATTCATTTTAAAAATAGGCAGATCTTAATAAACAATTCTCCAAAGGTGAAGAATTATACAGATGTTAATGGACAGAAAAATGATGCTCTCTCTCTTCATTAGGGAAATGTAAATTTTAAAAAAAGGAGATTTTTTTCACGTCTCTGAGAATGGCTGTAATAAAAAAACTGGAAAAAGTGTTGGAGAGGATGTGAAGAAAAGGGAACATAATACTGTTGATGACAGTGTAAAATGTTGAAGCCGTTATTGAAGTAGTATGGATAGTCCTCAAAAAATTGAGAATGGAAAATCATATGATCCAGACATTCCTCTGTTATTTACTCCAAAAACACAGCAGCACTAATTTATATTATACCCACAATATGTGTGTGTGTGTGTGTATATATATATATATATATATATATATATATACACACACACCCCATATTCATTGCTGCATTATTTACAATAGCCAAGTACTGGAATAAACCTAAATGACCATGGAATGATGAGTTGGTAAATATAATTTCGTATTATACTAACGGAATACTGCTCAGCTATCAAAAGTATTAAATTCTGCCATTTTTCAGCAACACATATGAACTAAACAGAATTATACTTAGCGAGATAAGTCAGAAGTAGAAATTCAGACGTCATATGATAATCATTCATATGTAGTATATACAGAAACCAAGCAAGCAAATTAACTAAATCAAATAAAAATATAGACTTTTAGTCAATAAAAGCAAATTAGTGGTTGCAAGAACAGAAGAGGGGCAGGAAAACTGAGTCAAGGGAGTCATTTATATAGTGAAGGAAGAGCTGAAATGGTGGTGAAACTAATGTATACAGATGGGGATTTGATGTTACACACACATTAAACTCTATATGTTATGATGTAATATTATTTCAATAATATTTTAATTAAAAGTAGGACAATCGTTGAACAAATGTTGCTATAGCATGGGTATTCAACATGACATGATATTTTCACATTTATTTATGTATCTGTAGTTCATTCTACAAACATCATACAATGTATGAAAGGTACACTGCAGGTTTTTTTAAACTGGTTACCTAGACTCCAACAGACTTCAATAATCAAGTATAGAAGAAAAGGTAAAGGAACATAATAATAGTAATAAATATTATTTTTGACTGCTATATATAAATATATATATATATATTGCTTAAAATATGAAAGACTCAATCATTAAAATTCTAATGGTGCTTATCTTAGTGTGGTAGTTATTCAGCTGATTTTTACTTTCTTCTTTAATCTTTAAATATTTTTTGACTTTTTGTAATTTGGATGTGTTCTTTCATAATCAGAGAAACTTGAGAATTTATTTATGCAGAGAGGGGAAACGCAAGTCAGCAAAGAACGAAAAGAAAAGTATTGTCTGGAGAGTTATAGAAGCAAAAAGTTTATGTCAGTATGGAGAATGGAAATTAAAAATCAAACAACAAGATACAGGTAACCCTTTCTACACAGAAAATGGGAAAACTGTACCAAGGTGAAAAAACAGCAACAAAATAACCCCAGAAAAACTCATGGTATAAGTAGCTTCCAGAAGACCAACCTAAGATTATTAAATCTTAATGTTATTTTACTTCATGTAACTAAGCCCTTCATGATCCTTAGATATCATTTGTAGCTAAACCTCTGGGTACATCATTCTGCAGTGTCAGAATAAGATGTTAAAGTCCATATAAGCTTGCTATTCAATGGGAGTCATCTTTCTCCTAAGTCTCTATTGTATTTTAATAGTAATTGTCTTGTGAACTCGACTAGGGTAAAACTGAAAAAAACCTGTTACTTAGATCATAAGGGCAGAATTACATATCCTCATACAATAAAATCATAAAGAAAAATAGTATAGTTTAAAGGTGTTGCATTCTCCAGTAATATTTTTACCACTAAACCCATCTCTTTCCACACTACAACACACCCATTCCTTTCTTCCTCCTCCCTCTCCTCCTCTACAGGCGGGGATGAAGGCGAGTAGGCAGGCAGGCAGTAAGAGACAGAAGGAAGAAACACTTTTATTTTATTTAGTTGCTCATCCTGGCTGCTCCCACTAGCCTCAAATGCAAACCTGGGACCTTCAGATATTTATGACCTGTGCCTAACCACCAATCCACCAAAGCACATCCTTCTTACTTTCTTTGTTAATTCTCCAACTAAATATGGAGAAAACTAATGAACCTCTTTAATTAAATCTAGTTTACATCTCTCTTCTGAACTCCATACCTCTTTATCCCCACATTTTGCATATTTATTTTTGGAAGATTCAAATTCGAGTGCACCAAAAATCTCAAACAATCTTTACCTTCCATTTTGTTACCCATGTTCCCAAATATTCTCTCTCCAAGATTCCCAGCTCCAGTAAGTGGCATCACCAGTTGAACAAGTTAGACAAGAAGGAATTATCCTTGACACAATTGTAGTACACTTTCTGCATTCGATTCATTGACTGTTCTTTTTATTCTTCACTTAAATCTCTCAAACTAATCTATTTGTACTCCATCTGCACTTCCAGCAAAGCATATTAATCCACATTTCACAACCTCATGCCTGAGGTTCTGTAATAGCTACCAAAATGGCCTCCCTTCATTTTGGAATCCTTCAAATATAACCTCCAACCTTTAACTGAATAACTCATGAAAAAGGATCACCTTGGCATAAAACATTTCATTAGTTTTCTCTTATGCTTAGAATAAAGAGACAAATGCTTCAGTGAACAACAGTTTTCATATAATGACTCTCCAGTAACTCTCTGGTCTCAATTTATGATGTATTCTGATCCCATTTCAACATTTCAGACAAATGTCTCTGTCTCTTCTTCAGATGTGTTTTGTTGCCTTCTGCTTCAACAACTCTCCCCATGCTATTACTCCCTTTTACAGGACACCCCTTAACATTTACCTCCATCTGACTACATCTAGTAACTTCCATTCATATTTCAGATCTCAACTGAAAAGAGGCTCCACTGTGTTTACAAATCAATACTTAAATAATTTGCATCCCATTCTGGGATGATTACTTGGTTAATAATGCCACTCTCAGTTCCAGGAGCAATACATTCTGCAAAGGCAGGATCTATGTCCCTTTTAACCATCATTTTGTCTTTTGAATTGCATAGAATTTCCAAACACAAAGGCTATGTTTAGTTGCACAAATACTTTGACCTGATCTATATAAGTGTGACATCCTATTTATATTTTTTGGTACTCAACTCTAGGATTTTTTGTCTTGATAATTCTGTTTCCCTCCCTCCAGTATCAGTATTTATGCTGTGGTCTTTATTTATAGAATCTGTTTCTATTTTTATGATTTTGTTATGACATTATAAATGTAAGACTCTGAACTGTATATCTCTTCTTAATATAAATAGACTAATTTAATGTTTTATACAATGTGTATTGTATTTAGTCTCTATCATGAAATAGATATGAAGGTCAAGCAATATATGAAAAAACATAAACAGGAAATTATGTTGAAGGAATATGTGCATATGAATAGAAGCCATCTTTTGAGTTTGAAATTCCTCATGGAAGTTTTATATTTTAACTCTAGCTGGATATTTCACAACACCTAGTATAAAGGTTTGCAGTTAGTGGGCTGTGAGTCAAGTAATGAAAGTCTTATCCTAAAAAAGCTTTTACTAGAAATTAACATTTTCCCTTCAATTATTGTATATTAGGCTAATTATTTTTGTCCTTTTTAGAATTATCAAATGACTGAAATCAAACAGAGGCTCTAGTATATGAAGAACTATAAAAGAAACTTTTCTATAGCAAAACATTTTCTTCAAAATTAATTTAAATATAATTAAATTTATCTCTTGAAATAAGTCAATTTAGACATAACATATTAATTTAAGAAGACATCAGATCAAAATTACTAGGTTCATTAAGCTTAGGGAATTAAATCTCAGAAATCTACATTTTTACTAACAGATTCCAAGAATAATATCTAGCAGCCTGTCAAATATGTAAATTGACCTTAGAAATCAGAATAAGCAAGTAGTTTTAAACAGTAAATTTTTGCATATCCAAGTGTTTATAACGTAAACTTTTCATAAAGTAGCATAGTACTCTTAAATATGATTCATTTCTATCTGCAACTATGCAGAAATCTGAGGCTATCTCACTGAGTTGTTCTATTACCATTCTTGATTTGCCAACTGGATCTTAACTGGGTAGATTGCTCCTAGATAGTTTTACTTAAATAAGCTACAGATATTTATATGATGTTTTCTCAAATCAGAATACACAGTTATTTGTGATTCTTTAATTGCTTGAATTTTACTGACCTATAAAATGAGTTAAGAAGAAAACTACTTACCAGGAGCATCTTGATGCATTTAACTAATTCTGATATTGTAAAAATGTAAGGAAACAAGCAAATGGAAATTTCATTTGTTTAAAAATAAAGATACAAGAGAAGCAAACTTTTGGAGGCTTTGCTATCTGTTATAAGAGCTAAAGAGCACAAGTGGATAATACGATTCAATCATAAGACTCAGATATTTCGCTCTATCTTTTTCAGTTGTAATTTATTTTATTGGAAACTGTGGACTAGACTGAAATGCTGATTCTAGTGTGACTTCTTATCTTCTTGAGATTGTTTTGACTTTACACTGACATTGCCTTCCATTAGTTTACTGTCTCTCACACTCTGATTAATCATTGTTTCCATCTAAAATAATTAGAAATTACTGCCTACTAAATATAGGCATCTTTTCATTTACAAAGGCTGAATCGATGCATTTCAAACAACAATCAGTTGAAGACAAAACTCAGTTAAAAACAGTAACAAGTTTTATAAAAACTCCACCAGTCAGGCTGATAAATGCGACTGCACCTCAAAATAGTAAACAATTGTAAGCCTTGAGTGTTTTCAAGCATCCATTCTCATTTTTTAAAATAATTTGATTTTCTTCATAATTCACTATTTAGATGAAAACCATGAAACATGGTGAAATGAATTGGTGTAGAAATCAAATATTAAAAAGAATTATAGACCCTCTAAGTTTTTAATATATTCAACTCAAGTAAGACTTTACCTTTTCCTGAATTCATTAAGTCATTGTTTATAAATTACTCTTTCTTATGGCGTGTGATTAAACATTATCAGATTTATTTTGAGAACAAATAAAGAATGAAACTAGTGGAGGATATTCAATTTCAGTTGATGTGTAGGTTGTCAGTGATCAACCATATATTTTCTTGCTGTTTTGATAGATGCTCAAAATTATGGTGAAATTGATTGTTCCCAGTCTTTGGAGGCTACCAACAAGTGTGTGTGTGTGTGTGTGTGTGTGTGTGTTTGTGTGTGTGTGTGTATGTGTGTATGTATGTGTGTTTAAATATTTGAGAAAGTATACTTTGTGACTTCATGTAATATGTCCTCATATCTCTTTTAGTGGAAATTATATGCTGTGGGAAAAAATTCAGAATTTGAATGAATGATACAGAAATTATTATTCAAGTTGATTTGTTCCTGGCAGTTATCCCAAGATTCGAGGACTTGCATTGCTTCTGGCTTTGGTCAGAACATACACAGGTACTCTCTTATGACACAGTTTTGTTTTGTTTTTTTAAAGGAAAGGTAATATGTAGGAAGGAAGGCAAGCATACTAACAGGTAGGAAGAAAGAGGAGAGGAGGAAGAAGCATTTTTATTTCACTTCCATTTTAGTTATTCACAGTAGCTGCCCTGCCCCCCCACTCCTCCCCCAACCCCCACCCCACCCCTCCAGGACTTGAACCCAGGAGTATGTGGCCTGTGTCCTTTGGAGGAGATCCACCTAACCACTGCTCCACCAGGGCACTACAGCCTGAGCTTTTTAAAGAAGCAGTATCTTCCTTTCTCTAGTTGAATAAAAAATAATAAACAATGGTTAACAATAGTTAAATACACATGCTCATATTCATATATATGCACACACAAGATAATAAATGAAGTCAAATGTGTTATGAAATGTTTAGAATCAGTAACAGTCACCACTAGGATAGTTAATTTTTTTCAAAAAAAATTTGAAGACAAAATGGCATCATGGAAAAGGCACAATACTAGGCTAAGAAAGACATGAATGTGGATTCAAGCTCCACCACTTGATAAAATGTAATCAAACAGTAGTCTGGATGCTAGGGAGTTTATATAAAATAATGAAAAGTCAACTTATTTTAATCACATAAACATGCATTAATTCTCAAGAAAAGTTGATCTTCATAGTAAATTTATTAGAATTTAATGGACTCATAGTTGGGCCTTGGAACATGTGAAATTTGTGAATGAAGGAAACTTCCTCTCTCTTATACCCTCAAGTGCCTTATGACAAATTTTTAAAAGAAAATAATAGAAGAAGTCTTAGAGGAACAACTTGGTACTTCAATGAAAAGACATTCCCAGCATTCTGCATTTAAAGCAATATTATAGTCTTCTCTCATTTTACATGGATCATGTAGGCTTCCATCCTCACCATTTCACTGAATTTACTTTAGTTAAGGTGACCAGTAAGTACAATCGCTAAACCCAAAGGTTACTTCTGTCATCATCTTATGTGGTCGTTGATCTTTGTTGACTTTCTTCTCTTGATTCCTTCTGAGTCCCCTGCTTTAAATCATCCTTAATTCTTCTTGCTAATTGAAGTATGCTACTGCTGTGTCCTAAGTATGCTTCTTTTTTTCTAAATGCCCTGTCTCTTAAGAGTTATCATATGGTTTTGACTTTAAAATTCTACTCATACTGTGATGGTTCTAAATATGTGTCCTCATTGCTGATATCGCTCCTGCATTCTAGACTTGTATATGAAATAATCTTGACATCCTCACTGGAGTCAATGGTCAATTCAAGCATAACAGGTCTGCAGAACTTTTGATTCAGATATCTCACCTAATCTTTCCTATATCAGTTATAGGAACTACCATGTATCAACAGCAATTCATGCTAAAGTACTGAGTTAATGTTTATTCCCCTCCCCCTCCTTCTTTCACTCATCATGTCACAAAGAGTCTAACAGGAACCTGGTAACCTTGTCTTCAAATATATAGTCATCTCCATCTCTACTTTCCATTTCCAGTAACACAACTCCATTAAACTTCACCATACCATACTTTCATTCTCTCTTATCTTGACTTTTATTATCTACAGAGCAGCCAGAGTATCTTTTTAAAACATTAAGCAAATCATACAACTGTACTTCATAACAATTCCCAGCACCTTCTTATTTCACCCAAAAATTGAAAAACTTTTACTATGTCCTAAATTTTTAATCTCACCCTACTTTATTTTTGTACTGAGAAGAAAGACAAATATTAGATAATTTGACATAAAGGATATATTTTTTCAATTTTTTCATGGCTGATTTTTATCACTGAAGACTCAGTTCAATATTCATCTCCTCTCCAGAGATATATCTATGACCATCCATTTTAAATATTCTCCTGCAACATAAAAAGAAGCCAACAAAACATCATTAGTACATAGTCTTTATTTTTCTGAGTAAAGGCTAGTGTCAAATGAAGCTAATTTGTTAATTTATTTGTGAGCATTACCCTGTGAAAAATGATGAAGACAAGTCTGAATTAAGGTGGAGGTTTCAATAGAAGGCACTAGTAGCTATCTCAAATATTTTCACAGCTGAAATCATAGAACATCTCATATTGATATGTTTAGATAAGTTAATTCACAACAAACAACACTAAACAAGACTACTCTGTATGTTATCTGTGATTTTTCTTTTGTAGAAAACATTGTTGCATTTAAGAGAAATCATCTATACCAGATTAATTTTCCTCAGAAACAAGTATTGAATATACTATAACTAAATATCTTTGAGTTGTTAATGCTTTTTCCTAGAGGAGAGGTTCCACAAAATTTGCCTATGTAATCTTATGCATAGAATCTAGGTCCTGGCCAAGTCTGACAGATTAAAAAAAAAACAACAACTATTTATTCCATCTGTTAGTAGCAGTAACCTTGGGAAGCATAATGTGTGTTTTTTGACCATCAGGTCTCTATCATTAGGAGAATCTGCTCTCTATTGAGACAGCATGCTCTTTTCTGTATTTGTTTTAACTGACATCTAGGATGATAGGAGAAAAGCAATGAGGTTTTGAAGAAAGACTCTCAGACTGCAGTGCAATTTTAGGAAAGCTTTATCATGCTGATGGCCATCGTCATCAATTAGATGAATCATGAATCTGGCAGTGATGGAACAATAATAACCTGCTGTGCCTAGACAAGCTGGAAGCAGCCTGTGGGGTGTAAGGTTTCTATAACTGATGCAAAAGATCCAAGGGGGTGCCCAGAAGGTTTTGAAAAGCTTAGTCATCTGGTTACCAACAATAAAATTCTTTTGTTTTCTCCCTATATAAACAAAAATAGTTACATTATTTTTCTTTCTTTATGAAATTTAATCTTTGAACTATCTGCTATTCAAAATCAAAGTATAACTAATTTTGACTTTGTTGATATTTCCCTAGACAACCTGGTTTGTTATGATTTGTTAAAAAAATCTAAGAGTGGCTTTTCTGAGTCTTAAGAAAGATCTTTGTTTAGCTTTCATAGATAATATAAAATAGTTTACTGAAGTAGGTGAACCAATTTTCACTTTCAGCAGCAATGTCGGAAAGTTCCATTTAAATCACATCTTTCATATTTAATATATTCTGTCTTTAACAGATATTTTAGATATTATGGAGGGCATGCAGAGATATATCACTGACCTTATTAAGAATGAAATTCACTTTTAAATTATTGAATAAAATAAAATTCATATGATCAACTCTATAAATATATAAAACAATACTCATGACCCATAGAATAGATATACAAATAAAAAATTCTTAATCTATTAGAAAAGTGATCTATATCACTTCCAGATAGAAAATATATTTTGTATCATTTGAAGAGCCCAGCATTACCTTACTACAAAACTAGACGAAGATTTTTCAAGAATATAAAATTATAGATCAATACATCTTTTGAACATAGATGCTAAAATCCTCAAAAAATCTTAGTAAACTTAATACAACAATATGAACAATAATTATATGCTAAGCAGATTGAAATACCCTGAAATTTTCTGACATTGGAACAAATAGGAAACTGAAATTTGTGTTTATTCATTGCTTTTCAAATTATGAAAATTATGACTTACAGCCATAAAAGCTCATGGCTAATTAGAGATTTTCAAATCCAGAACTTTTTCTCTTTTTAATATTAGTGAAGGAATATTTCATCATAACTTTATATAGGTTTAAGATGTGCATCACTATAGATAAACATTTGTATATAATATGTTGCATTTATCACTAATAGTCCAATTCTATCCTTCACCATATAATTGACTTCTTTTACAAGACTGATGTGACTCTTCTTCTCTTCTGTATCTTCAAAATTTTCCTTAAGAACAAAATTAATTTTTAATCTACATAGAGTACTCTGTGATTATAATGTTTGATGATAAATACATTCCTTATACTTGCCTGTTGTAGTTACTGACTGGGGGTTGCTGATGTAAGTTATATTCTTGTTAAAAACAAACTACCAACTTAATCTTCCATTATGAGTCATTGAATACTCAAAAGGAATAACAAACTCTTCTTCCAAACAGAGCAATATGTACAAATTTTGTTATGCGATAAATGCTAATGTTTACTTTTTAAATTATTACATGTATAAGGAATCGTGTAATACTTATAAAAATTAGTGAAAGTCATATATATTATAACATACAAGATTATATAATTACTTAAGCAAATCACATCAGGAAATAAAATCCATTATGAGCTGATAGTTTTTAAACATAAATGCATAAAAGTAAAGTACTGAAACCATTGGTAGAGTACAACTGGAAGACTGTAAGATTTTTAGCATTCTACCGACGGACATAAACGACAATTCACAATACAAACACAACTTGATTTTATTCTCTTCTATCATATTTTCATGTATAAATATGTAACAGATTTTTATGTATTAATTTTGTAGCCTGCAACTTTTGATATTCATTGATTAATTCTAATAGTCATTTTATGGAGTTTTTTACATATATTAAGTCATATGAAAATAGTGATAGATTCGCTTTACTTTCCAGTTTGGATTTCTTTTATTTCTTCTTCCTGACGAATTGCTCAGGCAAGGATATCCAGTATGATATTGAATAGCAGTCATGAGAGTGGTCAGCCTTGTCTTGATCCTGATTGTAGAGAAAAGACTTTCATTTTTTTCACCATTGAGTGTAATGTTGATCATGGATTTACTATAAATGGCCTTTATAATGTTGAAGTATATTTCTTCTATACCAATTTTATGTAGAGATTTTTTTTATCATAAATTGGTGCTGATTCTTGTCAAAAGCTTTCTTTTCATCTATTGATGTAACTGTATAATCTTTCTCCTTCCTCTTGTTGATGTGGTGTATTGCATTCATAGATTTGTGTAAGTTGAACCTTCCTTACATCCCCAGGATAAATCTCACTTGGTCATGATGGATGAATCTATTGATGCATTATTGGATTTGGTTTATTAATATTTTGTTGAAGGTTTTTGCATCAATGCTAAAGAGATATTGATCTGCAATTTTCTCTCTTAGTGATATTCCTATATGCTTTTGATTTCAGTGTAACAGCCGCATTGAAAATATTTGAAAGTGTTCCTTGTTCTTCAGTTTTGGGAAAAGTTTGAAAAAATAAGTATTAGTTGTTCTAATTTGGTAAAACTCACTAATAAAGCCATCTGGAATTAAGCCTTTATTTTAGGGGAGATTTTTATTACTTCTTCAATTTCCTTGCTTGTGAATGTCTTCTTTAGGTTTTCCATATCTTCCTGATCCAGTCTTGGTAGACTGTATATTTCTAAAAATCTTTCCATATCCTTAACATTGTCCAATTTACTGACACTAGCTAGTCATAAGTCTCTTATGATACTTTCTATTTTTGAGGTATTAATCATAACTTCTCTTTCATTCTGATTCATTCTATAGAACTTCCTTAATATTTGTTGCAAGGCTGATTTTGTAGTGGTAAATTGGTATGGTTTTAATCTTTCTATTTTTGTTGAGATATCTTTTGTTTCTTAACATATGGTATATCCTTGAGAATGTTACATGGTAACTTGAGAAAATTTGAATTTTGCATTCATCAGATGAAATTTTTTCTATGTATCTATTAAACCCAAGTGTTCTAATTTGTCATTTAAAACTATTGTTTCCCTGTTGATTTTCTGTCTGGATGATGTATCCATTACTGTAAGTGAATGCCAAAGTTTTTTACTAATGCATTGCTGTCAACATCTCTCTTTAGTTCTGTTAGTAATTCCATCACATATTTTGATGCTGTTTCATTTGCAGCATATGTTAATAATAGTTATGTCTTATTGCTGAATTGATCCCTTAATCCTTATAATAATATCCATCCCTTAGTTATCTTCTTTAATTGGAAGCTCATTGTATGTGATATAAGTGTAACCTTTTTTTTTTTTTTTTTGGTTACCATTTGACTAAGATTGTCTTTCAGCCATTGACTTTAGCCTATGTCTGGTTTTTTTAAAATGTATTTGAGTCTTCTGGATGCAGCAAAAAATTAGGTTATTTTTTCAAATCCTTTTGGCCACTATGATATTTTATTGGTCAGTTCAAGCCATTGACATTAGGGTGGTTATTGGTATGTAACTGTGTATGGTAAACAATATCTTTGTTCTTTTCTTCTTTCTCTTCTTAGGTGATTCGAAACTATATTGTGTTTGTTTTGTCTTTTTATTTTCTTTGTTTGTCCCTGAAGTTATATTTCAAGGTTACCTTTGGGTTTATATAAAAGTTTCTGTGCTTTTAACTTGTTTTTACTTGAAAATAAGTTAGTCTTAAGCTCATTCTGACATATCTCATCATTGCTCTCATTCTTCCCATATTTTAATAATTTAATGTCTTGCTCATTTTAAGTCAGGTTTCCTTTTATTTTATAGAGCTTCCTTTAGTATTTCTTGTAGGTTGATTTCATGGTGATATATTTCTTTAACTTTTGCTTGTCTGTAAATCTATTTATCATTCCTTCAATTCTAATTGATAATCTAGCAGGGTAGAATATTTTTAATTGAAGATCCTCTTCCTTCAACACTTAAAATGTGTCATGTTATTCCCTTATGTCCGGTAAATTTTCAACTGAAAAATCTACTCGCTATCTTATGGGACCTCCTTTGTATGGAATTCATTTTCTCTGCCTGTTTTTAAAATTTTCTCTTTCTTGTATTTTTGGCACTTTAATGATATTATGTATTACTGCACATAGTTTGAGTTTCCTTTGTTTGGAACTCTGAACTTTCTGTAGCAGATTTCTACTTCCTTCCTTAGTTTAGAGAAGCTCACAGCCATTATTTCTTCAAATACCGGTATCTCTTCCCTTCTCTCACTGTTTTCCTTCTGGGACCCCAATGATGTGAATATTCTTCATCTAATGCTATCCTATAGATCTCATATGTTGTCGTCATTTGTTTTAATTATTTTTTTTCCCCTTTGCTGGTCTATTAGAGTGCATTCCACTGCCCTATCTTCTAACTCATTGATTCTGATGGAGACTTCTTCCAGCCTAGTACTGAGTCTTTCTATTATCTTCTTTTGCTCAGTTATTTTGTTTTTCAGCTCCATATATTCTGCTTGAAACCACCTCATATATTTTTCTATCTTTGTTGTAATTCTCTTTATAGCTCTCCGTTGTTTTCCTGTATATTGTTATCCAAGTATATTGAAGCTGTTTAGCTATAGCCCCAGGCTGGTGGGATCTGACATTTTGAGGAAGTCTTTCCTGTTGTTTTTCCCATGAGAGGGGTAGAATACAATGCTTCTTACTAGTAAACAATTCATTCATGTGTTGCTGCCCTGTCTGTCTGTCTCTGGCTGCCCATGAGAAGACAGAGGTAAGTGCCAACATTTCTGTACCAGTGTGGTGGAGAGTGTGACCAATTCCTCCTGTTTTTTTCCCCCACAATGGCAGCTTCCAGTACCAGCACTATGAAGAAGCAGCATCTACTTCAAAGGGATGTTAGTTCTCTTCTACCCCATGAGAGGCACAAGACAGTGACTGGAAGTCAGTTCTCAGGTATGGGACTGCTCACTGCAGGAGAAAGTCCTTTTATTTTGGGACATTGTTGCCTTTACTGGTCTCTTTTCATGATCCAGAATCTCCAAACAAGGTGGTGTGGCACTCAGATTGCCTTCTTTCACAGAGGAATTTCACCCCTCTCTTTGTGCAGGTGTTTCTTGTTTCTTGTTAATGATCGTAGTGCCTATAGGTGTTTTTGTTTGTTTTGTTTTTTGGGGGCATTGATTTGTGGGGAGGAGGTTAGTTTAAGATCTTAATAGTTTACCATTTATGTAGACTATACTAGTCAGTCAAGAAATCTCTCTTTTTTTTCTTTGACTCATGTTCATCACAATATTTTGAAGTTGAAGAATGAAAGTCCTTTATTCATTTATAGAATGAATAAAATAATTTTTTAAAAAAGACTGACAATCTAATAATGATGTAGGAAATAGTAAATGAATAAAAGAGTAGTAGAAGTGTTCACTCTGTTTTCTTTTTGTGAAAATTCATAAAATATGGAATGACAGAGTCAGGAGCAGAATCCTGTTTCTCTATGAAGATGCCACATAAATCTAGGGAGTTAGGTTTTTTGATACTATTGGAGTATTTAGTCTTATAGCAGAAGAATTTCTATATTAATCTTGCATTAGTGACTCATTTAAAAGTTTTTCTTGACTACCTAAATTGGTATTTTGACAGATAAGGTATTTTGGGGGGAACAGAGTAGAATAAAGCAGTACTACTCTACTTGAAAACATAACATGCATGAGCAAATTAACTTTAGTAGATGTTATAGCAGGATGCCTTCAGATCTCAGGCAGTGTTCAGTGTTCTACAACAGTGAAATAAGAAATTGAAAAATAAATTCCTTGCTTGAAATTACGTTTATAGCTTCAATAACTGGATGAATAATGGTGGTGACTACTGAAGCAAAAAAATAAGTGACAGGATTTGGAGAAAAATATGGATAAATTTTTGTACATTTAGTATTTTCCATTTATTGAGACTCCCATGAGATGTTAAAAAGGGAACTGAATAAAAATCTCTGAAACACAGCATTGAGGTTTCTATTGAAGATAATAGGCTGACTGCAGAATGGGTCATAACTAAAGTAATGGTCATGGTTGAAAATTCCCAAGGAATGAGAGATGAATAGATGAAAAAATAGATGATAGATAAAAAATTCTTTATGAACATCTAGTAATTCCATTAGTTATAGATCTATTAGAGGAAGATGATGTAAGGATAAAAATATCACAACAGAGTTACAAGGAAAAGAAGGAACTGATGATGTCACTGAAGTTAAAAATAATGTTTCAAGCAAATAGAATGGTCAGTGTGTTATGCTATTGAGAATTCAGATAAGATCAATTATTTCCATTGGATATAAAATGACAGTCTTACATAAAGTTGTTTCAATTGAAATAGAAGCAGAAGATGGTTGGAGGTCGAGTGGTAGTTAATGAAGAAACTGAGACAATGAAAATAGAACATTTCTTTAAATTCTTTGCTAGAGTTTTTACTTGTACCTGAAAAGGCATAAGGTATTTAATAAATAATTTTTAAGTTGGGATCTCAAGAACCAAGAGAGAATGAGTAGTATACATATGAAAGAATTTTTAATACACCTGAGAGACATGAGTAGTAAATGGTGTACCTTTCTTTAAAAAAAAAAAAGAATATGGAATCAAAGAATAAATGGAGAACTTGCTTTTAGGACAAGAAACATCTGTTTTTATAAATAAATATAAAAGGATACATTTAAAACAGTGTTTCCTAATTTAAGCATGCAATATTAAGTGATATTTCCCCTCTTAAATAATTGTAGAACCCAGGTACGAGTGATCAAGTTTTAAGATACAAGCATTGGTCTGGGGCATAGAAGAGGGAGTGGATTAATGAAACAGAAGGAAGTAGAAAAGTAAAGGTGGATTATCAAATAAAGTGGCGTAAGCAACATTTTAAAAATTGGAAAACTTCATTTTAGCAAATACAATAACTAAAAAAAACTATATGTCTACAATTAACTTAAAATTTAAATGTGGCATGGTATGTTAGATAATTTCTAAAATGTCCCTTTTTCAGTTTCCCTCTATTCACCTTCATTCCTGGACTTGCATTATGCTCCTTATAGAGACTTCTTTGCATCCCATGCTTTACCATGATTTATTTTTATCTTCATTTAAAATAATATGTTATCCTTCACCTGCAACCAAAGTTATAATTTCTCATTTCTTAGCAGTCAATTGCCTCTACTAACTTATTTTTAAATTGTTTGTCATAGCATATTACAAGATTTATTTGAAAAGTCTTTTATCTATTCCTTCTAGAGTGTAAAAAATCATCATTTTATCTCTTTGGGGACATGGATCCCCAGTACTTAATACAAAATAATCACTTATCAAAGCTTTGATTCATAAGCAATATATAGATGAATGCTGGATATAGAAAGTCCAGTTTCAGAGCATATAAGGCAATAAAGTTTTTCATTTATCTAAATCAAAATCTTCAATTGACAAATGAAGAAATGAAGACAAAATAGATGAGATGCATACTTTGCATTATACAGTAAGTTTGTGGCAAAACTAAGAAACAAACTTTGTTCTCCCATTTCCCAGTTTAGTTCTCAAACTAATACATTATAATAGGATGAGCTTAGACACCCCTATGAGATGCAGAATCTATTTGGAAACAATTCAGTCTTCTGTCCAGGATAACATGGCAAATTTATTAGAAGTAGTGCAGCAAGCTTAAATTCCCTGTGGCTGGGAATGTTACATAACGTGCACGCATGTGTGTGTGCCACATGTGTGGAGGTAAGATGGTGTCCGACATATATCTGAGGGATGAAATTCTTCCTTTCCCAGGGGCATGTCATGAGTCACTGCCAGTCCACCTGGCATTCTCACCTGGAGATCTTGAGGGCACTCCCAAAGAAGATAACCCCCTAACCAGAACAGAGGGAGTTGTCAAGAGGCACAGCTTTGGTTATTAAGGGAGTGTCTTGCTATAAGTTCACTCCCACTATGTCTGTGTGGTTTATTGTTAGCAAACCTTAGCTTTGGCCAGTTATTTTCCTGCTTATAGACCTGCATATCTTATAGTTTTTAAGGTATGCCTTCCTATTGCTATTTTTATTGAGCTTTTGCTATATGCTAAGCACTTGAATTATTCCTTTAAAAAATCTCCAAGTTTGGGTTAATATTACCAGCTTGGAAACATAATTATTGAGCTGTCTCATTTTGCAAATACAATTAAATTAATCTTTTAGACACAAAGAAGCAAAAGACTAATTACGGATGTAAGCTTATTATTGATTTCCGGCACCCATCCACCTAGATTTTGACCAAACATTTGGTGACAGAATCAATAAGACTCTTTGGTCACTTAAGTAAAAGTAATTTTATTTTAGGGTTTGCTGTTTCTCATTAAAATAAAAGATAAACCAAAGAAAATCTCAAAAAGTTTACTGACTATGATGACTCTAGTCAGGTTAAAATTGGCTCTTGAGTGACTTGCTCCTGGGATAAATCTGGTATTGTAATTTTCCATCATTGTTAATTTGCACAATATGTATTCTCTCATGGAAGAGAGCATCTTCTTGGCCTAGCTTAGGTCATATGCCCACAGAAAGACAAGTCCCTTTTATTGATAGTCTTGAAAATCCTCCTTGAAATAAGATACCTGTAGTTCCCCAGAAGAAAAAAAAAACAACTATAGTATTGCTATCACAGCAAGGGATGTGGATGTTAGCCAAGCACAAACAATAGTGGTGATAATAATGATGATGTCGTTTCTTGATAAATATTCACAGAAAGAGGTAACCTTTTCCTCCTGATAAGGAAACACAACTTATGTGGTTTTCTAAGGGAAAATATAGCTTTATTATAGAAGCAACTCTATTCTAACGTTTTGGGCAGTCAACTAATTATCTCTTAATAATTACTTATCTTCTCATTACAGAGATATGTTATACACTGAATTTATAAGAAATTCATACATCACATGTCTTAAAATGAGCAAATATTCAACAAAGAGGACACCAAAGGAGGAAATTTTAAATTCCAAAGTGTGAAGTAGCATAATCTAGAATCCATAATTTATAATGCCAGATAAGAGAAGTACTTCAGTAAAGTAACATGAGAAACAACTGCTGGAGAATATTCATTCCTGCATATAAAATTTTTCCAGAAACCAAGTTGCTTATGAATTCAATTTCTTAAGAGAAATACAAACAATTATTATTTCAAAAAAATAGAATAGGGTGTTTGAAGGAATTCTGGAGTTAGACTAATTGTGTTTGAAATCCACATCTACCTAATTCTGTCATTTTGACTTAGGGCAAATTACTGAGTTATTGGCTAGTTTTATTTATAAAATGATGTAACTTTTATTCATTTTAGGATTAAAAAAATAGCATATATAGAAAATTGTTAGAAGAGAAACTAGCTTGTAAGTGGTCAGCAAATAATTGTGTTTATCTGTACTTTAAACATCTGACAAGTTTAATAAAGTAATATTACCAATCTTAGAGCAATACTCTATTACAGAGATGTATCACTAAGAAGTACATATTTTCAGCTCTCACAATCTGGTGACCAATAGGCTCATAAATCTCTCTCTCTCTCTCTCTCTCTCTCTCTCTCTCTCTCTCTCTCTCTCTCTCTCTCTCTCTCTCTTTCTCTTTCTTCTACCTTCCTCCTTTTCTTTTTCTCATATGTGTGAATATATATGCACAATTTCATTATTAAATGTCCAAGTTCTTTTGATTCCCCTTTAGGCATTCCTTTTTTTCCATTTTTAAAGGCAGATATTTGATCTATTAAGGCAGGAAATTAGATAGAAAAGATCGTATACATCTGTATACTACCAATGCTTTCTCCTCCTGTCCCAGTCTTTCCTATCCATCAGTCTAGATACTCAGTGGATTGACCTTTTTTCTCATTTCCCATAATGTTAGATATTTTTTCATATCTTTTAACAGACCCTATCATACTATTTTATTACAATGTTTACAGTGCCTTTTCAAATCTGCTGGACTAAACTGCTTGAAGAAATTTGCATGTCATATTCACTTTCTTGTCTTAGTTCTTCATAAAACTCCTGGCATATAGTAGAAACTCAATTTAGATTTGCTAAATTAATAAGTAAATAAAAACAAGTAGAATTACTCAGCACTTCAAGATAAAAGTCCCCATTCTATTTTCAAGCAGGGGCATAGAGGAAGTGCTTATTCTTTATTCCTCCATTTTTTCTTTGCTCCTTAAATTATACCCCTACATTTGGAAGAAAACTGTACCTTTCAAATCAATGTATTTCATTCTTCGTTAAAGGAATTGGCTGTGCTTCTGTGAAAATTTCATTGCCCTATATAAATGTTTTAGGGACTTAAAAACAAAAAGATCCAGGCCTATGAAAAGTGTAATGAGTCCCAGTATGGCCATTTGTGATGGGGATTTAACTGCTTTGTTTGTGAGTTTCAGCTAAGGAAATAGATTACCTTCATCATGTGCTAAAACCCCAGAGTCAATCTAAACTCTGCTCTACCATGGAAAGGCATCCTGGGATGCCAGCAAAAACTATTGCTAAATCCTGTAAGCCTGTCATCTGGGGACCAAAAAAATTATTACTGGTGCCAAATTTCCACTCCACACTCTTCTTCCTTTTATAGGACTTAAAAATAATCAATAAATCATCAAACATGCATTTCAAAGTTGAAATCGTATTTCCCTAATAGTTTAGATGCTTGCAGAGAAAATACCCTCTACTGAATGTCTAAGATTTTAGGAAAGAGCAGAGATTCGATTAAACAGATTATTTTTAGAGTCATAACCCCTTAGATTAAATTGCTCTAATGTCGCAAATGTCAAAACATGATTTAATTAATCTTACCTTATCATTCAAACTTTCAGTAAATTTGTGTTTCCCATATATTTTCCCTTAGCTAGTTTTCAAAATTTATGTCAAGTGGCATTATTGCTCCACTATAAGATTTAAAAATTGTGATAGCTTCATTTGAATGTTTGTAAATAGATTTACTCTCTCTGCTACCAACACATAATAAATAACATGATGAATATAGCAGAGTCCATTAAAAATTAAAATATGTGATTATTTTATGTAAAAAAATCAGTCAAATGTCAACCCTGGAAGCAGACATTTAAGCATTTTTTTCCACATTTATTCAACAAATGTTTCCTTAAAGATTTTCCTTGAAGCAGAACAAATTTTTTTCATATTATCCTCCATGGTTATAAAGATAATTACCTTTCTATATTTCACATTTATTTTCATTCAGGATAAATTTAATCTTTTTTAGCATAACTTTATGAAATAAAAATACAAACTGGAAAGATATAAGTTTGATTAGTGAAACAAGAATAATAACAAGTAATCAGTGATTATATGTTAATTGATGTCTGGGTGGTTCTATTCACAATTAACAATGGGCATGATATCCCCACATCCTTTACTGCTCAATAACACTTTGCTAGATCATTTAGTATAATGCCAGTTATGCTGCATTTGAGATTTATAAGTATTTTAACAGCCTAATAGGACATAAACAGAACGAAAAGTCTATTTGTATGAACAGAGAAGCAGTGTTCATTTGCCAACTTTTTATTAAATTTTGAAGTCCAAACTAAGGGGGTTTTAAGGATTTTAATTTCGTGAAAGTCCCGGGTAGAGAGCATTTGCATTTAGAATTGAATTACCTGAATAAAAAGTTCATAAATCAATTCATATAAACTTTCTTTTTATATAAATTATCTTGAGTAATTTTTAGCATGAAGTATTTTACTTTAGATACAGATGTTGAGAGAGAATCTTCTTGAGTTGTTGCATTTGCGAAAATATAGCCATGGAATAATTCTAGTAAAATAAAGTTTGCCATTACCTAGTGAATATATTTCTCCACAGAAAACTTTGGCAGTTTCAGAGTTGATGGGAATGAAAATATTTGCAATCAGAATTATTCGATTTAACTGCCCATATAATTTCAGTTTCCCAGATCAATTATTAAATACTTCTTGTAAGTTTATATGTCTTTTTTAAATCTGTTAAGTATATATGGAGAAAACTAATTAGAAATAAGTAAGTATAATTAAGAAATTATTCAGTAAAAGATGTTATTTTTTAAATATTAATTGCAATCATAATATAAATTCCCGTTTGTGAATTTATTTATAATAATAGTATTATTATAAAAACTAAATAACATTTAATGACAATAATAAGCATTGGTAGTACTATATTTGCAGCTATCCCTTATAAAATACTTTCTATGTTTTAATTACAAAAATAAATACTTTATTATCACCTCTCAGCCTCCCTTAACTTCCAAAGAAGTGACTTTGATGATCCCCAATTTTAAAGCTGACAAATCTGAATTTTAAGGATGAATAACTTTGTCTAAGATTCTAGCGGGTAATCTGTGTGGAAAAAGGATTCGAATAAAGGTCATATGCTGCCAAAACTTCCACTATTTATAAAAGTCATTTAAAGAAAATTTTAAATTGAAATTAAATTCAACTTTTATAAACAAATGTAACAGTCAGAAAATATGGGCATGAATAAAGTAAAAGACATCTCCTAGAAATATCTACTGTTAACAATTTGTTGCTTTTCCTTACAAATATAAATACATATAATCATATTTCTCCTAAAATAGATTATGTACTAATTATCTTTTGTGCTTTTGCTTCTATTTAATTATTTTGATTGTCTTTTACTGAAAGTACATATATGATTACTTTATTCAGCACACTTTTGTGAGTAGTGGTTTTGTTCACTATATCTGACCCAGCACAGATCGCATACATCCCCAGGACCTCGGTTCCTTCCTAGGGCAGGGGAAATAACAAGATGAACAGTTAAATAAACAAAATACCTTATCCTCCTTTCTCCTCTTGCCTACTTGTCTGCTGGCCTTTATTCCTATTTGCACAATTCCTTAAAAAAAATTATTCTTTGTCTTAGCAGTGTAATAAAAATGCTGCATTTATATATCATTATTTAACCAGTAACCAGTTAATTAACACCAGTGTATTTGTGTATTTTACATTTTCCCTTCTATAACTAATTATCATGTGTGTATGTGTATGTGTTTTCTTATTTTAGAATATCTTCCAGAAAGTTTTATAAGTGAAGAATCCAGGGCAAAGTGTTCTATACAAGCATTGAATATTTTGTTAATCACATACCAA
Organism: Solenodon paradoxus; assembly: GCA_004363575.1. Lineage (NCBI taxonomy): Eukaryota > Metazoa > Chordata > Mammalia > Eulipotyphla > Solenodontidae > Solenodon > Solenodon paradoxus. The sequence continues at coordinate 395,906 of RJWH01000185.1, read as the reverse complement.
TTGCTTCCCAAAATGACTAAACAAATGAACTTATTCTTGAAGTTTTAAAAAATATCTAGTCCTCCACACACTGCCCAATATCATCTTTCTTTAATCTTTAAAAAGAACACTTGTTGGAAATCTGGTATTGTAAATGACTAATCATTTCCTTATGTCATTATTGCTTATTTTAGTTTTTTTCTTCCTCAAAATAAAGTTACAAGCAGGAATGAAGACTAGTAAGAAATCCAGAAGAAAGAGAGTGGAGGAAGAAGCATTTCTATTCTACTTTTTTAAATTTGCTTGTTCACATTGGTTACCTTCCCCCGGACCTGGGACTCAAACTCAAGGATATGTGACTTGCTCCTTCTAAGGTGATAGACTCAACGCTTCTCTGATAGCGCACCCCATATTTTAGTTTCTACATTTCTTTTTTGTACTTTTAAAGCATCAGGTATTTATCTTTATAAATTTAATTGATTTTGATTTGCAAATGTTATTTCTATTTGGATATTATTTATTTGCAATTCTGTGTGTTTCAAATATTTAATAAATTTTATTTTCTCTTTTAACATAGTATTGTTTTTATCTATCTAGAAATTTTCAAACTTTTTGATATGTTCTTTTATAACTTCTTGTATTCTGTGACAAGCACAGAATGTCCTTAGCTAGTCTATGATCATAAATAAGATTTACTCAAATTTACCTATGGCACTTTATGGTTTCATTTTTTATATTAGAAGCAATTACTAATAAAGAGTTTAGTGAGTTGAAAGCAGTGAAGAAATTCCTGTTTTATTTTTTTAAAAGCTAGTCAATTACTCCAATACTACAGATTCAGTAGTTCATCTATCTAGTCACACTGATTTAAAATAACACTGTCACCGTTTTTAAAATTCCTGTACAAAAGTTAAATTGTTTCTATTCTTTATTTTAAGCTTCACTGAGCTACCTATGCATCTCTGTGCAAAGACAATTATAAAAAATTCAACAACAATTTGGTAAAGGTATGGACCAAAGAGTAAAGATGCCAATCATCTTCAACTATTAAAGATAAATGGGAGGATCGATGTCTGGATGATGACTCAATAGGAGGCACTTTCGGGTTGCTCCCTGCAGACACTGAAAAAAAACAAAAAAAAATACCTATTTTCCTGAGGCAAACACCAGGAAACAACTGGCCTGTCAGCTGGAGACAGAATAGTTGACAACTAATCGCTGATGAGGGCATCCAGTGCAATTCTCAGCTAAGCGGTAGATCTCGGGAGTCTCTGGATGCATGGTGGGGCAGAAGCTAGGGATTTTGGGACCAGCTGTGAAGGCAGCAAGAAGTGGGCCCGGTGAGACTAAGACTTGTAGCCACAGAGAACTAATTTAGGAGGGGGTGAAAGGAGAACCAGTGCACTGGGATCTGTGCTGGAGTCCCTGTGATGAAATTGCACTGGATGCAGCCATAAGTGGAAATCAGTCAAAGAATTTCCAAGTTCAAACCCCTCCAACAACCATTTCATGCCAGAACCTGGGGTCCACCAAGTGGAAATCCCACACATGGCATATCTGCCACCGAAAATCCCACCCATTGGATACCCCACCCCCTGGATTACAGTGAGAAGGCAATCCCAAACCTCAACTCTAACCACTAGCACCACTTTGTGGCCAGAGGCAAAACTGCAGTCTGATTTCCAATCCTGGGCAAGTCAAACCTGTACAACACCAGGGAAACCGAACTCTCAGAAATATAAACAGAATTCTGAATACAGCAAAAACACAGAGAAATATACATGCAATGATGGATCCAATCAAAAACCCAGGGGAATATCTAAATACAGCATATATAAATTACCTGAGGAGGAATTTAGGGTAACAGTGATTAACATATTCATGGAACCCAGAAATCAGTAGTATCAGTAAACCAGAATGGCAGGAAGCAAAGAAAATAAAAAAGACATCAAGCAGGTAAGAGATGCGATGGTTTAATTAAAGAGCTCAAAAGAGGGACTCAACAATAGGATGAATGAAACTTCCAATATAATCAGTTATCTGGAAGATAGGACAGGAACTCAATTAAGAAAACCAGCAAAGAGATTTTAAAAAATCAAAGAAGTAAAGACAGCATTCAAGACCTCTGGGATAACATCAACAGGGACAACATTTGCATCATAGGACTCACAGAAGTAGAGAGAGAAAAGGGGGCAGAATCAATATTTAAAGAAATAATAGAGGAGAACTTCCACAATTTTAAGAATGAAGCAAACCTCCAGATCCAGGAAGCTCAAAGAGTTCCTAATGAAAGAAACTCAAACAGAAATACACCTAGACACATTGTCACAAAAATGTCAAAAATGTAAGACAAAAAAAGACTATTAAGCAACCAGAGAAAAACATGTACATACAGAGGAACCTCTATAAAATTGTCAGTGGATTTCTCAAATGAAACTCTCCAGGCCAGATGGAATGGTATAATATATTCAAAGTGTTGAAACAAAAGGATTTTCAACCAAGGATAATATATCTAGCAAGATTATCATTCAGAACTGAAGGAATGATAAACACCTATTCTGACAAGCAAAAGTTAAAGGAGTTCCTCATCACAAAACAAGTTTTGCAAAAAATATTAAAGGATACTCTATAAAATATTTAAAAAAGCACACAGACCAACAGTCAGAAAGCAAATACTAAAAGTGGGCTGGAAGAGAAGAGAACAAAAATGTGGATATTTAGAATGAGTGGGAGACAAATATGCTTTCAAATAAAATTGAGTCCTAAACACGGACTGTGAATGATACCTTCAGTGTAATCTCAAAATACATCCCCAGGAGAAAGTTAAGAAGAAAACGAAAGGCAAAATCAATCAAAACATAACTGCACTCATCCAACCTAAAAAGAGAAAGACAACAAAGTCATCATCTGGAGCTACATACAAAAGACAAATTACAAAATGACACTAAACAGCTATACATCAATAATCATCCTTAATGTTAATGGACTGAATTCACCAGTCAAACAGAGTGGCTGAATGGATTAAAAAGTTTATCCCAATCTTCTGCTGTATTTGGGAAATCCACCTTCTTCCAAAGGATAAATAAAGTCTCAAAGTCAATAGCTGGAAGAAAATACTACAGTTGAATGGTAACCACAAATCAGGAACAGCTATACTCATCAGATAAAACAGACATCCATCTATAAAGCATAACAAAAGACAGAGATGGACACTATACCATGACTAAAGGATCAATCCAGCAGGAAGACATTATACTTACTAACATTTATGCATCAAATGAAGAAGCATCAAAATATATCAAACAAATATTATTAGACCTGAAGGGAGACATTGACAGCAACACAAAATATTGGGGGTCTTCAACACCCCACATACAACAATGTACAGATCAATTAGCAAGAAAATTAACAGGGAAACAGACACTTTAAATGACCATCTTGGAACAGATCTAATAGACATTCTGATCACTTCATCCAGTGACTATAAATTTCACTTTCTTCTCAAGTGCACATAGAACATTCTTAAGGATAGATCATATACTGGGACACAAAATATATCTCTTACAAAGATTGAAGTCACACCAAGCATCTTCTCTGACCACCATGGCCTAAAACTAGAATTCAACCACAAAAAGAAAGCTGGAAGACTGCAAAACAATTGGAAATTCAACAATATGTTCTTGAAGGACTCTTGGATAAAAGAAGAGATCAAAGAGGAACTTAAAAATACTTAGAGACAAATGAGAATGAGGACACGAGCTACCAGACTCTATGGGATGCAGCAAGAGCAGTACTAAGAGGAAAGTATATCACAGTCCAGGCCTATCTCAAGAAATGAGAAAAGTCGCAAATAAGCAACTTAACTATACATTTAAAATAACTAGAAAAAGAAGAAAAATCAAAGCCAAAAACCAGCAGAAGGAAGGAAATAATCAAAATTTGAGAAGAAATAAGCAAAATAGGAAAACGAAAGACAATCCTGATGATTAATGAAATCAAATTTTGGTTCTTTGAAAAAATAAATTGACAAGCCATTGGCTAGACTCACAAAGGAAAAAAAAGGGAGAAAACTATCATAACTAGAATCATAAATGAAAGGTGAGAAGTTACAACAGATACCACAGAAATTCAAAATCATAATGGACTACTATGAACAGCTTGATGCCACTAAAATGGACAACCTTGAGGACATGGAGATACTACTAAAAATGTACAGTCTACTAAGACTGAACATGGAAGACCTGGAAAACCTGAGCAGAACAATCAAAGAAATTGAAGAAGTAATCAAGGACCTCTCCAAATATAAAAACCCAGGACCAGATGGCTTCTCCAATGAGTTCTACCAAGCCTTCAGAGAAGAATTAACACCTATTCTTCTCAAGCTCTTCCAAAATATTGAAGAGCAGAGAATGCTCTCAAATAATTTTTATGAGACCAATATAACACTGATACCAAAAGCTGACAGAGATGTCACTGAGAAAGAAAATTACAGACCAACATCTCTAATGAACAAAAATGCAAAAATTTTCAACAAAAATATTAGCAAACCAAATTCAGCAATGAATCAAAAATATAATGCATCATGACCAAGTAGGATTCATCCTAGGGTTTCGACTGTGGTTCAATATATGTAAATCTATTAATTTCATACTGCATATCAACAAGAGCAAAGAGAAAAACTATATGATCATACCTATAGATGCAGAGAAAGCTTTTGACAAGATCCAACACCCATTTATGATAAAGGGCTGTCAATCTATTTGGATTAGGATCTTTCCTAATGACTTATCTGAAGGCTTATGCAATGACCCAATTTCTAAATAAGGTTGTATTCTAAGATGCTGGGGGTTAGGATTGAAACACACAAATTTGGGGGGACACAATTCAACCACAACCATCCTCAGTAATTTCAGTAGGCCATACATATCTTCATACAGGTCCTTATAAGAGGGAGTAAAGAAGGTTGGCAGTTGGAAGTAGGTGATGTGATAATGGAAGAAATACATTGGAGTCATGTGAGGAAGTGTCTATGTTTTACCTATTTAAAATAGTTGTTTTTTTGATTTTGGTATCAGTAATGCTGACACTGCATGACAAATTGAAAAGCATTACATTTGCTTCAATTTTCTGGAAGAATAGGTCTAATACTGGTGTTATTTATATCCTTGAATGTTTGGTAGAATCTACCTCTGAAGCTATCTGGGCCTAGTTTCCTTCGTCAGAATTTTTTTAAACTATATTACAAATAATACATGAAGGTCAATTAATCTTGTTTTTTCTTTCTTGAACATTACCATTTTGTATCTTTCAGGGAATTTAAGCACTTATTTTTACCTGGCAAATATATCAGTATAGCTACTTTCTATATTTTTATATTATCTTTTAGATATCTGCAGACTAAGTGGTGTCTTCATTCTCATTTCTGATATTGATAATTTGTCTCCTTTCTCCTTTTTCCCAATTAGTTTGTCTAGAAGTTGATCAGTGTTCTCAAAGAACTAGTTTTTAATTTCATTGAATGTTGGTTTTCTCTTTAATTGTAGTTTTAGAATTTTTATTTCTATTTATATTGGGTTTCATTTCCTCTTTTTCTAGTTTTCTTTTAGACTGCTGTTTTTGTTTTTTAGCTAATTCTGAGGTGGTTGGAGTATTTTTCTTCCAGTGTAGCTATTTCATAATATAAATTTTTATTTAATAATATTATTGTTGGTTTAAACACTACTTTATCATAATGTATAATCCTCTTTATAATTGTTGGATTTTTGTTAGTGTTTTATTAAGGATTTTTGCACCTATGCTCATGAGGGATATTATATTGTTTTCTTTTAAAAGTTTTACATTTAGACAGGATAATGTTGACTTAAAGTTGTACATTTTCCTTTCTCTTCTTTTTCCTGGAAATGTTTGAATAGAATTAGTATTAGTTAGTCTTCAGGCATCACCATTGTCTCTATGGAGAGATTTTTTTCGCCCCATATTTAATTTCATTAACTGAAAGGGTTATTCAGTTTTTTGCTTTTTGAAGTGAGTTTTGTTAATTTATGTCTTTCAAATAATGTATTTGCTTAAATCAATGTAAAATTTTCTCTTACTTTCCTTTAATGTTTGTAGGATTTATAGTAACTTTATCACACTTTTAATCCTAAAAATAGTAATGTCTTTTTTCTTGTTCAGTCTGACAAGAAATTTATCACTTTTACTGATCTCTTCAAAGAGTTAATTTTAGATTTCACTGAGTTTTCTGAGCAAATTTTAGATTTCGCTGAGTTTTCTACTTTCTCCTGTTGACTTTTTCATTGATTTCTGCTTATCTCTTCATTATTTCCTCTGGTCATTTTGTTTCTGACTTAATTTGTCTTTCTTTAGTTTTTATTTTTTAAGGAAGAAGTTGAATTTATTGATTAATCTGATTTTTTTCCATATTATTCCTCTGAATCGCCCTCTAAGCCTACCTTGACAGAGTCTCCTGTTCTCCCCTCTACTCACCCACACATGCATTGTATCTATAGTGTGTAATTCACTGCTCAATCAACTTTCCTGCCCAACCTCCAGGGCCAAGTGGGTTCAATGTTACTGCTGTCAGGACAGTATTCCTTTTTGTCTGCGAATGGTAGGGGGAGGAATCGTTTGTTCAAATTTTTTGGTGTGGACAGACCGGTATTCATTTAACCACTTAAGTACACTAGAAAACAGAAATCACAATGTGTCTGTTTTCATCCCTATGGGACAGACAGCTTTTGCTTCTATCCCTCTATCAGTCTGTAGATTTTTCCTTTAACTGGGGTAATGAGCCTTTCCTGACTCTCCCAGTTGCAGGGAAGTGGGCGCTGTTTTGGGCTCTCAAGGAAGGAAGTGCTTGCTGAGGTCTACTCCCTGTGCTGCGGAGCACATGGTTTGGAGCCAGGGAACAAGGATTTAAAGGACTGTGGTCTCTGTATTTGTATGGTGTTCTCATGGATTCTAAATTATCATACTATAGATGCTGGATAACGTAGATTTGTGAAATTGCTTGTTTTCTACTTCTGTTTCATGGCCACTTCTTCCAGTCCTCTGTAAAATGTATATTTGTGTTTGTATCTATTCTGAGGAAGTTCTAACCCTTTGAAATTTACTTCACCTGGTTGCCTTTTTGACTGTAGTTACTTATGACAAAAACTAAGCAGAACTGGATGATGTATATTGATGCAACTATTAGGAAAACAAAGAGACTTAAAATCAGTTTCTAAATGTAAAACTCAAGATATTTTTTAAAAAGTTAATCTAAAAGTAGATGATGTAAAATAAAACCAGCAAAATTAAATAATTGTGAAATTGAGATAATTAACTGAGTCAAAGTAATATCATTAAAGTCACTAATATAATGTGTAAAAGTATGTCTAGTGAAAAAAGAAATTGGAAACTACCATTTCTGCAGGAATTTATGAAAAACACCCACATTTACATTGTTTGTGGTGGTGTAAAGCTTTGAATAGAAGAATTAAAACTATGTCATTATTTTAATACATAGCATAAATTATAGAGTAGAAAAAATTAAAAATATAAACATAAATCATTAGATTTAGAGAGGATTTAACAAGAAAATTAAATCAGTTAAGAACTAACTAAAATGGAGAATTTAAAAATGATACATTTAAAATAACATCCCTACAAATAAGGTAATAAATCTAAGAGTATATACAGATGGCCAACGGGCGCATGAAAATATGTTCCTACTGGCTAGTTGTCAGGGAATTGCAAATTAAAACAAGAGTGAGATATCACCTTACACCTGAAAGACAGGCTACCACAGACCTAGCTGATCGAAAGGATCCCTGAGGGGAGGCTACAGGAGCCTAAAAAAAGACAGACAATATACTTCCAGAAAAGCAGGGAGCTAGGTGGGACACTGCTCTCCGAGAAGCAGTGACCCCAAGTCTGGCTTCTTGATTTATTTTATAGGGCTGGGATATAATGAGGCAATGAAAATAAAACAAAGAAAAAAGTGAAGGCATTTAACTCTACTGCTATCAGGAGCATTTGAAGGTACAGAAACATTTGAAGATCAAAGCTCAGCTGCAGTTTGTTATCTGCTTGTAGCTCTGCTGATTTGTGAGAGCTTCTGCTTTGGGAAACTTTGCAGAAACAGGCAGAAAGCAGTTTGCTCTCCTCACTGGCTATTATCCAAAAGTCTGGAAACAAATGCTGGTGAGGATGTGGAGAAAAGGGAATGCTTTTGCACTGTTGATGGGAGTGAAAATTGGTGCAACCCTTATGGAAAACAGTTTGTATTTCCTCAGAAAACTGAAGATGGAAATATCATATGATCCTGTTATTCCACTTCTGGGCATCTACCCAAAAGATACAAAAGCACCTATGCACAGAGATGTATGCATCCCCATGTTTATTGCAGCCCTATTCACAATAGCTAAGAACCTAAGAGCCCATCATCAGATGAATGGATAAAGAAGGTATTGTACATATAAACAGTGGAATACTATAGTCCTTATTGAGATAGAATCCTGTCATTTGATCAATATGGATGGAACTAGAGGAGATTATGCTAAGTGAAATAAGTCAAAAGAAGAAAGATAGATACTAGATGACCTCATTCATAAGTGGAATGTGAATAGACAAAACAAAGGAACAGATTAAACAAAATGAATCCTTGAACATTTGTAATAGAACTGAGGTTACCAAAAGGGAATGGGGTGGGTGGGGGCAAATGGTGGCAGAACCCACTGGACAGTGGTGAAGAGCACTAGGTGATTTGGTGGATGTCGTGGTGTGTTGAAATATATCTAAGGAATGGATAGCCTATACATAGGAAATTATTTTCATGTGTAGAATAATTACTACAATAAAATGTATTTGAAATATAAAATAGGACACATAGTTTTATTTAGTTGAGCAACTCAATGATCAATATTCACCAAGTTGTTTTAAAAACCTCAAAGATAGATGCAAAGTAGATATGCATTTGGGAGCTCAGTTATATATTTATAAACTTATGATTTCAAAAATTTTTTTGTATTGTAACATGGTAAAACTCTGGAAAGAAATAAGACAACATATTTCATAATTTAAAAGATTATATCCTTTTACTTAGAAATATATTAGCTGTAATGTTATACTAAAACTTAGCAACAATGTTTATATATTTGTGATGCATGTATTTTTTGATAAAAAAGAAAAACTCAACAGATATAATTCCTTATATTTACAAGGCCAAAATCAGTATTGTGACTAAGTTTGCCATAACAGATTTCCTGCTGAAATTAGAAAGTCATGAATATATCATTTTAAATATATTTTATGATAATGTATAATGTGACTGTGGAATGGTCTTTATAGTACAACCTAGTATGTCTTAGTATTGATACAAGTTGATAAATGTTTTAGCAGGAGATTGAGAGATCTTCCCTTTGAAAATTCACATTTTTAATGGTGAACTAGGAGATAATTTTCTACTCACAGAAAACATTTTACTACTAAATGAGAAATTAGGAAAGCCATAAAATGATTTTTATGATGAATGAGAGAGCTAAGTATTGTAGCACATAAGATTAGTGTTTATGTTTATGTTTGTGGATTGAAATAATCACCACTTTGATGTAAAGTAAGAATTTAATGAAGAGAAATTTATTAGGAGATTTATGTAGAGTTCTGCTGAAGATTATTTTTAGTATTTTATTGAGGTAACATTGATTTAAATATTAATATAAACTCATCTATAGATTCCTCATATGTACAAGATCCCCATTCCTCAAATATATGTCAATACACCATTTCCACCACCAAATTACCAGGAGTTCTTCAGCATTGTCCTTTAGGCCCAGCCACAATTTACCTCCTGCCCCATCCCTACTGGCAATCATAGATCTATTGCCAATGTCTAAGGGTAGGTTTGGATTTGCCTGTTGCTTTGCTTTGCCTACTCATATTCCATCATGAGCGGAGAACTTCTATCCATTCTTTGCATCTTCCTCAGTTTATTTTCAGAAGGATTTATAGTTTTCATTGTAGGTCTCTTTCACCTCATTTGTTAAGTATATTCCTAGATATTTAATTATTTTTGCTTCAGTTGTAAATAGGGTAGTTTTCCTGATTTCATTTTCTTCTACTATTTTATTCATATAAAAAATACTGCAGATTTTTGTGCATTGAATTTGTAGCTTGTCGCTTTACTGTGTTTGTTGATTAGTTCTAGCAGTTTTTTGACAGTATTTTTAGGGTTTTTGACATATAATCATGTCATCTACAAATAGTGATAGTTTTACTTCCTTCCAATTTGAATTCTCTTTATTTCTTTTTATTGACTTGTTGCTCAAAGACCTCCACTAAGATGCTAGATAGCAGTGGTGAAAATGGACTGTCTTACCTTGTTCCTGACCTTAGAGGGAATGTGTTCAATTTTTCACAGCTGACTATAATGTTGACTACAGGTTTATCATACATGGATTTGATTATGTTAAGCTATGTGTCTTCGATCTCCATTTTATATAGGTTTTTTTTTAAAACCATTCTTCAATTTTCTTGCTTGTGGTAGTTCTGTTCGGGTTTCCCAATTCTTCCAGATTCACTTCTGGTAGACTGCATTTTTCTAAAAATCTGTCCATGTCCTTGAAGTTGTTCAATTTATTGACATAGAGCTGTTTACAGTAATCTCTTATATTTTTGTGTTTCTGTAGTATCTGCTGTAATTTCTCCCCTTTCAGTTCTCATCCTAGTATGAGAGTTTTCTCTTTTTTCTTTGTGAATCTAACCAATGGTTTTTCAATTATGTATATTTTTCAAAGAACCACCTTTTTATTGATCTTCTGGATTGTCTTTTTGTTTCTATTTCATGTATTTCTGCTAAAATTTTCATTTCCTTTCTTCTACTGATTTTTGTTCTTCTTTCTCAAGTTGTTTTAAATTTAGGGTTAAATTATTTATTTGCTGTATTTCTTGTTTCTTGAGACAGTGAATGTCCCTCTTAGTACTGCCTTTGATGCACCTATAGATTATGGTGGCTCATGTCTTTATTTTAATTTGCCTGTAAGTATTTTTTAAATTTTTCTTTGATTTCCTCTTCTACCCAAATCATTCAGAAGTATTTTGGTTAGTCTTCAATTATTGAAGTTTGGGGCCTTCCACATTCTTTTTGTGGTTGATTCCTAGTTTTATGTTAGGTCAAAGAAGATGCTTGGTATGAGTCCGATCTTTATAAATTTGTTGAGGCATGTTTTGTGACCCAACATATGATCTATCCTGAGAGTATCCATGTACACTTGAGAAGAATGTGAATTTTGCAGTTTTTGGATGAAGTGTTTGGTATATGTCTATAAGGCCAATATGTTCCAATTGATCATATACAGCTATTGTTTTCCTGTTGATTTTCTGCTTGGTTATCTGTTCATTATTTTTAAGTAGGATGTTGAAGTTTAACAGTAGTTATTGTATGAACTGGATGTCTCCTGTTAGTTCTAACAACACTAAATGTTTTTTAATCTTTCCTTTGTTGCATATATGTTAATACGCATTATATCTTATGGCTGGGCTGACCCCTGAATCATATAATGTCCATCTCTGCTTTTGTTATACTTTTAAGTTGGAAGTCTTTTATCTCAGTATAACTGTCCCTGTATTTTTAGTGTCAGTCTCCTGTAAGATGATCTTCTAACTTGAATTTCAGCCTTTTTATGTTTTTGAAAATGGCGCTCTTCCTGAATACATCAGAAGGCTGGGTTATACTTTTTCATCCATTCGGCCACCCTGTTTCATTTTTTTGAGTTCAGTTCATTCACATTCAGGGTGATTATTGATATGTACCTCTTTATTGCTATTTTGCTAATTGTCTTCTGGGTGTTGTTATAAATAGTGTTGTTATTCTTTTCTTTGGGTTGATGCAGTTAGTTTTTGATTGATTTTCCCTTTTGTTTTCTTTACTTTTTCCCTGGAGATGTATTTTGATATTACACTCAGCTATGCACTTGGGATTCTATGTTTATTTCCTGTTTTTATTTCCTGTTTTTATATCCTGTTTTTAATCTGAAAGCAAATTAGTTTTAGATTCATTCTAATTATCCACATTTTTATTCTGCCCTCTGTCTCACTTTTTATATTTTGCTATCTTGCCATTTTTAAATGGAGTATCTGTATACTTCCTAGAGCTTCATGTAGAATTTTTGGCAGAGCTGGCTTTGTAGTGATTAATTCCTTTAATTTTTATTTATATGAAAAGCTTTATATCATTCCTTTATAAATAATCATCTTGCTGGGTAGCATATCCTATGTTGGAGATCCATTTCTTTCAGCATTTTGAGTATATCATCCTTTTGACCTGTAGAGCTTCAGCTGAGAAATCCACTGACAATCTTCTGAGGTTTATTTTGTATGTTTTACGATTTTCTCCTGTTTTTAAAATTATTTCTTTAGGTGTACCCTGGTGAACTAGTGAATTAGTCCACCTAGTGATCATACATCCCAAGGTCCCCAGTTCATGACCCCAGGTGGGATGAACAACTAAGATGAACAACAAAAAATAAATAATGTGCTTATTCCTCCTCTCTCTTCCTGCTTGCCTGCTTACTTGCATTTATTCCTACTTGAACGTTTCCTTAAAAATAATTCTCTCTTATTTTGTATTTTTTATATTTTTATTATGTTGTTTCTGTTTAGGATTCTTTTGTTTGGAATTCTTTGATCTTCCTGGATCATCTTCAGTCCTCAGATTAGGGACATCCTTGGCTATTATTTCTTTCAGTACAATTTTCTGCCCCTTTTCTCTCTCACCTCCTTCTTGGACCCCTATGATGTGAATGTTATTTCTTTCGATGTTATCTAATAGGTATCATATGCTGACTTCATTTCTTGAATTCAATCTTTGCTAGTTTGCTTGAATGCATTCCTCCGCCCTATCTTCTAACTTACTGATTCTATTGGAGGCCTCATCCAACCTACTCTTGAGTCCCTGTATTGAGGGACTTAGTTTAATATTGTGTTCTTTATTTTTTTGACGTGCTTCTGAGCTGCCTTATATCTTTGCTTTTTTTTTAATGTGGTTCTCTTTTTTTCCCTTTATTGTTATCTTCATTTCCATAAGTATGTTTATCATCTTGCCCTAAATTCATCTTCAAGTAGTTTGCATATGTCTATTGCATTCAAATTTTTCCCCTGTGTTTTTAATTGGATCCATCATTTCACATATAGGTCTTTATGACTTTACTATTTGTCATACTGATTTTATTTCTGTATGTTATGTTTCCCTGAAGTGATGTCCTTGTGTATGTTGTTGACTTCTACTCAATAGGCCTGGATATTAGTTTGAACACTGGACATTCTTCAGTTCTATCACTTCAGATTTGTTGAATCTTTGGGGGTGGGTCTTATGATGAGGCCTGAGAGTCTAGCCTTTGGGTTTGTTGTTTGTGTGGAGGATAAAGATCTTTTCTTCAATGTCACAGGTATGAGTGATAAAGTCCACCTGTGGATTATTGTTGGTCCACTATCAGCAAGCAGGTCACAAGTTTCACCTCCATCCAGAGATCAGTGCTAGCTGATAGTTGTTGAATTTTTCTCCATTCTGGGATATTCCCTTCCTCCAGAGATGCTGTAATCTCAGTAATACTCTTTCTGATTCCTTTAGGTCTGAATTTCTGTTGGTGGCTCCTGTAGCTCCAGTGCAGTGATGATGAGAGGCAGTTGCCTTCAGATGATGGTATTTAACCTGTACAGATTCCCCTTGGGAGATCTGACTCAGCTTACCAGGAGGTGGTCCCGTTTCCATTCTGTGCCGAGACCTCCCTCCCCTGGCTCAATGATTGCAATCCTGCTAGAAGAGTCACTGATGCAAAACTGTGTCTTACCTATGGGAGGTCCATTTTTCTCAAATATCAATAGTTTTGTTTTTTTTTTTTTCTCTCTGGTGCTCAGAATCCTAAAACAATGCTGTGGCACCAAAAATGGATGTTTTTATCTATGCTTTGTGGTATTAAATGCTATTTTCATCTTCGTAGTTTCTGTATCTGCTTTTCCTCAACATTTGTGTCTACAATATTGGTGCTTCCTAGTTTTTCTGTGGGAATAAGGGAAGTCTTGGGTCCTAAAATATCACCATCTTAGACTGAAAGCCCTCTATTGAGGATTTAAACCAGAGAAGTAGTTTCAGAATGATTTGATTCATGCTTCAGAGATTTGATTTCCATTTATTTACAATGTGTGAAGGCAGGTTACATGCAAACAGAGTACAGTATTTATTCTATAAAAAAATACATCCAGGAAACTATATGCTGCATTTCTAACATTTTTTGTTTAGTGACAAGGAAGAATGTTCATAGTCAGATGGTATCTGCTGATGGAAAGTTGCAAAGGCCAAAGTTATTAATTTTTTTTGTAACCTAAAGAATGTTCCTATGGGTGTGAGGGTCAGGCCATATGGTCATATATTCTTTTTGTGTTCTGTCCTTGCCCAATTTTTAGACAAGTTATGGGGTAAATCTTGATATGTGGACTCCATTGGTGGTTTTGCTTATGGTGTCTTCACAGCAGACTTCAATTCTCTTCAGTGTCTCTGTTGTTACAATTTTGTCCCCATGTTTAGTCAACGCATTAACTGAGAATTTACTGTGCCAGAATATACCAATAAGTGAACAAAATAAAATCCCTCTTCATAGTGATTCTATGGCATCATTATGATGTGAATTTTTTCTTGATTTTAAATATAGGAACATTTTGTCATGTTGCCATTAAGGGGGGCTACTCTCCTAAGAAATATTTATTTCAAATAAAATGTCCTATGTAGATGACTTATGGCCTATGCCCTTTAGAAAATAAAACTTTTGTGAATACATTGAGTTTTGTGCATTGTGCATCTGAGTTCTTGTAGGCTTAGCATCCCAAGTTTCACAGCACATCAAAAATAGACTCTCTCACTGGCAGATTCATAGTAACTAATCTCAATACAAAGGTATAAATTCAGATTGCCAATTTAATTTAAAAGGGAGAGTAGATTTCCTTGTGATATGAATACTCATTCCAGCATGAACTGTGTAGTTTCTCTTTGTAGTCAGAACTTCTTGGAAAGTCAAATCAGTCAAAGGATTGCTTGGTGAATATTAAACTAGAAAAATAAATATGTTTATTAATAGCACAATGGCAGTCTAAAATTGCACATACATGTAGAATACACAGAGTAACTTATGCCAACTATGTCTTGGAAGTTATGGGTGAAAATTTGCATTTATATCCATTCATCTAAGGGAAAACTTTTTTGGTGAGTCTAGAAATAAAAAGTAGCACCTGTGATCCCTTTCTCTGCTGCTGCACTTAAATGTTGTTTTTCATAACTGCATAACTAATCTAAACATAACAGTTTAAAACAATGAATATCACTCATTTCATATAGTTTTTGAGTGTCAGGAATCTGAGATTGGTTCTGCTGGGTGCTAACTTTGAGTCTTACAACTCAAGCTGTCAGCCTGGTCTATAGTCTATGAGAACTACAAATGGACGATCTTTTTTAGATAGGTAATAGGAAGCATCTCTTCCTTACCACATGGGTCTCCTCAAATAACTACATATGATGTTGATTCCTTAGATTCAAAGGATAAAGAAATAGGAAGCAATCAAGACAGAATCTAAACATTTTTATAACCTGATTTTAGAGTCAACATACCATTATTTCTGTCATTTTTTGTTATTTGCTTAACCAGTTTCAATATGGAAAACACCATACAAGAATTTGAAGGCCAGAAGGAAGGAATTGTCAGGAACCCACCTTGAAGACTACCTGTCAAAGATGGGCACAGCTTCTATTTTTCTTTTTCTCCTATATTAGCCAAACTGCATTTTGAAAATTCTTCCTTTTACTATACTAAATCAGTTAGATTATTATGAAGTCATGGAGTTTTTCAGAGTCAACACAGAAAAAAGGGAATTTTCCTGCTTTGGCACTGGCAAGAACAACTTGGAGAATGGAAGAAGTTTGGTGGATTTCCTCCTGCCAAAGGTGAGCCAGAACCACATAGGCCATATGGACATTCTAAAGAGAGTGAAAAACAGTTACTCTGTCCTCTAACACCTACTCGGGTGTTGAAATAGTAGCTATCCTGCTGCTGCCTTGCTCGTCTTCTGGTGTAAAGTGCAGAAGCAGCCCCATTAACCTCTAGCGGTGCAAATTCAGTCAGATACAGAGTAGCAGCATGGATCAAACTGAGCAGGGGAGGGGTTTCAGTTATTGCTGCTGATGAACATTTGGCTAGAAAAAAAACAGGAGAAAATTAGAGACAGAAAGAACAGGAGCATACAGGTGCTGTATACCTCCCACTACACACCCTGAGGACTGGGTCCCCTGGGACTCAGGATCCTACACCCCCGCTACATGCCCAACCCATACTCACTTCCACCCAGCAGGCATCATCACTCCATGACACAGCAAAACACACTGTGGAAGACTGTAAGCATCAAAAATACAAAATAAAAGAAAAATAGAGCACCCCCTGGCAGAAATAAAAACAAAAACAAGATCCCAAATCATGGGGTGGGGGGAGACTACAATATACCCTGAAACTTCAGGAAATGGAATCACAACAAAATTACAATTGAACAGAAATTGACTTTGAAGTCACAGAAGAATTTTTTCCTAACAAATAAAGAATTCAAATCTGCAATCATAAAGAAATTCAGAGAATTAAAGGCAAATTCAGATAAACAAAACAAAGAGCTTAAGCAAATAATTATGCACAAAAAGGATGAAATTGAAGCTTTACAGAAAAAACTAACAGAAACACAGGTTTTTAAGGAAATAATTCATGAAACTACAAGTAATATAGAAAGTTATGGAAGTAAAATAGCTCAAATTGAGGAAAGGATTAATTATATAGAAGATAGCAATGCAGAAAGGAGTCAAGAAAAAGAAGAAAGAGAAATTGAATGTTAAAAAATTGAAGAAAAATTCAGAGAATTATTTGACACTATTAGGAAAGGCAACATTAGAATATTGGGTATCCCAGAAGGTAAAGAGAAAAAGAAAGGAACAGAGAGCATATTCAAGGAAATATTAGCTGAAAACTTCCCAAACCTGGAACAAGAAATGAACATACAGGTCAACGAAGCAGACAAAATACCCAGTTATGTAAATCCTAAAAAAAACTACACCAAGACACATAATTGTGAAACTATCAAAAATCCAAGATAAAGATAGAATTCTAAAGGTAGCTAGGGGGAAAAAAGCAGAAATCATGTAAAGGTACTCCTATCAGACTAACCTCAGACTTCTCTGCAGAAACTCTACAATCTAGAAGAGAATGGAATAATGTCTTCAAAATAATAACTGAGGATTAAAAAATGTCATTCAAGAATAATATGTCCTGCAAAACTCTCTTTCAAATTTGAGGTAGAAATCAAGGTTTTCCCAAGAAACAAAAGTTAAGAGAATTTATAACCATGAGACCTCTTCTACAATAAATGTTAAAGAGGCCCTACTAGCTAAACCAAAGAGGAAAAACTTTACAAAAATATAACAAAGTAACAAAGAGATCAGCATTACCAGAAAACAAAAATCAAAATGGCAGTAGCAAGTTCTCAAATGTCAATAATTACTATAAATGTAAACGTAATGAACTCTCCAATCAAAATGCATAGAGTTGCTAAATGTATTAAGAAGTATGACTCAACTATATGTTATCTATAAGAAACTCATATAGATCAACAGACAAGCAAAGGTTTAAAGTGGGTGGGTGAAAAATGGTACTCCAAGCTAATGCCAAATTCAAAAGAGCAGGAATGACTATATTCATATCAAAGTAGCCTTTCAACCAAAGGAAATAAAAAAGATAAAGATGGACATTATGTAATGATAAAAGGATCAATACGACAAAAAGATTTAACACTTATTAACATTTATGCACCCAGTAAAGGAGCACTCAGATATATCAAACAAATATTAACAGATCTAAATAGAGATATTGACAGCAACACAACATTAAGAGGGGGCTTTGATACATTTCTCAGTAAAAGACAGATCATCCAGATAGAGAATCAACAAAGAATCAAGTTCTTTAAATGATAAAATAGAAGACCTGGACATAATAGATGTACATAGAGTACTACAGCCAGAATATACACTACATATTCTTAAGTGCTCATGGAACATTCTCAAGGATAGACCATATGTTGGGACACAAAATGAGTCTCGGTAAATTTTCAAAGTTTGAAATCATATCTAACATCTTTTCATATCACAGTGGCATCAAAACAGAGATCAACCAAAAGAAGAAAGAAAAGAAAACCACAAAAGAATGAAGAATAACAATATTGTTGAGCAACCAAAGGGTAAAAGAGGAAATTAAGTAAGAAATTAAAAAAAAATCTGGAATCAAATGAAAATGAAGATACGGCATATTGGAATCTATGGGATGCAGCAAAAATGGTAATAAGAGGGAAATTTATAACAATACAATCCTAGCTTAGAAAACAAGAAAAATCACAAATTAAAAACCTGAGTCATCACCTAAAGGAACTAGAAAAAGTGGAAACACAAAAACCTAAATCCATCAGAAAGAAGAAAATAATAAAGTTTAGAGCAGAAATCAGAAAAAACTACTCAAAAAATCAACGAATCCAAAGTTGTTTTTAAAGAATAAACAAAATAGGCCACTATCCAGACTCACAAAAAAAGGAGAAAGAAACACAAATAAATAGAATCAGAAGTGAAAAATGGAATAATCACAACAGATACAGCAGAACTACACAGGATTATAAGAGAATACTATGTACAACTATATGTCAACAAACGTAATAGCCTAGACAAAATGGACACATTTCTGGAAATGTACAATATCCCATAACTAAACCGGGAAGAGCTAGAAATCATGAACAGATCAATCACAAGCAAGGAAATTGAAAATGATCAAAAATCTTCCCCTAAACAAAAGCCCTGGACCAGATATTTTCACCAGTGAATTCTACAAAGTATTCAAAGAAAAATATTAATTTCAATTCTTCTTAAACTGTTCCAAAACATAGAAGATGGAAAGCTTCCAAACACTTTTTACGACACCAATATTATGCTGATTCCAAAACCAGATAAAGATTGCACTGAAAAAGAAAACTATAGAATAATATCCTTAATGAATATTGAGGCAAAAATTCTCAACAAAATACTAGCAAACCAAACTCAACAACATATAAAAAGAATCATACACTATGATCAAGTGGAATTTATTCCAGGGATTCAGGGATGGTTCAACATAGGCAAATCAATACACATAATACACTATATCAATAAAAAAGGACAAAAACCACGTGATCATATCAATAGATGGCAAAAAAGCATTTGACAAGATTCAACACTCTTCTATGTTAAAAACCCTCCAAGAATAAGTATAGAAGGAATGTATTTAAAAATAATTATGGCAGTATATGATAAGACCACAGCCATTATTGTACTCAATGGAGAAGAAACTTAAAATTTTTCTCTAAGATCAGGGACAAGACAAGGATGTCCATTCTCACCATTACTATTCAGTATAGTACTAGCGATCCTGACCAATGCAACTAGACAAGAAAAAGGTATCCAAATAGAAAGAAAGAAGTGAAACTATCACTTTTAGCAGATGACATGGTAATATACATAGAGAACCCTAAAGAATCAAGTAAAAAACTACTAGAAATAACAAATATAGTAAAGTGGCAGGCTACAAAATTAATATTAAAAATTGTTACATTTCTGTATGCCAACAATAAAAATACAGAAAGAGAAATGAAGAAAGCAATGCCATTTATAATTGAACCCCCCCCAAAATGAAGTACCAAAGAGGCAAAAAGGCCTACACTATGAGAGCTATAGGACATTGCTGAAATCAATAGAAGATTACACAAAGAAATGGAAAGATGTTCTATGCTCATGGATCAGAAGATTCAACCTAATCAAAATGGCCATACTGCCCAAGGCAGTATACTGATTCAATGCTATCCCCATCAAAAATCCAAAGACATTTTTTACAGACATAGAAAACAAAATAATGAAATTTATTTGTAACAACAAACAACCCAGGATAACAAAAATAATCCTCAAGAAAAAAATCAACAATGGAGGAGTCATGCTCCCTGACTTCAAACTCTACTACAAAGCAGTAATAATTAAAACAGCATGATACTGGTATAAAAACAGAAATACAGATCAATGGAACAGAATTGAAAGTCCAGAAATAAATTCACATATATATGGACACCTAATTTTTGATAAAGGAGCCAAAAAACCTACAACAGGCAGAGACAGCATCTTTAATAAATGGGGCTGGGAGAACTGGACAATCACATGCAAAAGATTGAAACTAGACCGTTACCTAGCACCATACACAGAAAATAACTCAAAATGGATTAAAGATCTGGACATAAGATCAGAAACCAACAAACACATAGGAGAGAATGGAGGCAAAACATTATTATACATAAACTTAATATCTGTGGCAACTCAATTCCCATTGCAAGGTAAATAAAATCCAAAATAAACAAGTGGAATTATATAAAACTAAAAAGTTTATACTCAGCAAAAGAAACTCACAAAGACAAAAAGACATTCAACTGAATGGGAAAAGACATTTGCCTTTCACATCTCAGATAAGGAGTGTGTAAAATACACAAAGAACTTATAAAATTGGAAAACAAAAATACAAGCAATCCAATAAAAAAATGGACTGATGACCCTAATGGACACCTCTCCAAGGAAGACATACAAATGGCCAACAGGTTACTGGGAAGGTGTTCTACTTCTCTTGTCATCAGGGAAATGCAACCCAAAACAATGATGAGTCATCACCTCATGTTGGTAAGAATGGCTATTATTCAAAAAAAAGGGAAATAAGTGCTGGAGAGGATGTGGAGAAAAGGGAACTCTAATTCACTGTTGGTGGGAATTAAAAATGGTACAACCATTCTGGAAATCAGTATGTAGAGTCTTCAAGGAATTCAGAATAGAAATTCCATATGATCCAGCTATTCCCCTACTGAGCATCTACCCTAAAGACACAAAAACACTTATCTGAAGAGATACACGCATCCCTATGTTCATTGCAGCACGATTCGTAATAGCTAAGAGCTGAAAACCACCTAAATGCCCATCAACAAAAGAATGGATAAAGAAGATGTGGTACATATATACAAAGGAATACTATACAGCCATCAAAAGGGAGAGATCCTACCATTTTCAACCACATGGATGGACTTGGAGAGAACTATGTTTAGTGATATAAGCCAGAAGGAGAAAGACAGACATCATATGATAGCACTTACATGATGTGTAAAGAGAAAAAAATGAATGTCATAAATTAAAAAACACCAAAAATGGGAGAGGGCAGAGAGAGAGAGAGAGAGAGAGAGAGAGAGAGAGAGAGAGAGAGAGAGAGAGAGAGAGAGAGAGAGAGAGAGAGAGAGAGCGAGAGAGAGCGAGAGAGAGAGAGCGAGAGAGAGAGAGAGAGAGAATACTACTCCAAACAACTATGGACTCAGTGATGAGAGATAAAAAAGCAAATCAGGGGGTACTAAAGTGATGGGGAGGGGTGGGAGAAATGGGACAAAGGGAATTAACTGTAAACAAAGGGAGAAATAAAGAGGGAGGATATTATCAAACTTACTATGGTATTTGTTAATGTAAAAATACTACTGTGTATACCTCAAAACAAGTCATTGTCAAAATGCAAAAGCCCTTCAATAGAAATGAAAAATAAATTTAAAAAAAATGAAGTCATATATCTTTGGCCTGAGAACATCCTACCCATTTAAGAAGACATATATTATTTGTTATTCTTGAAGTTTAATTTTGAATTAAAATCTTGTTACTTTTTAAGTTCTTAAAGACAAATAAAAGTTTTGTTAGTTAATTATGACGATTAGCCATTTTATGTGCAATAATAGCTAGATCTTAAGGAATTCTAAATGGCATGTCACATTTAAATTTGATCATTTCTTTCTAGTTGACTTTATTTCTTTAATTTATTATGTTTATTTAACACTAGTGGTAAATTTTAAAACATTTTTTTTATTTCTTTTTTCAGGAGAGAAGACAGAATAGGGAAAGAAGTAATTTAAAATAACCTCTAATATCCAGAAACATGCTTTCAGATTGATTTTAGGATGAAAGTTACAGAACATGAGAATAAAAATAAATGTTTAGATACTGTTTATTTTATATGAAATATTGTATATAAAATATGTGTACCTTAAAATAATTCCTACATTAAATTTCTTCACTAAATGAAGAACTAGAGTTTAAACAATATGTATTCTATTCAGTTTATATTAAAGAATGCTACACACAAATATTAAGATCAATGAGATGCTTTGATAAATGACTCTTTAACAATCTCTGTAAGTTTTGGTTTGAATGGAGACCTGTGTAGTATGAAAAAAATAAAAAACCTCCTGTGAAAATAGATTCACTAAATATTAAAGAGAATTCAAAGAGTAAACAAGTTAAATCTTATTTTGAAATCTAATTTCTCACTTAAAATAGAACATTATTCATGTGACTATAGTATAACAAAGTACTTTTCTATTTATTTTATAGTTCTTTTATATTTTTATATATTTATATGATTTTATATTTCTTATTATATTGAATAAGGAGGAGAAATTGTATGCGAACACTTTTTATGCTATCATTACTTTAGTTCCTGTGTAGAATTCTCCATCTTGATTAATTGCATATACAAATGACCATTGCTCATGCTCTGGTTGAAATATATTCAGTTTCCAAAACTGAGAAATTACACAGAAACAAATAAATAAATAAAAGAAAATAACTCAAATTTAAGGAAAGCTTAAGTAGCAATTTACATAAACACAGACAAGATTATTAAGAAATATCAAGCTTTTTTTTTACCCTATCTTTTGGAAATAATGGAACTAGAAGGTGAGCCCTCGAATATTCATTATAAGATTAGGTTTAAGAAATACATGATAGTAAATTTACATCTGTATATAATACAGTAAGTTTACCGCTATTTCCTGTTTTCTTCACAATTAATCCCCTTTACTCACTTGCCACCCCCACCTTCTCCTATCTCTTGCTGAACCCACTGATTGTCTTTTTTTTAACTAAAAGTTCGTTGTTTGATTTAGTTCATTTGTTAGTCTATTTTTGTTTAATTTAGTTAATATGTTTGCTATTTCGGTACACCACTTTATGAGTGATACCATTAATATTTCATATTTATTGGTTTGCCAATATTGAACCATATTTGCATTCCTGGAGTAAATCTTATTTAATTTCAATATAAGAATTGTTTAATAACATGTTGAATTTGGTTTTCTAGTATTTTGTTGTGAATTTTTACATCAACAATCATGAAAGAGATGGGTCTGTAACTCTCTTTTTTGGTACTATCTTTTTTCTGGTTTTGGAATTAATGTAGTGTTGGCATTACAGAAAGTTCTTCAGAGTTTGCCACTTTCTTTAACTTTAGGGAAAGTTTCAAAAAAATTGGTATTAATTCTTCTTTGAATGTTTGGTAGAATTCATGTGTGAAACTGGCCCGGAGTTTTTACTTTTTGGGGAGATTTTTATTTATTGTTTCAGTTTCCTTGCTTGTGATTGATCTTTTCCTGGTTTATATTTTGTCCTGGAATAGTTTTACAATATTATATTTCTGAGAATGAGTCCGTATCTTCTAGGTTATCTGATTTGTTTTCATGTAATTGCATATAATATTCTCTTATGAGTCTGTTTTCACTGTATCATTATGTATCTGTATGCTGTATCTGTATCTTTCATTTATGATTTTACTTATTTGTGCTGTCTCTACACTTTTTTGAAATGAAAGCCTAACAATCACATTGCATTTATTTTCCAATAGGTTAAAGAATGTTTAAGCCTCAAGAAATCAATGAGAGAATAACAAAACATAGATCCCATAGTAATAAATGAACTGAATATATAATCAATTATGATAAAACTTCATTAATAAAATTAGCAATAAGCAAGAAGACAGAGACAGCAAAAATAAAATCAACATCACTTATAAATGTTCTTCATTCTTACTACTTGTGTTTTGGCAAATGTTTCCTTTCCATTTCTTTTCCATAAACATAAGACATTCTATTTTGTTTTTACCTCTCTTTTTAAATTATTGATATTCTCTTTTGTTCACAATGCTATATGCAATTTTGAATATTGGCATTGTATCTCAATCTAAATTTCATACCACCCTTTAACCCAGAGTTCCAGTGTTCTTTACCATCATCTTTCCCAACTCTTTCCATTCCTCTTCCTGTCACTCCCCTGGCAGTCATCAACATGTGTCCTGAGAGTTTTTGCTGGGATTTATCTATTTATTTGTTTCATTTCATTATATACCATATATGAATGAAGCCACTCTGCATTTCTCTTTTTCCTTCTGGTTTATTTCACTCAACATGATCCCCTCCAGTTCTATCCAGATTGTTGCAAATAGCACAATTTCATCTCTTTTAATAACACATAGAATTTCACGGAGTATATATACCATAGCTTCTTTATCCAGTCATCTGTTGATGGACATTTAGGTTGTTTCCATGTCTTGGCTACTGTGAACTGTGCTTCTATGAAGATCAGTATACAGATATTTTTCTTCTGATTAGAGATTTTGTATCCTTTGGTATATGCCCAAGAATGGGATTGCTGTGTCAAATGGTGAATCCATCTTTATTTGTTTGGGGAATTTCCATGCTGCTTTCCAAAGAGGTTGGACCCATTTACATCCCCATTAACAGTATGAGAAGTTCCTTTTTCACCATTCCCCCTCCAATACTTGCCTTTTCCAGTCTTCTTGGTATAGTTCATTGTCACTCATGTTGGTGGAATCAATCTCACTGCAGTTTTTATTTACATTTCTCTGAGGAGTGATGTAGAATGTCATTTCAGGTGTCTTTAGGCCATCTGTGTGTCTTCTTTAGACAGATGTCTATTTTTTTTGCCCATTTTTGAGTAGGTCATTTGCATTTTTATTGTTGAGCTTCGTGAGATCTTTATATGTTTGAGAGTTTAAAGTCTTATTTGTGAATATCGTCTCCAATTCCATTGACTGTCTTTTGTTTTAGTGGTTGTTTCTTTTGTTGTACAAAAGCTCTTCAGTTTGTTGTAGTCCCAATTTCTTAGTTTTACTTTGGCCTCTTTTGCCATGACTTTTCCTTCCCCAAGGCTCTCTTTGAGGTGAGGTTATGGAAAGTTTTCCCCACTTCGTCTTCTAGTTATTTTATGGTTTCAGTTCTTATGTCCAAGTCTTTGATCCTTCCTGAGTTAGCTATTCTATATGGTCATAATGAATAATCTACTTTCTTCATTTTGAAAATGTCTTTCCAGGTTTCCCAGCACCATTTGTTAAATAGATTTTTCTTGTTCATTGTATGCTCTTGGCACCTTTATCATAGATTAACTGTCCATATAGGTGTGGATTTTTTTCCCTGGGCTCTCAATATGATTCCATTGATCACTGTGTCTTTTTTTGTTCCAGTACCAGACTGTTTTGGTGATAATCACTCTGTAATATAGTTTGAGGTCAGGAAGTGAGACTGTTTTTCTATCTTTTAAAATAGATTTGGCTACTCAGAGCCTTTTGTGATTCCATGCAAACTTCAACATTGCTCCATTTAACTGGGATTTTGATGGGAATTACATTAAACCTATATATTACTTTGGGAAGAATGACTATTTTTGTTACGATCATTCTTCCAATCCATGAACATCAAATGTTTTTCCATCTGTCTTCTATTTCTTTTAATGTCATATATATTTCATTATAGGTATCTTTCACCTCCTTTGCTATGTTTATTCCCCGTTATATGATCTTTCTTGGAGCTATTGTGAAAGGATTTTTTTTTCTTAATTTCTTTTTCCTCTACTTCATTGTAGGCATATAAGAAATCTATTGATTTCTTATGTGTTGATTTTTATATCCTGCCACTTTGCTGTATTGATTTAATTATTTCAAGTCATTTTTTTTCATGGAGTCTTTAGGGTTTTCTAGGTACAATGTCATAGTATCTGCAAATAATGAAAATGTTATTTCTTCTTTTCAAATTTGAATTCCTTTAAAATGCTTTTCTTGCTCTGGTCAAGATTTCTAGAACTTTGGTCAATAGTGATAGTGGTAGTAGTGGGCACCTTTGTCTTTTTCAAGATCTTAAAGGGAAGGCTCAATTTTTCACCATTGAGTATGATGTTGGCTGTGGGTTTGTCATATATTTCTTTTATTATGTTGAGATATGTGCCTTCTATTCTTGTTTTGACTAGGGTTGTGTTGAATATTCCCAAATGCTTTTTCTACATCTATTGAGATTATATAATTTTTCATTTTCAGTTCATTGATGTGGTGTGTTGTATTAATTGATTAGCATATACTAAACCATCCTTATTATCCTGAGTAAAGTCTACTTGATCATGGTCTATAGTTGTTTTTTTCTTCTTTTTTGATTTGCTGTTGTATTCTGTGCCAGAATTTTGTTGAGGGTTTTTACATCTATATTAATCTATAATATTCATTTGTAGTTTTCTTTTTTGGTTCTGTCTTTGTCTAATTTTGGAATCAGGGTAATATTGTCCTCATAGTATGTATTTTGGAGTTTACCTTTCTCTTCAACTTTGTGGAAGAATTTAAGGAGGATGGGAATTTGCTCTTCCTTGCTTGATAAAATTCACTAATGAAGTCATATGAACCTGGGTTTTTAGTTTAAGAGGTATTTTTCACTGCTTCAATTTCTGTGTTTGCTATTGGTTTGTTTTATTTGTGTCCTCTGGGTTCAGTTTTGGGAGGTTTTAGGTTCCTAGACATCTGTTCACTTCTTCATGATTGATGAATTTGGTAGCACATAAGTGTTCATAACAGTCTTTCATGATCCTTTGTATTTCTGCGATGTCACTTGTAAACTCACCTTTTATTTCTGATTTTTGTTATTAAGGTTTTTCTCTTTTTTTCTTACTCTAACTAAGGGTATGTCAATTTTATTTGTTTCAGAGAAACAGCTCTTGAATTCACTGATTGTTTGGGCAGTATTTTTGTTCTTAATTTCATTTATTTCTGCTCTGATTTTTATTATTTCCTTCCGTCAGCTGACTTTTTGTTGTAATTTTTCTTCCTTTTCAGCTCCTTCGGGTGTGAGGTTAGGGATTTAATTTTGGCTCTGTCTTATTCTTGATGTGCCCTTGGAACTATAAACTAACAGAACTGCTTTTGCCACATCCCATATGTTATGTAAGTTTATTTCTGAATTTTTGTTTGTTTCCAGGTAAGTTATAATTTAATCTTTAATTTCATCAGTCATCTAGTGGTTGTTCAGAGGTTGCTGTTCAATCTCTATATCTTTATGGTTCTTTCAGTTTTGTTCTTTTGGTTCATTTCTAGTTTCACCCCTTATGATCAGGAAAGGTTTTTTCTATGATATCAATCTTGTTAAATTTGCTGAGACCAATTTTGTGTTCTAGAATATGGTCTATCTGTGAGAATGCTAAATGTACACTTGAGAAAAGTGAACTTTCCTTTTTGATGGGGTAGAATACCCTGAGTATGTCTGTTAGATACATGTAATCAATAGATTTCAACTAGGACCCTTGTTTCTTTGTTGATTTTCTGCCTGGATGATTTATATGTTGGTGTAAATAAAGTGTTGAAATCCCCTACTATTATTGTGTTACTGTCAATGTCTGCCTTTAGTTCTTTCTGTATTTGTTCTATGCTTTTAGGTGATGCTGAATTATTTACATATATGTAGACAATATTATTTCCTCTTGATGGATTACTCCCCTGATCATAATATAGTGTCCATTCTTGCCTTGTGACACACTTTTCAGTTGGAAATTTGTTTGATATTGTATTGCAGTTCCTGATTTCCTTTCACTATGGCTTTGATATATTATTACATAACACTTGACTCTCAACCTATGTTTGTCTTTCAATCTGATGTGTTTCTTGTAGGTATTATATTGATGTCTTTTGCCTGCTGAGTTCATTCCATTCACATTTAGGGTAATGATTTAAGTGTTAGACTTAGTTAATGTCATTTGAGTCTTTGTTCTCTGTTGCTTTTGTTCCTTAATTTCTTGTTTCATTTTGTTACTTTTCCTTTGAATGGTCTATGATATCTCTTTATTTAGTGTATTCTAATTTCTGGCTACGTATCTCTTTATAATTGAGTTTTATGCCTATTCCATGGATTGTCTCTAACTGTCCTGGTCTATGATAGATTTCTTTCAGATGATGCCATAAGTTATGTATATTTGCATAGGTTACTTGTTTTGTTTTTAAAGCCTTTAGTATTTTTATGTTCTCTCTTGTTGATCTCATCTTTGTTAAATCTTTTGTTTTTCTGTTTATCGCCATTCTTGAGACTTGGTAAGGTTTTTTTGTTTCTTTCTTTTTTTTTTCATTTTTCCTGTTGTAGGACCCCTTTCAATATTTGTTGAATGGCAGGCTTGGTGATAGAGAAATTCACTGATTTTTATTTGTCACTGAAGACCTTTATTTCTCTTTATTTAAATGATAATTATGTAGGGTGGTTCATTCTTGACTGATAGTTTTTGTCTTTAGTATTTTGAATATATCGGCCCTCTCTCCTATCCTGTGGTGTGTTTCTCTAGAGAAATCTGATACTAGCCTGAAAGATGTGCCTTTATAAGTTGTTTTTCTTTTCTCTAGCAGCCTTGAGTAGTTTTTTTTTATCGCTTAACTTTGCTAGCTTTGCTATGACATGTCTGGGAGGTCTATTTACATTGAGAAATTTTAGTGTTCTCTCTGCTTCTTGAATGTCTGTGGTTACTTTCCTTAACAGGTTTTCAGAATTCTCTGCTATTACTTCTTTAGTTTTTCCGCTCCTTTTTCCCTCACCCCACCTTCTGAGATACCTACTATCCTTATGTTTATTCTTATCATATCTGACATTTCTTGTAGGATTTCTTCATTTTTCCTCAATCTTGTTTCCCTTTCCTCTTCCATGAAGATCTCCTCTGTTATCTCATCTTCATGTCTGATATTTGTTCTTCTCCATGCTTGAGTCTGTTTATGGAGTTCTCTATGTTTATTTTCACTTCCTTGACTGTATCTTTCATCTCTAGCATCTCTTTTGGGACTTTCCTTATGGCCTCAATCTCTTTGGTGAAGTAATCCCTTTGATTTATCACAATTGCCTTTGGGCAATTGTATGAGCCTCCTGTATATCATTCATCTTTTTAATATCTATTCTTTTGAACTCTACCTGTTAGGTTGTCCCATTTCATGTTGATGGAATTCCATGGAGAATTCCTGGCATCTTCCTTCTCGGGGGCCATTTGAGTCTTCAGGGTGACTTAGATTTTGGCATGGCTTTCCTTTTTGCCTTCAATTTTGAACTATGGCTTTCTTTTTCTTTTACTTTAGTCTTCTTCCTAGCTGTATGATGCAGTGGCAGGTGCTAGCCTCTTGATTTCAGTTGGGATGGGCTGCTTCTTCTCTCTAGAATGCCCCCTTCTGGTGGGCCACTCATACCTTATCAGGTGGTGCTTGAAGGCTTTACAGCTTTCCAGTGTAAGGAATTTCATATAGAGCCCAGTTACAGTCAGGGAATATGATTCTCAGGTAGACCAATTCTGTATTTCAGGATTCAAGTATCTGGGTCTGAATAGAGGTACTGTGTATGTCCTAAGGTCCTGAGGTCTAGCAGGTGCTTGTTCTGGTGTTACCTCAGCAGAATGGGGATTATGTCCCATGAGTCCAGAGGTCTAGTGAGCACTAGTTCCTACCCTGAGGCCTGCTGGATTTGTACTTGTCCTGGGTCACTGCAGGAGGTTTTGGTGACCCAGGGTCTGGAGGAATGAGTGCCTCAGGTCACTGGAGACTGGCAAGTGGAGTGAATCTGAGAAGGCAGAGCTCAGAACCTCTTTTGAGTAGGTCTGGTGATCCAGGGATCTTGGGAAGTGGAGGTCTAAGGTCACTAGAAGCTGAGTGGGTCCAGATCTGGTCTCTTCTGGGTATGTATGCCTATCTAAGTTCCCAGGGTACAGAGGTTTGGAGTGGCTGGAGCCTGGTGAGTGCAATGAATCTAGGTGGGCATAGCACAGGCACTCTTCCAGGTTAGTCCAGTGAGCCAAGGTCCCCAGGAGCAGAGACCTGGGGATGTTGTACCTGGAAAGCACAGAGAAATTGGGTGAGCAGAGCTCAGGGTTTCCTCTGGTCACTTCTGGTCATCCAGGTCTGGAAGCAGAGGCCTGTGCTTGTTGAAGCCTGGCACACACATAGAGGAAATCCAGGTGGGCAAGCTGGGTGGGTGCAGATCCAGACCTCCTCTGAGTGAGTAGGTGAGACAGGTTTCCTTTCTCCTCTGGTTATTGAGTCTGACTAGTGACCTATTTATTTATTCTTTCAAAAAACAAACTTTTGATTTCATTGATTATTTGAATTGCTCTTTGGATGTCTATTCCATTGATTTCTGCTTTTATTTCCTTTCTTTTGCTAGATTTTGGTATCCTTTTTTATTCTTTTTCTAGTTCCTTTAGATGATGGTTTAGGCTTTTATTTGTGATTCTCTTGTTTCCTGAAGTAAGATTGTATTGCTAGACATTTTCCTCTTATTACTGCTTTCGTTGCACCCTACATATTCTGATACATTGTGTCTTCATTTTCATTTGACTCCAGGTACTTTTAAAATTTCATCTTTGATTCCTCCTTTACCCAATAGTTGTTCAATAACATGTTGTTTATTCTCCTATTCTTTGCAGTCTTCATAGTCTTCCTTACTTGGTTGATTTCTAGTCTGACACCACTGTGATCCAAAAAGATGCTAGATATGATTTCAATCTTTAAAATGTATTGATAATTGATTGGTGTCCCAATTTATAGTCTATCCTTGAGAATGATCATGGGAAATAATAATGTGTAGTTTATCTTATGAGGTGAATATATATATATTCATATATTCTTCAGTCTCTCCTAATTTGTTGTTTAAAGCTCTTGTTTCTTTATTGATTTTATTTCTGCATGATCTTTTAATGAGGAGTGGAGTATTGATTTCCCCTACTATTATTGTGTTGTTTTCAAGGTCTCTATTTAGATCTGTTAATATTTGCATCATATATTTGAGTGCTTCCATATTTGGTACATATATATTAGCGTTATGTTTTTTCGTTTTATTGAATCCTTTATGGTTACATAATGACCATCTTTTCTTGTGCTGCTTTTTTTGGCCTGAAGTCTATTTTATCTGATATGAGTATAGCAGTTTCTCCTTTTTTAGATTCACCGTTGACTTGGAGTGCTAATTGCCATCCCTTTGCTTAGTCTATGTTTGTGTCTAGATCTTAAGTGCATCTCTTACAAGCAACATTTAGTTGGGTTTTGTTTTTAATCTGTCCAGCCACTCTGTTTTAACTGGTGAATTTAGTTCATTTACTTTGAGAGTGATTTTTGATATTTGAGGAATTGTTACTGTCATTTTTACTTTGGTTTTCTGGTTTTATTTACCTATTGCTTGTTTAGTTTTGAACTTTCTTCTTTTTGATTTAATAGAAGACATCTTTTAAACTTTCTTGTAAGGGAAGTCTCAAGACAAAATTCCTCCAGCTTTTGTTTGTTAGGAAAAACACTTATTTCTCCCTTTCATCTGAAAAAGAAATCTTCAGGATATAGTATCTTGGCTGGTAGTTCTTTCTTGGAGTATTTTGAATATGTCATTCCATTCTCTCCTGGCCATTAGATTTTCTGTTGAGAAATCTGATGATAGCCTGATTGAGTTTACCCTTACATTTTTTTTTTTTTTTTTTTTTTTTTTTTTTTGCTTTCCCCCTGGCCACCTTAATATTTTTGTCTTAGACTTTTGATAGCTTTACAATTATATATCTTGGTATAGGTCTTTTTGAATTTAGATAGCCAGAAGTTCTGTTTGCTTCCCTGACTTATATGTTCATTTTCTTCCCCAGGCTTAGGAAGTTTTCTTCAATTAATCCTTTGAATATATACTCTATTTCTTATATTTTCTGGGATACTCATTAGTATTATATTATTTTCCTAGTGGAATCAGATGTCTCATTAGTCTTATGTTTATTTTCCTAGTGGAATCAGATATCTCTTAGATTTTTTCCTTAATTAATTTTTATATTTAATTTTTCTCTGTTCCACCTGTCTCCTTTTTTCATTTCTATCTTCCAGATCACTGATTTTCTCCATTCCATAGCCTAATCCCATTTCCATAGTTTTCTTTGTTATTTGAACTCATTTATTGCATTTTTTACTTCCTGAGCTTGTTTTTTTTTTTGTATAGCTTCAATTTCTGCCTTCTTAACTTTATTTTTGAGCTCATTAGCTTGTTTTTTTCTGATTTTTCTTTTATACCTCTGAATTACTTTATGATTGCAGTTTTGAATTATTTATCTTGTAAAAAGAATCAATCCCCCAAGTCTTCAAAATTTGTTTCTAATCAGTTATTTTCTTGTGTGTGCATAATACTTGAGATTACAAATACATGTATTACTTTTTTATTTCTCCATGGTGTGGGTCCTCGTTGATGAGCTATTCATTTTTTGTCTTTTGCTAGGTGGCACTCTAATTGGGTTTTGCATTATTGACGGTATAGTCTTCCATAATGCAGTTTTTGATGTGTCAGGGAGTGTAAGATGGCTTCTGGGTGGAAGAGGGGCATGTGGGGTGAGAAAGTAGAGTGGTTGTTGTTGCAGACTGGTGGAGGTGGAGTGCTTTTTCTCATTGGCAATAATCTGTACTATTCTTCTTCTCCACACCTTGAGAACTTGTTCCAGCAGTCCATAGACTGTACTACTGGAGTACGTCTTCACTGGAGCATGGGTCCCAACGTGTATGTGAAGGAAAGAGTGCTGTTCCTTCTTTTGTGCTCTTTTATGTGCTCCTGTTTTTTGTGCTTCTCTGAAGCCATCTGTCCAGATCACCAACAATCTTTGCTCCTCCCTCCCTGGCACTTGACCTGGGTCTCTTGCCTGTCAGCATACAGCTGCAGGCACAACAGCCATGGAAGCTATTTGACTTTGCTGTAACCATGCCTCCACCTGCTTCTTCAGTCCATGTGCCTCTCACACCCACTTTCTAATTCCGTAAAGCGAAACATCCCTTGGTAGGTCTTCGCATTTATGTAGTCACATTCATGAGCTTCTTGGGCCTCAAGGAGCTCTGTACTCACACTGTCTCCAGAAAACTGTACATTCTCCAAGTGGCAATCAAAATGACCTCAGCCACTATCTTCTGGAAGGTAGTACCATTCTGTCAATATTTTTGTCTATTTATCACCTTATACTTTATTTTTTATGAATTTTCATTTAGATAGATGATAAGTATTTCTCATGAGGAAGGTCTAGTGGTAGTGAACTTCTAATTTTGTTTTTATGGAAAGACTTTTATTTCTCACTCATTTTTGAAAGAATTTTGCAGTGACATTTTTTACTTTTGTTTTTAAGTATTTTGAATATGTCATTTTACACTCTCCTTACCTGCAGAGCATCTCCTGAGAAGTCTCGTGGGAATGTCTTTATACATTATTTATCTGTGTTTCTATTCCAAACCCCTTGAGTACTCCAGGACTCTTGATATTAACTACTGTGTCTTGGTTTTAGGCTCTTACATTTAGATAACTGGTTATTCTGCCGTTTCGTGGGCTTTTATATTCAGTTTCTTCACCAGGTTTGGAAAGTTTTCAGCTATTGTTTCTTTGAATAAATTATTCCTTTCTCTTTTCACTTTCTAGTATAACCATTAATTTTATGTTGTATTTCTTAATGTAGTTAGATAATTCCGTAACATTTTTTCATTGAAATATATTATTTCTTTCTCTTCCTTCAGCTTGGTCATTAATAGATTTCTATATTTGAACTCATTGATTCATTCTTCCATTAGGCCTATTCTGTTTTTCATAGCTTTCTGTTACACTCTTGATCTTATGTTTGGGGTTCTTCATATCTTGAATCTCTGTTTCTTTTTTTAAACTTAAACATCTACTTTATGCTCCTTTATTTTTGACATCATTTGTTTGCTTTTCTTGAGTTTTTCTTTTATTTCTTTAAATTTCATTTTTGAGTTCTTATGTTGCTTTGAGCTAATTTGTGGTCATTATTCTGAATTATTTATATATTAAAAAGATGTGGTCTATGTCTTATGAGTTTGTTTTCTGGAGAGCTAATATTCTCTCCTTATGATGTCATAATCTCTCGAGGTCTCAGGGGATCTTTTACTGTTTGTTTTTACCTTCCCGTTAGTTATCAGGATCAGTAACTTAAAGCTGAACTGCTTACAATTTACTTTTCCAACACATGGAACTATGGAGTTATTTATATTTCTGTTCTTGCTATTGTAGGTGCTTAGTCCAGTAAGGAGCAGACACTGTTGTAGACATGTAGGAATAGTTTCTGGTTTGTGTTAATGGTACTACCATTAATCTTCCTCTCTGATGTCCCATATCTGAGGCTCAGAATTCTATTCACTGTTGGTGTACTTTGCTCTTTGTGTATTGATTCTAAGTGGTGAGGGAGGAGAAATATAGTCTTTAGACTTTCTCTGTTGTCCTCCCTGCTGGGGTCCCAGATCAGGTAGTGCGTCCCGGCTCCTCCACTTGGGCTTCCTTGAGCCCAGGCCATGTGCCACCATACTGTTCCTGTCCTTTCTTCCTCAAGGCCTTTTGATGGACCAGCAATTCTGCTCTCTTTGCTACCTTAGTGTGTTTCTCTCCACTAACCCTCTATCACATATATGTGTGGGTATTTCGTGTAGGTATGTGAGGTGTGAAGGATGCTTCAGCATCTGCACTTTCAAGTAGCATTCTCAGTGGTGTCCCTTTCCTCATTAATAGTTAATTGTTCATCTTGGGAGTGAAGCAGGGAGCCTTTGCTGCCATTTTCGTAACATTATTTCATCTTCTGTTTTCTATTGGTTATTTTAGATGTCTTGCTTTTCTCATTTCCTGATATTTCTATTAGGCTATTTGTCTTCTTACCATTGATTTAAAATAATACTTTTAAAATTAATCTTCTATAATAAATTACATAATTGAGTTACAAGACCATATGATATTGGGAGAATCTTTATGGAGAAAACATTTTCTCCTCCATGTTGCAGACACTTTGGTTGATAACCTAATATAAACCAACCTCTTAGGGAAATAGGACAGATTCATTTCTAATTTTCATTCCTTTGTTTTCTCTTTGTTTCTTACCAGCAGAACCTGATTTAAATATAGAAATATAGAAATGCATTTAAATATAGAAATGCATTTATCTAATTGGATATATATGATATATTAAGTGCGTGTGAATTGGTTGTCTCTTACATGGAAAAGTATGTACTCAATGCTTTTTTGTTTGTTTGTTTGTTTTTGTTTGACATATCAGTAGTTTTTGGAGCTATATGGAAGTAGGACATTTGCAATGAGACAGTGTGTAAGTGAAACAAAATGGCGTCCTCTTTTTGTATGCAAATTAAAAAATGTATCCCCACCAATCTTATCTCTACTGAAGAGCACCACACTGTGAAACCAAAGATTGGTGATCAGATCATAGCCATATACAGACTCACTTCTGTCCTCAGCTTGAGTATGTCTGGGTAGATCACAATCAGAATAATCACACATGGTGGCTCTGGCAAAGATTTTGTCTTAATTATTTTACTTGTAACCCTTAAAATAATTTGAATTTCCAAAATAATAGTTTTAAAGTGAATTTATAAATGCCTGAAATGAATATGTGAGTCTAGTCCTTTGAAGATCTCATCAAATATGTATCGTTATTGTTACCCTTGCCTTCCAAGAGTATTTTTAAGAATGAGGTGTGAACATCAGCAAAGCAGTTGTATAATTTTTTATTCATTCAAGTATTTTTTTTCCTTAACGAATGTGAATGAGGTTTTACACATCTCCCTGAGTTCTTTGTCAGTGACATAATAGATAAAGGAAATCACATAACAGAGCATTCTTTCTTTCCTCCCCTTACTTCCATTTAGGTCTAGGGTGTCTTTCTCTTTCTTACAGGAGGTAGTTATTATCAGACATCAGTAATAATTCTACTAGTCCCTTCTTGAAACATCATTTAAATTTTAGTGCCACTTTAGAATTATATAAGCCTTTTAAAGTCAAGGGCGATTTAGAGATTGTAAATTCCCATGATGTGAGATTCTTCCTTTCACCGTGATTAATACTTGTGGCAGGAAGGTAGAATAAAGAATATTGTACATGCCAGAATTTTATAGTCACTCAGTGTACCTTGGGGGGTGGAAATTTCAAGGAAGTTCAGATTCCTGCTCTCTTTATATATACATCAATTTTTTTCTGAAAAAAAAAAAAAAGGTTCAATAGACCCAGGGAAGAGATTACTGAGTCTGCTGGGTCCTGCTGGTGTCTACCTGCTGAGATGGGGTACAGGGTCACACAGCTATCCTTGCCTTGCTCCAAGGAGGAAGCCTGCTGTGGCTAAAGTATGTGTTCTTATTAAATATATATCATAGTGTACCTCTGTTGATATTGTTAAACTCCTACCATAAAAAATTGCATATAAACAACACAGCTAAGTTAATGTTTCCACAGGGAAACTTAGCATTAAAACTTACTTAATGTAACATTAACCTAAGGGATGGTTGTTTTTTTCTCCCAGACCCAAATGCACTGTATATATGTATATATATATGTATATATATATATATATATATATATATATATATGTGTGTGTGTGTGTGTGTGTGTGTGCAACTTTAAGCATTTGTCAAATTGTAGTAGAATACATTGAAAGCATAAAGTTTTAAGCCACCCATTATGGTGACCAAACATTTAATTCCTTATTAAAAGCAATGTAACCAAAATTCTCACAGCCTGCTCATTTGTAAGAGTGTCTTGATTCAATTTTCTCTGAAGGGGAAAAAAAGAACAATCTAGTTGATCATATGGTATATATGTAACAGGATAATATTTTGTAAATTCTGTTGATTTAAATTTAACTTAACAGTAATTTTATCTATTTACAGTGGATTTCATTAAATGACTGTTCTTAATAATGTCAAATGAAAACTGTGGTGTTAAATTGTTATCAATTTTTTATGAAATCACTATGCAACTCAAAGCATTATGGTGACCTATTGCATATAGTATTTCTGATTTTAGATTCAAAGGTCAGTATATTCTAATGTTACTTAGAAAGCTCTGTAGAACTGTAATGCCAGTCATTGACCTATAAGTAGATGATATTCATCTTTATGGATTTCACGGTCTTAAGAGAAAAGTATCAAAACTAAAAGTATCAGTAGAATAAAGTGAATGTCATCTGTGTGCTCTACGATCTATTTCAAATGTTATGATTTAAGCCAGTCTCTAAAAAAATACCACACTTCAGGATTGCCATAGTTAACATGAAATTTTGTTTAAATGGCAGATTTTTTTTCTCCCAGGCAAATAAGTAATTTATTTCTAAAATGAAGCCATTTTAGCCCTTGTCATCACAAAGTTGTAAAATTACAGGCTGGCACAAGTTAGCAGTGGTTGCTTCACAGACCCACTGTAATACTTAGTAACAGATTTTCAAAGCAGTTCAAAGAGCCTAGTTTCCATCTGTGTTTGGTGAAGGGTGCACAAACCTCGAGGCCACCTGAAAACTCAGCTTCATCTCTAACACTTGGAATAACAAAGGTGTTATTTTTCAAAGCTGCATTCTCCCCTCCTGGGGTGGCTCTGCAGATTCCGTTCGGGGAAGGTGGGGAAACTTCAGAGCAGGTATTCTCCTTCTAGACTTTGCTTCCTTAGGGGAGTTCCTTTGAGGATGTCACAATGGTGGCCTCTTGAACATGGGCTATTGCCAATAGAGGCCAAGAGTTAATGAACCTTACACAGATAAATCCCCTCTGATTTTCTGAGCAAAATATCCTCATAGAACTAGCATCTCCTGTCTTCCAGACAAGTGTTGCTATTTAAGCAGGAAAAAGTAGAGGGTGCTCTCTGCTCACATTACACTGAGGAATAGAGAATGACCATTAAAACTCCATTTCATTTGGCTGCTTTTCTAAAATGAAGGTAGCAAATTGTTGGAAAAGAAATGGTTGAACATCTTTGTCTTTGGTTTGCTGCAAATGATTGTATGATTTCAATAAAATCCATTTTTTCTACTTATTTTGCTTACTCTGATGTATTTCCTGTGACACACTTTTTGATATGTCTTTATAAAGATTACCCCCAAAATTACATAATATACAATTAATGGGATAGTAATTGAAATAAATATATTTTCTCTTTCTATGACACATTTCTATCATTATAAGACAGAGAAGTCAAAAATAATGTGAATAGTTCATTCAAGAGTGATTTTTAGGTTTTTGGCTTTCTGAATTATTTTGGTATAACAAAAATTATCCAGAATTATGTTCTCAATTCCTTTTGGATAATTCAAAGCAATACCAAATTACTTTCTCCTTAACTGCAAATTCTGATAACTATATGAGTAGTTTTAGTTAAGATTATATTATCTAAAAAGATGCATATGTCATAAAAATGACATTAATACACCATAAAATATTTTTATGAGATCCAAAATTTCAATTTGACTGGTTGCCAAAAAATATTTTAATATAATATTTAGTGATAGAGGTAGTAAGACTTCTACATAAAAATTATGTCATTTTATCAAGATTATATCTTATTTTTAAAAGTATGGTGATCAAATAAATCCTTAATAAATAACAATTTACTGAGTAAAATTAAAAAGGGAACTTGACAAGTAAAAGTAAAAAATGAAAATTTTTAGTAAGTAAAAATATGTGCTTCTGAGCTCAATATAGATGATAAATAGATGATAGATACACAGATATATGTATATAGATATGGCAAAGTACTCTGTCTCAAGTAATAAAAGAGACTTTCCATAACAAAATTTTAAGTTTAAGTAAGATAGATGTGTTAGCATCAGAGAGGTTTTTTTGTTGTTGCTGGGAGGACAGTGGGAACAAGGGGTTCAGAAAAGGTTTTACTCCTTTCAAGTTTTCAGCCTCATCATTAACCCTGAAGTAAGGTTAGAAACAGTGAGTCTTAAAGGTGGAATGTCACAGAACAAGATTGCTGTATATACAGAATTTATGTGAAAGTGGAAGTGATGGCCAACATATTGCTACTGTTTTTGCATGTGAAATGATGTTCTGTCTTAACAATTCTCATTTTTCATACCTGTGCAAAGATTGCTTAAAAAAAAAGTGGAAAGCAAGGGCATACAAGGAGGACAAAAATAGATTAGACATTGAAAAGGCCACATTTAAACAATGCAAGGTATCTAAGAGCTCTTGGATACTGAGTATAAAATCTTTGATTCAGAATCATGTTTCTTTCTCATAATTTGCAGTTTAGTAAAGAAGGAAAAAACTTTGGAAAAAAAAGAAAGCATTGAATACAGTAACAGTAGAAATCATGTTTGGAAATGCAAGGAGACCTAATATAAAGCCATCTGGGGTGGTATAATTATTTTAAAAAAGAAAGAATCATCATTTGAGACTTCAGTTTTCAATGCATGCAATTAAATCACTTGCTTAGGGCATATGATTTATTTTATCTCTTGCATCTTTTCTTCTTTCACATCTGTGAATTTATTTTCTAAAATTGTGTTCTCTACTTGCAAATCATTCTTTATTAATTATGATGCTAAGGAATAAAGGAAGATTAGAATCCACTTACTAACCCTGTTAGATAATAAAATTACATAACTTCTTAAAGGATTTTGACCTTATGAAGGCACAGATAGTTATTTATTTTGCCTCTGTAGGTGTACCTCCTAGTAAAAATTATAACTATATTCATAAATGAGTCTATAAATAATTTAACATTGGAATATTAGAGCTGGAATTTTCATTAGCCTCATTACGAAAAGATTCAGAAAGATAAACTGATACATAAGGATAATGAAGTAAGTGTCAGCCAAGGTCCTAGAGGGAGTTTAGGCAAGTGCTTCAATGAGTTCTAGACAGTGAGACATAAAAACATAAGTTGAAATTAATTTTGAACTTTAGCACATTTTACTATACTCCACAGACAGATGACTGACAAATGTATTCATAAATATGGCCAGTTGATTTTTTCTTTCATTGATGCAGTTGTTTTCTAGCTATGGCTCTCACCACTTGGGCAATTAGAAATAGTAAGAACATTTTGTCTCTATGACTGAGGTATGCTATTGATACTTGCTGAATAGGAGCCTGTAAGTATGCTATTGATATTTGGTGAACAGGAGCCTGTAACTATACATGTTCTGCAATTTCTAATATTATCTAGCTCTTAGAAGAATCATATCACCCAAAATGCCAATGGTGTTTCTCTTAAAAACAGTATGTAGTAGCTTTCTAACTTCTCTGGTAGAGTTAGATAATTGTTATTTATTTGATATACATTTTGCACTATATTACATATTTTATATCAGTGATTTCTAAAAAGTACCTTAACAATATGGTAAATTTAGAGTGTATTTTTGTAATGCTCCATTTTTATACTTATGAGTTAGTTTTTTCCCAATTGCAAATATAGTATATATTCATAACAGAAAATCACACAGAAACAAATTAAAATAAAATATAATCTCTCATCCAGAGATTCATACTATTAACATTTTGATGCTTTCTTTTCATACATATATGTCTGCATATAGATATGTATTTTTAAGCATGTTATTAAATTTCACATATTGTTTATAATATATTATTTGATAACTAACAATAAATCAAGAATATATTTTAAGCCATAAAATGACTTTAATGGAATTATTTAAAACTACTGCATGGCATTTAATTATTAAATATGCCACATTTTTCACATTATAAATTATCATGATATACATAAATATATCTAAGTCATTGATCTTATTCCGTGTTATGTTCTATGGGTAAGTTATGGAAGAAAATTTACTAAGCCAAATCCACAGTTCAGTAACAGCAATCCTGAACTGTATTTTTTTTCTTTTCTCATATACTTTTATGCAAAATAATAAGAGACTACTGCTAAATCAAAATAATGAAAAATGATAGAATAAGGAGAGCAAAGGAGGGGAAGATGAAAGAAAAGGAGAGAAAGAAAGGGAGGAGAGAGGGACAGAAAGAGAAAAGATATTTTCGCTTTTTAAAAATTTTTCTTTGAAGGGACCAATAGGTTCAAAAGTGACAGGTATAACTGTGTCAATCTTCAATTTGCATTTGCTCAAGTGAAGTTAAAAAGAGTAGTGTTTAAAAATGCGGAAACATATCACGACTAAAACCTAAAGATGTGAACTGGAGAATACGGTGCTGAGGCTAAGGGTGTCTGGGTTCACTCATCTTTCCTCCTGTGGAGGGATCCAACTCCAGTGAAGAATATGATTACAGTTCAGTGATGGAGTTGGCTTCTAATAAGAGTCTCTGGTTTCATGGTGCAGGTTACGTTCTCTTTGACTTGTCATCTTGAGACTAAATTCCTGTTGAGCAGCTTTTGTCTGTCTATTCACTCTTCATTCTCAGTTATTAAGATACTGATGACACATATACACAAATTATTGCTGCATGAATGGGTAAATGAATACATAAATAGGTGAATTCATTATGTAAGTACAAGTGAAAGCATTTAAAAACCAAATGTGTAAGTTCCAATTCATAAGCGGTATTCACTGGACTAACAGATTTCATCACTTGCTTACAAAAGTAATTGGATTACTTAATCATCTGAATTCCTAGATAGCTCTTTTATAAGATTGTTGCGAATGCCAACTTTATCAAAACAATAGAAAAAGGTAAACTTTTCTATGTTATGATTTCAGGTAACCTTGGCCATAATGCCTCCTAATACTATGATTGTGTGTTTTTTGAGGTAGAGTAACTCTTCTAAGGGGATATTATATGGTAAAAAAGAATTGTTGAACTAAAGATCGGGAATTGGGTGCTAATTCTAACTCTACTACTGAATTATTTTGCGATACAGGGTGAACTTCTGCTTTTTCTTGATTTAAATTTCCTCAGTATTTAAATGAGCAGATTAAAAAAAAAATCTCGTTTCAAAAATCTCATGAATCTAATAATTAGACACGACAGCATATAAACACTTGGATCTTCACTTTTTCTCCTTGAAAACTTTTTTACGACGTTCTCCAAAAATTGTCGCTTCAAGAGATGAAATCTCTGCTAACTGAAGAGGTCAGATTTCTAGTATCATCTGGCTTCCATAAGAGACAAGGCATTACTGAAACACTCAATACCATGTTCACCTACTATGACTCTCTGACAGAGACAAATGATGTTTATTTAATATCCATCATCTGTTCTATATTTCCAGGCATCTGTTGCAGTTGGGTTATGACCATGTGACCATGTCTGGCAGACAGGAAGGTAAGTGTAAGTGATGAGTTACTTTTGTTATTTACCTTTTAGGAACCATGTTTCTCTTTGATCTTTCTCTTTTCCCTGAAAAGGAAACATAGGAGGTCACATATTGGGATAGAAAAAAAATCAAATTTCTGTGGAGTTGATTGAGATCTCTAAGTACTCAGAGGGAGGATAATCCTTAATGTACTCACAATGGACTTTTTAAAAGTGAGAAATCAACTTTAGCTGTGATAAGGAACTGAGATCTAAGAGAATAGTTGTTACTACAGAGTAATTTAGCTCATCTTGACTAATAAAACTACTATGTTTTGGCTTTCTTGTCATATCATCCTTTGGGAAACAGACATAAATTTAGTGAGGCATAAAATGTAGACAGGTAAACCAGTATTAAAAATATTCATGATTTCATAGAATTACTTGGAGTTATTCAATTAATATGTAGGGCAAATGGATGAAGGTTTCTGAAACTTTGACTTGACTTAAGATAATTAGTCTCTTCCTTACTGATTCCCGAATTTTCATAAATTTACCATTGATTTATGGAACAGGACTTTGGAAAATAAAATGCCATTATAATTCTAGTTAAGTATAAATAAACTCTCCCTATTTTTTGTTGAAGTAGTTTAGCTACATTTTGTCAAAAGTAACTTGTAAATGCTGCTTTATGTAGAGTATTTTATTTGGAAATGAGCACTTAAATTCTAATTAAATGTTTTCTCATATTTGTACTGTATAATATTGAAAATAGCTATCATTCAAGCTGTCTACTGAATCCAAATATTTATCTGTAAGTTATAAAGTTCAAGTTTTTGAAAATCTACCCCTTTTTCATATCTGTTTCATTTCCTTCCCATGCAACATTAATCTCTTCAATCAAGTAGCAAACACATTATTTACAGTCTACCACGTGAGAAACTTTTGATATCCCAAGTTCATTTTTCCTTCATTCTCTAAATAAAATTGGTCCTACATCTGTTATTCTACATCATTCTATCTCTACCATTAACTTTCAAAGCTCTCAATATCTTACTTGGATTTTAGAGGAAATAGGTCCTTGTGCTTCTACTAGATCCATTCTATGCATTTCTGCAAATACACTCATATTATCACATCTCTTTCTCTGCTTATAAACTTCCCAAATTTCATTTTCTTTTGTGTAAGGACTCTATACTCAGAATTATATACAAGGACCTTTGCAATCTATGTAGCCAGCATTGATGCCTACTACTATTCCTTCTCATTCTCTGATTGCAGTCCCACACCACTTTGTACTAATCTGATATACATGCTTTTTCACACCTCCATACTTTTGCCTCTGTCTTCTTTATTCCTTGTTTGGATAATCTTCCTTCAAGTTCTTGCTCATTGTCCCTATCTCTGCTGTGTTATTGCAAAATTCTCTAGCTGCTAGCTTCCTTTCTTGTTGAGATGCCAGAATAAAATTTCCCACAACTCCATTATGTCACCAAAATTTTAAATTAACTTTTTACAATCTACTTTTTTTCAATTATGACTTCTAGAAAACAGTGTGTAAAATATTCATCCTTACACTTTTAGAATCTGTCAATAAGAAGTCTTCAAAAAATAAACAGAATAGATTATGCATTCCCTGATACATATTTTTAACAAATATTTGTTGCTAAGTGCTATAACATGAGACTGGCAGCTGCAAATCTCATTTGAGAGA
Organism: Solenodon paradoxus; assembly: GCA_004363575.1. Taxonomy (NCBI): domain Eukaryota; kingdom Metazoa; phylum Chordata; class Mammalia; order Eulipotyphla; family Solenodontidae; genus Solenodon; species Solenodon paradoxus. Next base: position 351,971 of record RJWH01000185.1, on the reverse strand, counting down.
AGGTTTATATATATATATATATATATATATATATATATATATATATATATCATCTCTCTGCTGATATAGAGAAGACCATTATACATGATTCCAACCCTGGTAATATGTATTCTGCTCCTTAATAAGAACTCATTTAAAAATTTCTGTATCATGAGGGAGCAGGACAGGGGACATAACTTCTGGTTCAAGAAAAAAGCCAATATGAGAAAAGCAGTTCAATAATATCTTAAAATGAAAAAAAGAACACTTTAATTATTTAAATATTTTTATGAATAGTTTTTCTGCTCTCTGAAAAAAATTAAATGCATCAAATTAACTGGTGACATTCAATTTTTAAAAGATTAGACTGCTACTTAAAAACAGCACACTGGCATTTAATAATAACGTTGAGGGTAATATGTTCCATGTTTGAGGAAAATTTATTACCCTTTTTTTCCAATTTAATTTTAATGCATATTTAGGGAAATTTTTGCCTACTACCCCACCAGTAAATTTTTAGCTCTACTTAGCTACATTAGGCAATTGCCTTTTTTCTTTTAGTATTAAACTCTAAGAGAGAAATAGAAGAGCACTTTTTCTATTGCCTCCTTCAAGTCAGAAAGGAGGATGAAAAATAGGGACATGGGAAGTAAGAAAGTCATTTGTTCTATTTTCCACTTAATAAGAGCAGCCTCAGAGTTGCATCAGAGACATGAAGAATTGACAGGGCACCTAAAGTAATCCAGTCATGCTTCTACATTTGCTATGAATCTGGAGGAAGTGTTAATGCTCCCACAAATCCAGGACAGACACATAAGGGAGCAGGAGGTAGGATCTGCTCACCAGGGCAATGAGGCTTGCTGCAGAGGGGTGCTAAAGACAATCATTTATCTGGCCTTCCTACACTGTCTTCCTGACACAAATGACTTTAGGATAATTTCATGAACATATTAGAAACTAGTACAGGAAGAGAGTAAATAACTTCACGTTGGAGAAGCTGCAGTCTCAGAAGAGGATGACTGATTAATGAAATTTTCATTGAACCTAGAAATGATTGAATAAGATTTAATGCTTGGTATGACCTAGATTACATGTTTGAAGACAAACTGAATGTAAATACATACTATACCCTCACTACTATGAATTCACTTATCAGTTTTAATGTAATGCTTACGTTAATAAGACACATAATGAACTCTGACATAGAGGCATTATCACACTTAATGTTAAAGATATTCAAATCATTATTAAATAAATAAATTGTGCAATTCTTGGATTTGAAAAGGAAAAGAATCCGTAATTTGTCAGTCCTTATACACATCTATCTATACTATTCTAGTCTTTAAAGATACTGCCATAAACTTGATAATACATTTTATGGGAAATATTTTTGACTGCAAACAATGTTACATTTAATATTTTTGGGGTGTGCGTGTGTGTGTGTGTGTAGGTGTGTGTGTGAGAGAGAGATGTCTGCTTCCTATCTACCATGTTATAATTCTCATATGGAAACTTACCATTTGTAATTACCATACCAAATATATTTGAGGCAGAAAAATTCTTTTAAATCTAAAAATTAATGGGGAGGTTACCCACACATTCAAACAGCGAACAAATTTAAAAGGTTGAGTTTCTTTTATCTTCAATCAATTGTTTCTATTAAAGCATCATGGAAATAATAAAATATACATTAAAGAATGCAATGAGCTTTTTAAAGTATGTATTTCATTTTGATTATCAATCTTAGAAGTTTAATATTGATCTTATGAAGACTGTAAAGTGAAGATTAAAGCATTCTAACATGCTATCTACAGGTGTGCCATAGTGAATTATGAGCCTCACATAATCTACAAAATGAAAAAGTTACAGTAATGAGCAAACTGTTAATCAGTGCAGTGTCACAGAAGATCAATCTTTGATTCTTACATTCACAAACCCTGTTTATTTGGTCACGTTAAAGAATAGGCTAGGGTATTGGAATAGATTCCTAGACATGATGAATGTAATTGTCAAAACTGCCAAGGTCAATGTATAATGTTCATAAAAGAACCAACCCAATTCAAGCACCTTCCATTTATCATTCATGCAATTTGACCCCCAGTTCTCTTTATAATAACATACAAAGGAGGAACAACTGCTGTGTTCATTCCTTTGGAATCTTGTACACTTTTGACTATCCTTCAGTCTTTCTCAGGCTGGGGTCATTTACACATAACTTTCCATTCTTAAGGATGTTGGACCTATTAGGTAAAAAATAGATTTTAAGGAAGAAGCTGATTGATGAATCTGTATGTAATCACTATGTAGAATGGGTCTAAATCAGAATTATTTAGGTAATTTGGAATTATCATCAACTTATTATTTAAATGCACTCACAACTTTGACATCAACAATATTTTGTTGAAAAGTATACCAGTACTTTACGGATGGGTTTTTTTTTTTCTTAAATGAAATTTTCAGCTTGTAAGGTTTTAGTTGTGTACTAAAAATACTATTCAAATGTGTATTATGAATATTGACAATTGGGAGGAAGCAATATATTTTCACTTATTTTGCTTGTACAACTGGTTTTCTACTATAATTAATGAATTTATGAATACTGTATTACAGACACTTTCAGTTAAATTTTGTTTATTGTGTAGCCTTATAAAAGCATCTGCTTGAAATTTTTGATTCATTCTGTTTTTTGATTTGTGTATGTGTAACTCTTTCCTAAAAGTGAACTTATACTCAATAGTACCTCTAGAATGTTAGCTTTGGGAGACTAAGACTTATACTTGTTGTATCTCAGATTATCAGATTCCTAGTAGAATGAGTACATTTCAGAGGCTCAGTAATTGTTTATTGAAAGAATAAAAAAGAAATAAGGAAAGACAGATATTATAAAAATATGGACAGAGAAAAGGGAAATGTATAATTACTTAAAAATAGGTATTAAAGTGATTTGTAGATATTTCCAAAATTGCAACTAATTTACTATGACATTGTTGCCAGTAAGACTACATATCTGAAAAATGAAATAATTTATTGCCTTAAGTTCATACTTACCACTTAAGAAGAATAAATAAATAGATCTTGGGAAAAATGCAACTAACAGGAATAAAGGAAATAATCACATTAAAATGGTATGAGAAAACTGAAGAATGCCATAATGTTTCTCATTCTTTAGAATGAGAAGAAACATGGCATTCTTCAGTTTTCTCATGCCATTTAGAAATATTAATGAGACTCTCTCAACACTCAGATGCTAAATAAAAAATAAGTGTCTCATAATATACACCTACTGTACTTTGCTGTGTATAGTGGGTAATTTTTTGCCCAAATTTGTGCGGGAAGAATAAAATTGTGCATTATATATGAGTAGGACTAATTCTGTATCTATATAAATATTTTTATATCTTTTATTTATGTTTATGAGTTAAAATATAATTCTAGAAATCAATAACCATATCCCTATGCAAAAAATAATACTATGGATTATGATAATCAGTTTTGTTGAACTTATAATAATGAAATTGCAACAAGAGCAAATTTGACCAATGATTCAATTAAATGAAATGAAGAGTGATATATTGTTCATAGAGTAAGTGACTTTGACTTGATAAGATAGGTGATGCTGAGTTTAGTACCATAGGTAGAATAGCACAACATTTCTCTTAGTACACTTTAGGCAGGGGCTAGCAATCTAGCTGATATTTATATAAAAAATACCAACACTGTAGACTTTAAGCTAAATTATTCAGTACATTAAAAAGCATGACAACAGAGCTGCTCAGAGACACCTCCTCCCACAGAGAGTATCATCAGATTGTGGAAGTAACAGTTAGGAATGTTTCTTATACATTGTATCTATTCTTGTGTTTTGTTATTATTTGTTTCATAAAATTTCTAATACTATAATGTTAAAAAATTAAAATTATTTTATAATACAAATAAGTACCTAAATATAAACAAAATTTTGAATTAAAAAATTAAAATGAGATTTTCTTTCCTAATAGTTTGAGTCAAAAATGTGGGTGTGCATTATACACAGGAGAACATTATACATGGCAGAATATGGTACATGAAAATATTGCAAGCATTCAACAGGTAGTCTAAGATAGTCAAAAGATAAGCAAGATGGGTCTGGCACTCAGTGAGTTGCTCAGCAAATTGTGGTCCTTAATCTGATTATATCAGTTTATAGTTCTAGCAGGTGGAGAAAGAAATGAGAAATAAAAATACAATGTAATAATTTCTGTCATAGATCAAAACAGAAACCTAACTGAAGAGAGAAACATCAACTTTAATACAATTTTAATTAATAAAAAAACGAGGGGAAAATAATTTGTGATTTTTACTGATTTTTTCCTTCTCTGGTCCCCCAGAATAGAACAAATGACTTATGTCACTGGTTGACATTATCGTAAGGAGATTTAACTCTGATTTAAAATTACTGACTTTTTGGTTCCTTATTTATAAAATGAGGGTTTAAAATTATTTTGAAAGTCAAATAAGAATCTTTGATATCTCTGTGTAAACTGTCAGTGCTACACAGGGCTGGTTATAACAGTTACAATTATCTTCACCATGTACATATAAGACAGTTAATGTAGAATTTTCACAACAAAAAACTTGACAATGTCTGTTTAGCTCAATTTTTATTTTGTGACTAGTTTTAGTCACAAAGGAATACGCATTTAAAAAATAAAAAATAAAGAATAAAAAAGTGCAATTAAATAGACTACAGTCATTATTTCATTGAAGTAATTTAATTATCAAGTCTAAATTATATTAGGCACCAAAGATTTTCATTTTTACTTATTTATATTTAATTGCCATACTTTTTTTAGATTCAGGTGTACAACATAATGATCTGAATGTGTATACATTGTGAAATGATCATCGCAATGTCTATTTACTATCATCTCTTAGCGATTTTTAAATTTGTAATAACACTATTGATGATAGTTCCCATGCTGTATATTATATCATCCTGCCTTATTTATTTTGTAACGGAAGTTTTATAACTATTGATCTTTATCCTTTTTGACCACTCCAATATAGTCTACTTTATCTCTACGATTTTAGGTTAATTTTTTTTTCGGATTCTATATTTTACTGAAATAATGCAGCATTTATCTCTGTCTGACTGATTTCACTTAGCATAATAACTTCAAGTTCTGTTCATCTTTAGTTAAGTGACGAAATGTCATTTGTTTTCATAACTGAGTAGTATTTCATTGTGCATGCTTATGATAGAGAGAGAAAGAGTTTTTTTTTAACATTTGCTTTATTCATTAATCTGTCACTGGACACAGGTTATTTTCACATCTTGGCTATGGTAAATAATGATGCAATGAACATAGGTACATCTATTCAAATTGTTTTCATTTTCTGTGGATAAGTGCTAAGACATGAACTTGCTGTATCATATAGTACTTTTATTTTTATTTTTTGGAGGAATTTCAATACTCTTTATTTTTTACAGTGGCTACACCAGTTTACATTCCCAAAAACACTGCATGAAATTTCCCTTTTCTGACACATTTTCCAACACTTGTTGTTTCCTGTCTTTTTGATACTAGCCATTCTCATAGGAGTGAGGTGATATTTCATTGTAGTTTTGATTTACATTTCTCTGATGACTCCTGAGTGTTTTTTTTTGGTGTTCCTGTCAACCATCTATACATCTTTAGGAAAATGTCTGGAGTTTCTCTGCCAATTTTTAAATCTGATTACTTATTATTGAGTTGTATATTTTTGTGTATATTTTGGAAACTGTTTATCAGATATATGCTATATGAATGTCTTCTTCCATTCGGTAGGTTGTCATTTTTATTTTGTTACTGATTTCCTAAAATATGGAGACGTTTTTAAATTTGGGGTAGTTCTATTTGCTATTTTTGAATTTTTGATCAAATCCGGAAAAAAGATTGTGAAGACTGATGTCAAGGAGCTTACTGCATATATTTTCTTCTAAGAATTATATGGCCTCATGTCTTGCATTTCAGTGTTTAATCCACTTTGAATTAATTTTGTGGATGGTGTGAGAGGGTGTCCCAGTTTCATTCTTTTACATATGACTGTTCAGTTTTCCCAATACCATTTATTGAGAAGACTGTCTTTTTTCCATTTCATTTTCTTGGCTCTTTATTTTAAACTGTCCATATACGCATGGGGTTATTTTTGTACTCTCAATTATGTTCCATTATGGATGACTTTGTTTTTATGCCAGTACCATACCATTTCGATTATTATAGATTTTCAATATAGTTTGGAATAAGGAAGCACGATGCCTCCATATCGTTTCTTCTTGCTCAAGATTACATTAGCTGTTTGTTTTTCATTGTACAGGTCTTTTTCTATGTAGTTAAATTTACTTTGAATATTTTATTTTTTGATACAATAGTAAAAAAAGGATTTTTCTCTTAATTTCACTTTCTGATAGCTGACTATTCTATGGAAATGCAACCAATTTTGTATATTAGTTTTGGATGATTTTTTATAACTTTTTAAATGCTGCATACTCATTTAAATGGTGATACAACTGTTAATTAATTTAGCTTTTACTATAAAGCCTGAAGATATAGTGATTTTTCTCATGATAAAATAGTGAATAGGATTTTAATGCCATATGATCCTACCAGAAATAATTGTGTATCTAAAAATGTATTTTATATTAAATTATTTTTGTCACCACATGTTTGGAGTGATGCAATTGCTTACTTTCATGTTTTTATTTATTTTTATTTTCATGATCCTTTTACTCTTGTATGACAAACCATAGTTTTGTATTCATAACACAGTTTTAGTCTGTTCTAAAAGAATCAGAGAAATAAAATCATATTAATCCTTGTCATTTTCCATCAACTTTTCGTTAGCTAGTGATGAATGTATTACTGTAGAAATCGGATATACAAATAAAAAGAGATTTTGAAATTAGGAAGAAGAAAATAAGTTTTAAAATCTATCTGTTCCCTGACTACATTAGGAACTTGGCATTCACTGAGATATCAAAGTGACGATGTTCTATTCCATGACTGTAATATGATACATTTTGGAAAGAAATTAAGATAACCTATTCAAGTGAATAGTATTTTTTTGCAACATACTTAATGTTATCAGTGACTTTAAATCACTAAAAATAATTCAAATTCATTATATACAATAGATATCATATATAATGTGTATTTATTCCTGTCAGCAACATTCCCAAGAACCTAAAAACCTCAAGATAGATTAAAATGTAATATAAGAATTCTCAGTATCAAAAAATAATACAATTGAGAATATTAATTTTACAAAAACAATAAATCATTCTTCAATTCTGCTCTGAGTCATATGCCCAAAGACTACAAAATCTCTAAGAGAAAATATCTACACCCCTAGATTTATAGCAGCACAGTTCACAATTGTCAAGCCATGAAAGCAACCTAAACCCCCAACAGTAGGTGACTAGATAAAGTAACTGTGGTATATGTACTCAGTGAAATTATATACTAACAAGGATGATTTTGTGTCCTCTGCAAAAATCTAGATGTAACTGGAGGGAATCATGTTAAACAAAATAAGTCAGAAAAAATAGAAATACAGTATGGTTTCACTCATATGTGTAATATAATGAAATGAAACAAATAGATAAATACCAGAAAAATACACTGACACAAGATGACGATTGCCAAGGGGGTGGGAGGGGAAGGAGAGGGTACAGGTAGTGGCAAAGGACACTAGGACTCTCAGAATGGGTGCAGTATGTGGCACTCATAGATTGAGAAACAATTTTAATCTATCAAAATAATTTAACTCTTTAAACAAAATAAAGTTATTATAAAATATTTATATAACTATACACTCATTTAATATTTCATGCATATTGAAATAACTAACAAAGGTATTTCTTAAACACTGATTTCATCTAGTGTTATTCTGCTAGAAATCTCTTTATACTGCATATTTTATTATCATTTTAAAATTTATTTTTAAATGGCATTTCTTTTTTCATTGCTATATGCATTTTAGAATAATAAATTTGTATTTCAGCTTGTGTGTATTTTGCACCACACTTACCACCAAGATTCTAGTGTCCTTTACCACTTGTTCCTGACTACTTTCCATCCAACCACCCGCTTTGTAACCAAAGTCTTGCATTCTTTTTTGTTGAGATTTGTCTATTTGTTCTCTTTGCTTATATACATCTATGAGTGAAACCATCCTGTACCTTTCATTTTCTTTCTTATTTATTTCTCTTAGCATGATCCCCTCCAGTTTCATCCATGTTGTTTCAAAGGACACAATTTCATCATTTTTAACAGCTACACAAAATTCCATTGAACATATATACTACAATTTCTTTATCTAGTCATCTGTTTGTATGCCTTGGATATTGTGAATTGTGCTGCTATGAACATAGGGTTGCATGTATTTTTTCCTCATTCATATTTGTCTGTTTATTCACTGGTTATTTACTTACAAGTGGTATTGCTTAATAGATATATATCCATATTTATTTTTTGATGACTCCCCATACTGTTTACTAAAAGTTGCACTGTTTACTAAAAGTTACATTCCCACCAACAGTGTAGGAGGGTTCCTTTTTCTCCATCCCCTTCTATACTTCTTATTTCTAGTCTTTTTAACATAGTTTAGTCACACCGATGTGAGGTGATAATGCATTCTTTTTTGGTTTTGTATCTATCTGATGGTAAGTGAATATAGAATATGTTTTTCATGTGTCTATAGGCCACCGATGTGCCTTCTCTAGATAGATATCTATTCAACTGTCTGCCTATTTTGAGTGGGTTCTTTATATCTTTCATTGTTTAGGTTATAAGCTCTTTATATATTATGGAGAGTGAGTGTCTGAGGTATGTTGTGTAAATATCTTCTCCCATTCAGTAGGTTACATTTTTGCTTTAGTGTTCATTTTTTGTATATGATACTAGTGAGTAATCTAGTTGCATTTTTTTGCAAGGGGCTGTCTAATTTTCCCAGCACCACTTGTTGAGTAGACTTTCCTTCCCCCATTGTATGTTGCCACGTCCATGTCCAACCTGGCTAAATAACAAAGTCAATAGCCGAAAAGAAAAGGGGTTTCAAAGAGGACTTCTTCATGGACAGGACGTGGTGCCTCTAACCGAGCTTTCCTGGGAATCATGATTTGCTGTATTGGCTTATTCATATATGTGGAATTAATTTAAAATAATAATGAAAATAACAATTTCCCTACTGGGAGAAGGATTGGGAATTTCTCTGAAAAATGGGACTATTGCAACAAGGCAAAATGATACTAAAAAAACTAAACTCACCTATGCCATTGGCTCTATGCAAGGCTAACAATATACTTACAAATTACCCAAGAAATTGACTCAGAAAATATCCCCAACTGCCTCTGTGGGAGATATAGTAAATCAACTATAGCAAGGGAAATTATTTCCGCCTCCATTCATTTGCACAGTTGGCCCATTAATGATGTAGGTTATATCTAAAAACAAAGAAAAACTGTTCCGATCCCTTCCCACAGCATTGTCCTCACCTTACAATAGCTTAAAATTATGGTACTCACCAAGAGGAAAAAATAATGCAGGACAACTGCCTGCTCCCCCCTTACCATATACAGGTGCCTATGACGAAAATGGAATCAGAATGCACAATAGGGGACAAAAAGTAAAACTATTAGAACAACTTATAAAATTTCATAAAAATAGGACCAACACAAAAACTGGGCAGCAAGAACTTGCTAGATTTCAAAAGGGCCTGCCAGATTCAATTCAGCTTGGTATGCATTTAGGAATTTGATAATAACTTTCTAACCTTTCACAAGTCTGTAGAATTCTCCTTTGTCTCACACCTTGCTAAAGCAAGATCCTATCAAAAAGGGCAGGTAACTCATTTACTTAAGAAACAAAAACACTATGCGGGTCTGTGCTTTCGGTTTACATAATCTTAAGACAAAAAGCTGCAAAAAGAAAGTATAAAAAACCTGCTTGCTTGTAATAAAGACGGAACAAAGATTCACTCTGCCTCCGAGTCTGAGTCTCGCCGATGCCTTACCCACCTTCGGGACCCCCTGGATCCTGCTGCGGCTGGACCGCGGCAGAATGTTCTTTCTCATTTTGTCGGATTAACTGCCTATTTAATTAGGTTTTATTTCAGGGCTCTGAATTTTATTCAAATGGTCATTGTGTCATTCTATTTCAATACTATCTTGTTTTCATGACAATAGCTCTGTAGTATAACTTGAAATCAGGGAGTGTGAGTCCAACTGTTCTTTTTCTGAGAATAGCTTTGACTTTTCATGGAATTTAGTCATTCCATAGAAAATTCAGGATTGTTTGTTTAATTTCCTTGAAAAATGTTGCTGGAATTTTGATAAGAATTTCATTAAAGTTGTATATTCTTTCAGGTGGGATGGCCATTTAAATTATTTTACTTCTTCCTCTCTTCATCACAGAATAATCTTCTTTTTCTTTGTATGTTCTATTTATTTTATTTCTTCTGTTAATGTCTTATAGTTTTCAATGTAGAGGTACTTTATCTCTTTTAATTTTAATCTCGTGTATTTTATCTTTTTTGATCCTATTGTGATTAGGATTTTTCTCTTTTTTTCTTTTTACATATAGCAGTGCTATGATTTTTATGTATTGAATTTGTATCCTGCTGCTTTGCTTTTTCTGGTAATCTTTTGGTGGTAACATTTGAATTTTACAAGTATACTATTTCATCTTCTAATAATGATAATTTTATTTCTTCCTTTCAGATTTGTATTCCTTTAATGTTCTTTTATTGCTTTATTTCTCTGGCCAGAACTTTCAGAACTATGTTGAATCATAGTGGGGAAGTGTATATCCTTGTCTTTTTCTAGATCTTAGAAACAAGACTTTTGGTTTTTCACCACTGAGTATGATCTTAGCTGTGGGTTTGTCATATTGACATTTATTATGTTGAGGTGTGACTTCTATTCCTATATTGGATCACTTTTTATTAAGAACATAGGTGGTATCTTATCAAATGCTTTTTTCTGCATTTATTTGTAGTGTCATCTGATTTTTGAATTTCTCTTGAATTTCTCTTTTGTTGATAAGGTATATTAATTGACTGACTTGTGTATGTTAACCCATCCTTTTACTAAATCCCACTTAGTCATGATATATAATTTTTAATGTTCCATTGAATTTGGTTTGCCAAAATTTCATTATTTTTCCATCTGTATTCATCAGTGATATCTGTCTGTAATTTTTATTGTGCTCTACTTGTCTGATTAGAGTGGTGATAACCTTCTGGAATGTATTTGGTTGTTTTCCCTCTTCTTTGATTTTGTAGAATAATGTAAGGAGGTTGAAAATGGTTTTTCTTTAAATGTTAGTAGAACTGAGTATGGAGCTTCTTGGTCCTGGGCTCTTGCTTTCTGGGAAACTTGATTGCAGCTTCAGTTTGTGTGTGTGTGATTGGTCTTTTCCTAGGCTGACCACATGAACCATTTTAAATGGAATAGTACCATATATTTCATATTTCTGACTGTCCTATCATTTTAATGTAAATACCAGTTTTGTCCCATTTTTAATAAACCAGACTCACCTTTGACATGGGGCAAAAAGGACAGTTGAGTTACCCCGGGCACTCTGTTGATGGGGTTCAAAAACAGTGACCCCTTTTGTCTTGTGTTAAAGATGGTAGTTCCAGTGCTAACTGCAGTGGGCTGTAGACCTACTGCTGTTCCTGCCACCTGTTAGGAATCAGGAACCACATAGGAAGAGGACCCCCCGCATCTAATGGGCGCCAGTTTCTTCCAAGACAGCCAAACACCACAATGTGGTTGAGGCATAGGTAAGTACTATAGGAGTTATTTGTGACAGTATGAGACTACTCTCTGGGATTGTGCAGGTACTACACACTTCTATCATTGGGATGAGATGGTTAAAGCAACATGTGTTAAGCAGGCACTTTGAGTGAGACTTACAGGAGTACCACATATGTGTTTTGCTTAAAGTCCCAAAATTCCTTGCACTGGTCTTAGCCAGTTTGATGAAGTACCGTCACAACCACAGGCCATTACTCTGTGATCTCCAGTCATCATTGCATAGTACTTACTTGTCGCTGGCCTGGCTGCTCTGCCCATGCTCAGATTGGTCTGCCTTCTCCCCACAACCCCGCCCCATTTTTGTCTTCCCAATGTCCCATTTTTGTCTTAAGGAAATAAATCAGCCTATCTTTTCAAGTCACCTGTCTCATCTTTTTTTAATTTTGAAAGATTATTATTTTAGAAATCTATCCATTTATTTGATATTGACGAATTTGTTGGCATATAGGTGCTCGCAAGTCTTTTATGATCCTTCGAATTTCTTTGATGTCTATTATAATCTCACATATTTCATTCCTGATTCTCATTATTAGGCTTTCATCCCTTTTTTTGTAAGTTTGGCTAAGAGTCATCAATTTTGTTTATATTTTTAAACAACACTGGTGTGGTTTCATTTATATTTTTAATTGTCTTTTAGTTTTCAATACTGTTAATTTCTGCTCTTATATGTATCACTTCCATCCTACTGATTTTTGGTTTTAACTGTTCTTTTTTTAGTTCTTTCAGGTGGTATTAGCTATTTATTTTGGGATGTTGCTTTTTTTTTTTTTTGGATGTTTGCTTGTATTAGAAAAGATTTCCTCTGAGAATTGCTTTTGCCTATATGTTCGGGGAACTCATCTTTTTTGTTTGTTTCTGGGTAATTTTCAGTTTCCCATTGATCTAAGGAAATTATTCAGAGGCCTACATCTTCCAGATTTTGTCTTTCTGATTTATTTCTGGTTTTACTCCCCTGTGGTTTGAGAAGATATTTTCCTTAATTTCAATATTGCTACATGTAATGAGACTTGTTTTGCTCTGACGACGTGGTCTGCTTTGATAATGTTCCATGTGCACTTGAAAAGAATGTACAATCCTTTTTGTAGAAAAAGGGTAGAAATCTATGTATATATCTGTTTGATCCATAGTATTTATCACTTCATGTGGGATCTCTATTTCTTTACTGATTGTCTGTTGAAGGATCTAGCTATTGATATAAGTGAGGTATTGAACTCTTTTACTACTATTGTGTTACTGTTGATATTTTCTGTCATTTCTGTCAGTTTCTGTTTTATGTATTTAGGTAGCCCAGCATTAAGTGCATATATATTAATGACAGTCATATCTTTTTGATGTGTTACATCCTCCACCATAACATGGTGTTTTTCTTTGCCCCTCGCATTATCCTTTTTAGATGGAAATTTATCTTGTCTGATAGTATTGCAGCTCCTGATTTCCTTTTATCCTCTCTCTCTCTCTATATATATATGTGTATATATATATATGTGTGTGTGTGTGTGTATGAATGTATATCTGCTTCACTTTCACGCTGTTTTTCATTGAATCTGATGGGAGTTTCCTGTAGATATAATATCAGTGTGTCCTGGTTTTAGATCCAACCACTCTGTCAGATTGGAGACTTCAGTCCATTCTTATTAGGATGATTATTAATTTATAAGGATTTACTACTTTCATTTCAATCTCTGTGTCTCTTTGAAATTGGGTTTTGTGATTGCCATGTGAAGTGTCTTAACTCTGTAATAGTCTTTTATGAGTTAATAGTTTATTATACTTATCAGCATGTACATTCTATATTTTTCTTTCACCTTTTAATGTATTTTTGTTCTCTCCTGTTTTATTTTTGTTTCTGAGTCTATTTTATTATTTATCAATATCCTCAGGAATTGTTTGTTCTATGTTTACATTTTTCCTGTTGTGGAACTCCTTTCAACATTTCTTCAAAGGTAGTTTTGCTAATGGAAAAATCTGTTAACTTTTGTTTATTACTGAAGACCATTAGTTTCCCATCTTATTTGAATGATAATTTTGTAGAGCAGAGTATTCTTTGTTCGTAGTTTTTGTCATTTAGTATTTTGAATATGATATTCCACTCCTTCCTGGCCTGTAGGTTTTCTGCTGAGAGGTCTACATATAAACAGATGGGTGTACCGTTGTAGGTTATATTTCTCTTTTCTCTTGCAACCATTAGTAGTTTTTCCTTACCGTTGGCTTTTTCTAGTTTGAGTATGCTGTGTCTTAGAGTAAATCTTTTTGCACTGACTTCATGAGAGTACCCTCCATGTTCTTGTCTTCGATGTTGAATAATCATTCCTCTGTAAGATTGAACCTGCTTATGTTGATTTATGTTTCTCTTCAGTTCTCTAACTTTTTATATCTAGCAGTTCTGTTTGGGGTTTTTAGCATCAATCTCTTTAGTAAAGTAGTTCTTTTTTTAATCTGTGACTTCTTTTCTGTGGTCTTAAATTTGCCTTTCAGTAGTTAATTGGGCTTTCTGCAAACTGTTCAGTTGTTGGCTTTTATAACTATCATTCTGAATATCTTTATTCAATTGTTCCATTCAGTGCCATTAGATTTCTTTTCCATAGAGCTCCTGGTATCTTCCTTTCTTTGAGCCATTTGTATGATGTTTTTGTTATTTTGGGGGGTTGGGGGCAGGATTTAGATCTTGGCATGGCTTGCATTTCTACCTTGTATTTCACTGTGACTTTATTTTTATTTTTGTCTTTTGTTTACTTCCTATGCAGTGACTGCTGAAGGCAGTTAAGTGGTGTGATAGTTGTGGTCACTGATTTCTCTGTTGGTTGTTTGTGGTATAGGTGGGTCAACTCCCACACCTATCTGCTTTCTGGTTGTTGGGCTAAAACCATGGTCTCTCCATAGTGCTTACCTGCTCTGGGTGGATCTTCTCACTCACCTGCATTGGCTTTCTGGGATCAGAACCAAAGGCAGTGGGTGCTCCTGCCAGCTGACTCTTGGGGCAGGGTTTCTTTATGATACAAACAAGGAGGCTGGTTGTTGACTGTCTCCCCTATTATTAATTTATACTGCCTATTTAAAATAAGACAGTAGAAATTTATTTTATAGACAATGTGTGATTTTGATGAAGTCCTTCTTCTGCATCAATAGTTATGTCACAAGGTAGAACTGCTTTATTCTTTTTCTGTCCACAGCAAGTACTATGATGTAATTATACTGCATCCATCTATTTTATGCCTTCAAAAAATTAGATTTCAAATAGATGGGGAAAGAACATGTTTGACAGAATTATAACAAAGTGAATGGTAAAGTAAATGAGTAATTTCTTACTTTTCTAATGGCATCAATGGGGTTGGATGTATTTAAGTATATTCATGTATATAATATATATATATATATATATATATATACACAGGTTGTTAGAGATGGAAAGTTTGCTAACATACATATATATGTATATATATACCTATATATTTATATGATCTTAGTAAAAATATGCATTATAATAATTTTATTAATCACAAATTCACTTTTATGGACTCTGATGTGGAACTTATTTACCCATACTCAATTTCATAGAAAGCAGCAAGTCTCTGTCAATAGTCATTTTAGTTCATTAATATTAACTACAGCCTCTTTTAACAATTTGAAAGAAAATACCCACTTTAATTCAGCTTTCAGAATGCCATTAACAAGATAATGTCAGCTTGCTGTGGATTTAGAACTTGATAACACCACTTTCTTCTTATAACCATACTACCTTTGCACATTACAGAACTTTGTACACAGTTTAAAAGATGTTATTACAGAGAAATTGTAGGTCCTGCTGTGAAACATTCCATCTTTTTCTATACATCTAATTGATCTTTCACATTATAGGAGATTTAAAAAAATATCAATAAGGTTACTTAGTATCCAATACAATCTTTTCACTAATATGCTAAAAACATTGCTTTTAAGACATTGACACCTAAACATCACTAGAAGTATCAAAATTACTTCTCATTAATAACCATTATATTAATCATTGTTGCCCAGAACTAGAATCTTACTGCGAAATCCCCTGGTGGAAATTGCTATAATCGTTCAAACTACAGGAGTGAATATTTTCAGCATAATTGCTGCCCATGTCTTATTGAAAAATATCCCATTAGATGGCAGCTTTTAGTTAGGTAAATCATGTTGATTAATTTTTAATTTCTAGCATTTACATGACATTGCACAAGTAAAGATCTTTGATAATTTAAATGGTTAGCTGAGCAATTATTAAAATAACTTAGAGCAATTCAAACATTCATTTACTTACTAAAAGTGCCATACATCATTAGCTCCTGATTAAAATAAAGTTTGGGAAATTGCAAGTGCTGAATTGATCACTGGGATATCTATTTCAGGGTGTTTTAATAAAAATATTCATGCCATGTAGGATGCCTCAGCTACAGTGATAAAGCTGTAGCATAAATGTTTCAAAGGTAAGAAATCTAAATTTTACTGGCAGTATGGCATCCCAGCCATGTGCTCCAGTATATGTTTTTGTTTCTAGGCATACAATTTAAATGGTCTATAACATTAACATTTTTAGTCACCCTAGTACCTCTTTTATTTAAGCAAAAATAAAAGGTTTAGTTTAAACATTTAACATTTAGTTTAAATGTTTAAAACAGAAAGTTTTAGTGTTTACGATTCAAGCATGAGTGTTCAATCTTAGTTGTACATTGGTACTTTTCATTGACTTCTATAATTTTCCTATTAATTGAATTCTTAGACAATCTTAGAATTCTTTATCTATAAGTTATAAAAGTTATTGTAGTTATCTTTTAATGTTGTCTTGTGGGTATCATGACTTAAGGAATTGAGTGATTAGATATTTTATGGGATATATGAAGCAATAAATAATGTTTCATAATCATAACAATGGTTTATATTGTTTCATAATCCCTTAGATATAATTACCATTATACAAAGATAAATGATTTTATATACACAATAAATATGTTTTGATCCTTAATATCTCTTTATATCAGTTGTCATAAATTAAAGGCAAAGACAAAACACCTATGCTCTTGGTTTTCAGCTGAGTTTCTTGCCAATTATAATGGTTTAAGTCAATAGAATTAAGATTCGAAAGTAATGACTAGACATAGAGAAACACAATCTTTTATCACTAGTTAGTAACTGTTCTGAGTCTTACTGGAACTTACAGCAAAATTGAGAAAAAAAATCAAATCTAAATTTTGCAATACTCCAGTATTTAAAATTGTACTTCAAGGTATTTTTCCAAAAAATTGTCTAATTGCTCCAGAAATATAGACAGTTTTTATAGTTGAGCAGTTCAGAGATAACTGGTAAGGGAGAGAATATCTCATTAGATTTTATTTTCAAATTATCAGACAAATTTATTAAAATATCATATGTATGATATTTAATAGCTTTTGTGGAAAAAACCCTGACGAAGATCAAGAAGTTTCCTTCATCTTTTCCCTCAAAATATTTACAGATCAGTGGGAGAAAAAGATCAATATTGCACAAATGTTAAAATACATCAAAGTTAGTATCTTAAATAGATAGGAAGGAAGTTTGGAAGCTCTTAACTATGTTTACAGGAATCTTAGAAACTTTCTGATGGCAGAGACAGTTGACTGAGTCTTGAAGGATTAAAATTTTCAAAACGAATGTTTGAAATAAAAGAATTTCAGTGACAAGAAAGGTGGTATATAAATAAATAAAATAATAAGAATGCATATGATGTCATGTTCCTTGTTCCTAGAAGATTATGGGAGCTCAATAAGTATTGAAAGATTAATGAACAAACCAAAGGAAGAAAGTTGGAGAAAGGTTCTGAAAGTGCTGAAAAAATAAGCATCTAAATTTTGATATTATCATTTTTTGTATATTTCTCTGCATTCTCATGATTTTGCTTTCTATTTTACAAACTCTGTTTTACTCTGATTCTCTCACAATTGTTACCCATAAATACTTCTTGATTTCATTTCTATTCTAACCCCTGATGTTAAATTCATTTCTGATGTCCCTCTCTGAGTGTTCCTGGGCCTATGTACTCAAATGTTCCCTTCAACTCTGGATTACTGTGAGGTGTGGTTACAGATTCCCATATATATTACTTCCTGGTTGAGGTCAACCAATGGTGACTCTGGGAGAAGATAAGAGGGAAGATGAGAAAAGCCAAAACTTGTCTCCCCTCCATCTTGTAGAGGCTGTGACTCCATAGGATTCTGTATCCTGCCAGATTGACTCACCATGTTCCTATCTTCTTTTTGGTGACCTTGAACTTGCTCCAATATTGTACCCTCTCTCTCCTTTGGAGGATTCTAAGATTACTTCTGGAGATTTAAATATATACTTATCTAACTGAAGATAAGAAATATTAAATTATTAAAGTTTTATTTCTTAATAGATATTAAGATGGTGAAACCAATTATTTGATTCTCCATGCCCTATTCCTTTGACAATACTGCAGTATCACCTTTATGAATATATTTGACAAATAAATTGCATAAGTCAACTAACATAAGAAGAAAAAAAGTGCTGGAGAAGGAACAAAAGAAACATTATACCAGAAAGGCGTGTTTTTATCATTATATAACAGAAACCTAGCTATGAATTGTACTCACAGGGACTTATTTTTCTGACTCACATGCCAATCAGAGGTAAGAGTTACTTCCCGTGACTCAGTGGCTCCACTGTATGATGACTGTAGTTCTGTTATTGTTTTGTTGTTATCGTCACAGAACCTGCAATTCCAGATACTGTATCTGTGAGTAAGGAAAGACCTACATAATGGCCTCCAATGTCAAATGTATTTCTTTTTATCTTGAAAGAAAAAGTTCTCCTAGAGTTCCATGGGATTCATTTGAATCTTATTCCCAGTGGAGTATGTCAAATAGCCATACAGTAATAGTAGAGCCTGAGAAAATATATATACATATATATAGATAGATAGATAGATAGATAGATTTTTCATCCTCCTTTTTAGAGACTACAACTGAAAAGGTTGAGAATAATTAGTTACTGTACAACAAAGGAACAAAAAAAAAGAGTCATTTTAACTGCAGATGAGTGAACAAATGCCAGTTTTTAGAGAAGTTAAAGGTGTTGCTGAAAAAAGCTTTGTATTAATAAAAGAAATTGCCCGATATCTTGGTTTGGGACAAATGAATTTAAAAGTTTTGAACAGAGTACAAGGTAGTTGATACAATTTCATATGTGGAAACTGAGACAGAGGTGAGTCAATTGATCAGGTTAATTCACCTGGCAAATGGCAATGCCAATCTTTAGTACTTTCTTTTAACTCCAAGGACCCCAGACTCTATAGCCTTTTTGTTGTGACATGGTTCCTTAGCTACTGCTAAAGAATTCCTGAAACTCATATATGCATAAAATCAATTCATACACTTTTTACCATTCCCCTACCTCCATAAGCGTATAAAACTTTTGTACTTCAAAAGTACTGCTCATTTAAAAAAAGCCATATCTATTGAAAGCAAAATAATAGTAGTTTAGTTTCCCCTAAGACCCAGATGTTTAGAAATGATCCTGAGTTGAACATGCAAAAGAAAAAGATTTTGATAACAGGGGACATTATAAATATAATTTAATAATAACAGTTTGTGTTCACACTTTAGTTCATTGTTGCCCTCAAGATGTAGTTTTATAATGAATGGGAATAATTTATGCCTTCAAAGTGCACTCTATGTTTTTAATTCTGGTGATTTCTAACAATTTCTGGAATGAAATATCTTAATAGATGAAACTAATATATTTTCTCATTCTTCCTAGTTAAATGTTGCACAAATATCCCAGTTTTATTCAAACTTGTATTCCCTACAGCATTCAGTCTAATGTTTAATGAGACTCAGACTGTTCTTTGAATGAATTCTTTCCTAGTGCAGGAAGATATTTTGCCTTTCATACAACTCTCATGCCCACCAATGCATATTTTGTATCTATTTAGCCCCTATTAATACATTTCATTTTAAAGGCAAGTTAAATAAAATTTTAAATGAGTCAGTTTAAATTGCCAGAAAATATCAGTTTCCTATTCTTTGTTTATTACTGCTGTATTTTGCTTTTGTTATGGAAAATTGAGTCATCCATTTTGGAATATTCTAAGTGAGAAGTACACTGACATCGCTATTTATAGATCTTCAATTTTGGACACTTCTGCATGAAAACCTTCCTGAACTTGCTTCTATTGGAATTGGCTCTTCACTAGGCTAGAATTTTATCTATGCCAATATGACTTAAAGATGCAATTAGTCTTTTTCTTCAGATGTTTAAGAATATAGATAAGGCAATATACTCTCTGAAGTAAATTTAGTTCTAATATTTGGTATTTATGTGAGTTTCTGTTGACAATTATCTATCTCTTTTAACTTTTCTTCCATGTTTAGTCTCCAGATCCTTTATCTTTACCTGTTTCTTCAGATTTTTGAAGATAAATGAATACAGATAAGGCAATACACTATTTGAAGTAAATTTAGTTCTAGTATTTGGTGTTTATGTGAGTTTCTGTTGACCATTATCTATTTTTTTAAACTTTTTCTTCCATGATTAGTCCTTTACCTTGGTCATCCTTCAATAAACTCTGTCTAATTTTTCAAAATATGGTTCCTAGAATTAGGAACTACAGTAATAATAGATTATGCAAATAACAATAATAGTAGTATGTCAAGTTCCATATAAAATATACCATACAAAATATTCTAGAATTTTATGATCATTCATTATTTAATCTACAAAATGACTCTTTGATGTAAATACTCTTATTGTCATTATGAAGAGCAATTGACTCTTGGAGATCTTAAAATTTTTATAATTGCTCAGACCTCAAAATTGGTGAATCTTTTCTTATATGTTTTGACTTCATGATTTTTTTCTACATATTTTTTAAGCATTATCACAAACTTGTATTAATGAAGCCTTTCTCCTAAAATGCTTGAATACTTATTTTAAAAGGATTTAGAAACTTTGTCTTCCATTGTCAAGATAAATTTTGCAAACTGATTTTGGGGGTTAGCTTTTTTTTCCTTTCACGTAGGTTGATGCATGTACATATCAATGATTGCTCTCTCTTATTGTGAGTTTTAGTCATGGAATGTATATACCACAGTTAATTTAGTCATTCACCAACTGGAGTATATCTAATTTATTTCTGTCTTGACTATTATAGATAAAAACATTATAAACATCAACAAGTTTGCAGATTAAACTATTATCCATTATTTCAATGAAATTTCATCATTATATTGACTCATAATCTGTTTTATGAAAATACAATGTATAGTTCAATAGAGATAATTTTTTGCAACTAATCTACATGCTAATAGTCTGTACTAACATCATAGGGCTATATTCAGCATATTTTTTTCAAAATGCTTAACATCTTTATAGAATTTGATGATAGATTTCAATATCCAATAATTTAATGTTCTCACATTTTAATCATATTCCCAGAGTTATATGAAGCAAATACAAATTTCCATATCTTTGAAAGTAAATATTTACTCAGTCTACTTGTAGTACTCAAAATATTTGTCACAGTACTCAGACAAGAAAATGAGAGACATTTTTGCAGTTAATTTATTTGAAAGCTTACACATATTTCATAAATCATCATTGCCTCTTTTAATTTAATAATAAGTAAGATTTTAAAACACATTTTTCTCCAGGATATTGAGGAACTGAGATCGAATTGACAATTTTGTTATAATTACAATGTTATTTCTTAAGTTAGCTTCCGATTATTTGCTCTTAGTTTAAATTTATGTTACTTTTCAGGTAGCTCTATAGTCAGTATTTCAAAATTCTGTACTAAAAGTATGGCATGAGGGTGGGAGTGGGCTCCAGGGTTATTCACATTAATGCTAATATTTCTAAATGAATAATAAGATTAAGAGAGAAAATGTTCCTTTCAGAAATAAAATGATCTATATGACTTCTGTCATCTGTTGGAACAGTCTTGCCTTCTCCTAGGTTTCCAGTGTTGTAACCAATATCCTGTTTCTTCTAAGTAGCTTTTCCAAAAGCACTCATATCCCTCTTATAAATCGGTTGTTGGTCAGTGCTAGATTTCTAAAATCTACCATGCACTCTTTGCCTAATCTTTATAACCATAATGGCTATAATTTTATAATAAGCAACCAGAACAAATTATGGAGCTGTGTATACTCATACAAAAAAGCTGGAAATAAATCTTTTAAAATTTCTTTTACTTGTGATTTATTGTCAAACCACAATGGTAAACTAACCCAGGCTGTTGGCTTCTTGCCTCCACAAGAATCTGAAGATCCTATAAATGTGAAAAATAAGCAAAGATTGTAGTAACTAACAGCAACTACAACAGACTTTCTTTGAGAAACCCCTAGAAAGAGGTATCTTTATTAAGAAGTGTGGCTTTAACATAAGGATTACAATTGTTAGGAAAATCAATATGAAGACAGGTTAACGGCCATGTTTTTAAAATTTGCCCACACTTACACCAGATGCTGTTGTCATTTAGCTAACATTAGGGCTCTAAATGTATAATTTACACAAAGCAGCCTACACTGATCAGCTTCTGTATCTGCTCCTCTAATCCTCTAAACTGGCTGATTTTAACTAGCACAAGGCTTGCCACCAATGCCAATGTTGTTGTGCCATAAGTTGTTTCTCTAAAAGTATTTAAAGGTATAACCATGATCTTAATTATTGCATTGTGGAATGACTTCAAACAGAAGAAATCAATATTGAGACCTGCTCAAGACCATTTTCCTATACTGGAGAGGTAACAGCAGATAGTTCAAGGGAAAATGAACTCACAGTCAAAAATTACCAAGCATCTATGAGGGGAAACATCCTCTAAAGATGTGAAACTAAACAATCTACATTATCTGCAACAAAGTTAGTTTTTCAGATGGAACACAAACTTAAAGCTATTATTGTCATACTTTAAGAAATCTTAATAGCAATATAAAAGAGGATTATTTGCACTATTCATGTAATACAGATTGATTTTTAGGTTGC
Source organism: Solenodon paradoxus (assembly GCA_004363575.1). Classification (NCBI taxonomy): domain Eukaryota; kingdom Metazoa; phylum Chordata; class Mammalia; order Eulipotyphla; family Solenodontidae; genus Solenodon; species Solenodon paradoxus. The sequence goes on along the minus strand of RJWH01000185.1, from coordinate 329,155 downwards.
CACGATCAACGAAACAGTAACAAATTATTCTCTCTCTCTACTGTTGACTGTAATTTATGATATTAATGTGGGTCTCAGAAGGAGGAGTAGGAAAAAAACACATGTGGTAGATCTATTAATTTTGTAGATAGGTTTAATAAGTTTTTTTCTGATATGTTTAATATTCTGGGTTTTATGCTAATTTGGAGCTCCCATTTTAATAGATCATACTCTTGAACTATCAGCTTATGTTCACTTCACTACATTTTAGTTCTTTACAGGACTATCTGCAAAGATGTAAGATAAAGGGTGATGAATCATTAGTAGCTGCCTTTGCTAGTACCTAAAGTGCAAGGTACATAATCAGGAGAAGCAATATCATGTAGGATTATGTGTGCTCTATGGAGCAGATGTGTATAGGTGGGCCTCCAATCATCATGGAATATTTAGAAATAAAGCTGACCATTCTGATCAGGGTCCCACTTTACCATTTCACTAGATATACGAGCAAACAAAAATAGTGAATAATAAAATAATAATGTGAAAATGTGGTCTCAAATATTAGAAATAGATTATACAAAATATTCTTATTTCCTAGTTGATTCTAAATTAAAAGGACTTTAGCTGCTTTGGAAAAAAATGATGCTTGGTAAAAGTACAAAGAAAGGCAATAAAACTCATGGAATATATCAAATAAATGTCCATACACTGTGTTAATATTTGGATAGAGAATTCACTGAACAGTTAGTAAACAAAAAGGCATAGAAAAATTCTCAATGAGAAAGAAATTCCATATGAGAAAATTATGGTTTGCTTTTTTTTTTTTTTTCTGAACATTAAAATTTCTCTGATGTCTGCTAATTTCTTGTCTGTGAATGAATAATTCTGGAAGAAATACATTAGGGTTTGGAGGAAAGAAAAGGGATTTTGGATTGAGGTAAATTTGGTCTTACTACTGACGCATGTTAAAGCCTAGGAAACTCAGTCTTAATTTTCAGCCTCACACTGAAGGAGTTTAAGTGTATGTTTTACATCTGACACACAGGATTCAATAAAGACTGGCTAAGTTTTACAAAGCAGAAATTCACCACCACCACACCTCCATCACTCCACCACTCCCCTCTAATCAAACTTGTCTTTTCTTAAGTTTTATTGTACATGACCATTTTAGATTGGTGAGTTAAAGATACATAGACGAGCTCTTTCTATCTTCTTGCACAGAAATGAGGGAGCCACAATTTTTGTGTCAGTACTCACAAATACCAGCAATGTAGCACATTTTTCCTATGTCATAATTAATGACTGTGTTGCAAACTAAAACAGAAAAAGAGGAAGAAATAAAGACAAATAGTAGAAAATGCTCATTTTTATGAACGCATATGATCTGAACACATTGGCTTGATTTATATGCACAGGTAACTGCTTCTAGAAAGTACAAAAGAGAATTAACAACTCTTTTAAGGCACCCTTGAAAATAATTATTCCCATGTCCTCTTTTCGCCCTTTTCTCGTTGGTGGTCTTTAGGCATTCTTTTTTCTTTAATAACACCAAGACGTGGTAGGGGGTGAGAAGAAGGGATAGACAAGGCTATTTTGTGTACAGTTATAGACATGATCTTTTGTAGTTTAATTTTTGAAACTGCAGTCTTTGGCGCTTTGAATCTATTTACACAGATGTTGGGGAAGACGGCTTGTAACCATCTACCACTGGCCTTTTGATCACCTTTGCCTTAAAGCAATCTCTGGGAGGTACATAAAAATTATTGCATTAGACACCCATATCTAAGATACTTTGTTTTTTATTCTACGTTGTCCTTTTGGAATGTAACCCAAGCCATAGCTCTTAGACAAGTTATGTTTACTTAGTATTATATGATTAGTTCATTTAGAGACCTATGATTTTTCTCATGCTAGTATGAGTGGTCTGTACAATATATGGGGAAGCCTAACACACACCTATTATGCTATGTGATGGATACCTCAGAAAAGTTAGAATTAAATTTTAGCATATAATGTCAAAAATTAACAGTTGAATAAATAAATCTTACCTGATTTTTATGTTTCAAACTTTGATATTAAGATGAATATTTTAGGTCACATTGAAACATTAACTGCTCAATACATATTTTCCATGTATAAAATATATTAAAACATAGTTTAACAGTATCATTAAAATTAGCATATTTTATTTTTTCATCATTTTGCTATATTGTCTATTATTAGAGACATTATGAGGATGCAATGAGACCTGCTTTAATTTTATCTTTAAAATCTTGCTTTCTCATTTAAAACTATGGAGCTAATAGGGTAGGTTCTTCCCTGTACTGCCTTCGAATTTACAGGTGCACATATCCTACTGTTGAGCCAAATGCTTCACCCCACAGGAAGTTTTTACCTGACCAGGTGTCATGGCTGCCAAGCTGAGGGAATAACACTGAGTTGAACTGTCAGGGAGATGTGTGCAGTGTGATTTCTATCCACCAAGTCACAGATACTATGTATTGGATGGCTAAGAGAAGCCTGCCATGGTGACTAGGCAATTTCTCTACTTTAGAAAACTCTGATCTTGCTTACTAACTGGTCATATGGACCCCCTGCCGCTGTGCCTAATAACTAACTGCAGCTCAGATGCCTACATCTTTTCTCACCTTTTTACCAGGAAGGAAGCTTTGTCTTTGATTGTCCATCAGGATTAATCCTTTCTCAGCAAGATACTTGTTAGCGTAATTGCAGAGAAAGACCCAAAAAAGTGCATTAGGAGTTTGTTCCTTTAAAAAAAAAAAGTAATTTGGATGAAAAAAGCTCTGCATATGTTTCACTGATTCTAGTAGTTAATATATTTTTCATTTCTATTATTTTAACCTTTAAATTCTCATTGTTTGTAATTAGAAACCCTGCTCAACTCCAAGAAGCGTTTATAATATGTTTATTAATATTATCATAATCCAGAGAAGGTTTGAGTTAATATTTTAGAAAACTCTTAGCTGCAGGAGAACATGAATTATGATTATGATTCCAGTTACTTTTGGGTCACTTTTGCTTATAAGTGGAGTTGTTCACCATTTGTGGAAAAAAAATAAAGAACTTAGTTTCATATTTTCAACAAAATATGAAGGCACTAAAATACTTTTTTCACAGTCTTCCAAAAATAAACTTAGAAAGGAAGTATCCTTGTTTATGAGAGGACTGTACTGCTAACACAGAGATAAGATAAAAATAGCAGCAAATACATGCTTGACTATCTTTTATACTTATTAGAATGGTGATATACTTGAACTTTTAAGAACAGAAAAGGCTTCTGAAGTTTTGTTAATAGAAAACAATTGGTGCTTCTCCTTGAAAGAAAATATAATTTAAAGCAGTTAATATCAGTGTTCAAAGTAAAAATAAATATTGATAAAGAAGATGGGAATGGAAAATAAAAAAATATATACATTTATCCATATGTTTTCTTGGTCAATATATTTTTATTTTTTAACATTTCTGCACAAGTTTCAGAAACAAAATGTCAGAAAAGTGAAGTTCTATGGTGAGTTAAACCAGCTTCCAAGGAAAGAAGCCAGTTGAACTGGCTGCCTTCAATCTATCTATCTATCTATCTATCTATCTACCTATCTATCATCTGTTTACTATCTATCTATATACATATATATACATAGAGAGAAAGAGATGTCTTTCTTTACTCTTGTGATGTCTTTCTCAGAGCAAAGTCTCTTAAATCAGTGGGATTTTAAAATTTATAATCTATTGCTGAAGAGATTGGTCCTAAAGTATGAGCAATAGATACATTTTTCTAGTCCTTGATAATTCTGTGACTGAAATAGGGCAGTCATTGAGTTGCTTCTATTATGTGAGTAAATGCTATTCTCCATCTTTCCTTGAATATCTACCCAGATGAAATCGGGCTAAATATATGAAGGATATTTCAGTACATATTGAATCTTATAAAATTTACTTCTCAATATAATGGTTAATTTTATATGTCAACTTGAGTGTCACTGTGCCCAGATGTTTAGCCAAACATTATTCTAGAGGTTTCTTATGATTTTTTTTTCTTTTGGATAAGGTTAGCATTTAAGTTAATACACTTTAAGTTAAGCAAACTAACTTACATAGTAACAGGTGAACCTCACCCAATTAATTGAAGGACTTAAATGAAAAATAACCTCTCCTGAAGAAGAATTATCCCATTAGATGGCTTTTGGACTTGAACTTTAATGCTTTTCTGGGTCTCTAGACTACTGGCTTACCTTGTAGATTTTTTACTTTTCAAACTCTAATAAATAATCTGTCTATCCATCTACCTTCCGTTTAATCTATCATCAATTACCTACCTACCTATCATTTCTATACATGTTTCACTTTCTCTCAGAACACTAATTTATACAATTGCGAAGCTTTTCATTTTAAGTAGCACAATGTAATGGTTTTCTAAATTCGTATATTGCAAAATGATTGCTACAGTAAAGTGACAACATATCCATCAATCCATCACCTCGCATAATGACCATCTCCCCTTTTTTTGATTAAGAACATTTAAATCACTCCTCTCAACAACTTGCAAGTATACAATATATTATTGTCAACTGCAGTCACCATGCTGTACATTGATTCTCAAAATTTATTCAGTATTAAAGCTGGAAGTTTGTAATCTTTGACCCATATATCCATTGTACCCAAACCTCAGTTTCTGAAAGTCACTATTCTGTTTCTATAAACTCAGTTTATTAAAATTTTTGTATGTATGTGAGAAAATGCAGTATTTTATTTTGTCTGACATTTCACTTAGCATAATACCTTCAAATACGTGTTGTCACAAATGGCAGGATTTCCTTTTTTAATACCTACATAATATATTGCATTTTGTGTATGGTTACATTTTCTTTATTAGGAAATTACCAATGATGGACACTTAGATTGTTCACTTACCATCAAAGAACACTTAGATTGTGTCTTATGTTAATTATAGAAAATAATGCTGCAATGAACATAGTAGTATAGCTATCTCTTTGAGTTACTGATTTTATTTCCTTAAGTTATATTCCTAGAAGTGAAATTGTTGGATCATATGGAAGTTCTATTTTTAATTTTTTGAGGAATCTCCATATAAGGTTCTAAGGTTCCATATTTTAAACCTATGTTTTCGTACTGTTTTTAAGATGAAGAAGGACAAGGAGAGGAAATGAAAGATACACTTAAGGATAACTAGAATCTGAGCCTAGTGTTTGTAAAACTCAAAATTATTTAAGGTAGATTCATGTGAAACCCTTAATTTAGCTCCTCCTTTTAATAAATTAACTCTAGCTCTAAAGATTCAAAATACTAATAATGGCATGTTAGCTCTTTAACTGACCCCATGTAATGTAATTTACTGTTGAGATGTGTTATTTATTCACACTAAGAAATGAAATTTTTTCAGCATACTTTTTTCATTTTATTGTTCAATGGCCGATTTTGGATCAACTTAATAAAAAAGACTTGGAACTTGAAAAGGAAAAGAAGAAAGCTCATTTAAAAAATTAAAATTTTGCCATTATCTATCTTGGACAACAAAAGCAACCATTTAGATTGTATAAATTGAGTTACAAAGGAAGTGTGTGGATATAGAAATCATGTGGTTCACATTGTAATACTTATTTCTATGATGTCCTAGGGACATTAGTAAAATACACCATCAATTGAATGATAGCTATGATCTTAATACAAATAGGACACTAGGGGATTTTTTAAAACCAAGCACATGTGCACATTGGATGATCTCCCAATTGTGGTATTTCTTTTGCTTGTGTGTATGTCTTTATAATTTTAGATATTTATAGAGACTAGATAAGGACCATCAATTTGAAAATAACCAGAATTTCTTTAAAATGAGTTAATTTTTAAATTAATTTTCAATTAACCAGGAAAATTTGATGTGGATTTCCCTACTTCAGGGAAAAAAGATGAATAGCAGAAAGTTCTCTGAGTGACCTACTGTTGGCTTTTACTGCAGGAATAGATTTGTTTTGGTAGACTGATGTAGCCAGCTACCTGCAGAGAAAAGGGAATCCTAGTAGAGAGAATTCTTAATACAGTAGTTAAATATTCTTGCATTTGGGTGAAGCTTTCCCATATGGTATTCTCTTATATTCAACATAATTTATAGACCCTTAATTTTAATACACTATGTAGCAGAATAAATAAAAATAATTATAAACATTAACAAGAGAATTGCATACCCACCATGGAGGAGTTTTAATCTATTCAAATTAAACATGTCCACTTTGGGATGGCTGAGAGAAAGATATAAAATGACTTAGAAAAGAAAATACAGCAGAATGGACCAGATGTTTTTCATGTGTTGACTATACATATATCTTTCCTTGTTAGCTCTTAATTGCAGATTGAATACAATGTACACATTTTATTCACAATAGACAGCTATGCAATGTCTATTCACATATGGATATCATTCTCTCAAGATTCATCGGAATAAAAAGATAGGAAAACACAATACGGTATATTGCTGATCTCTATATGTAAGTGTGAATCATGTAGTTAGATGCTCTCTTCAAGGGGTTTCTTGTCACTATCTCACTGGGTAGTGTAAGGATTAATTAGTTAGAGTTTGTAAGCTCTTTGAAGCTGGAAAACACTATGCAAGTGCTAAACATTATCGTGGTAACTTGAGAGTGAGGCATACGTGATTTGCAACCTCATCAGCTCTTTGAAATTTGTGTCTAGCCTGATTCACAGTTTAGTTTTTTTTTTTTTTTACAGTGTTTTATGGATTGGAAAGTTCTTATCAGATTTTGAAGATGAAACATGCTCTATTGAATTCATAGTAATCTTCAGAATCAATCATTTTTCTATGTAGTGATGTTTCTCAAAATAGAACAAGACAAGATATAATGCCAAAGTTAATTTAATAAAGTTTGGTTTTGACATTCATTATAATTCATCTATTATCATTTGATTGACTAAGCTATAGTTCTCTTAATTAGTGCAACTAAAGTCTGATTCATTTGCATGAAGGTAGTTATTTCCATCTTTTAGCTTTTAAAAAACAGACAAGTATTCCTTGTTTTCACTAAACTTATATAGACTTTATTAGCATGTTTCAGTCATTCTCATTGTAATCTTGTCAATTTTGAAATATTATTTAGTAGATCTTTTAAAAAGATAATTTAAATAGTTAAATGTGAGCATTTTTGATTGTTCTTAAGTCAGATTCTGCATATATACATCTCTCTTTCCCCATAGTCTATGATTAAATATGGATGATGAGTCAAAAGCAGTAATATGCTCCTTCTATAATTTATTTCATATTTATGACAGGTTTCTTTAGGTCTTATATTTTCCAAATTTGAATGCTTGGAGGTGGTAATGGGATAAGGAATATTTTAAGGTAAATAAATATATAATAAGATGATTCTAATGTAATATAAATATTATTTATTATGTAATTAATTTGTTTTTTAGTGAAATTTGAAAAACAAAATTCAAAATAAATTAAAAATTCAAAATATTCAAAATAAATTAAAATTAAAATAACATAATGAATACAAGATAATATAATGAATATGATATAATTTAACACTACCCAGCTATAATTATTATAAGATACATTGCTTCATTGTCTATATATTCAGTTATATTTGGAATACATCCCTTACGTTCATTCTTTATTCTCCCTGTCCAGAGTTGTGATTATTATAAACCCAATATTTAATGTTACCTTCAAGCTTTTAAAGTTTGATTAGGATATATGACCTTGAAAATAACACTCATGTTTTCAGTTTTTAATATTTATGGAAAATTATAAGATATTTGTCCTTTTATTATTTTTCTCGCTTAATATTCTTAGCAAGAGCTACTAAAAGTGACATTATAGATCTTGGCCTGTGGTATTTTATCATCTTCCATATGTGTTTACCCAAATACTGTCATGAAACCCTTCTTTACACTTCCAGTTATATTTGTTAAAGGGTTTCTTTCTAATGAATATAAAGAAGAATAGCTGATTTGTAGGGTTTGCTCAGTTTTAATTTGGGGGTGATCTGATATCCTGAATTGTTCACACATCCTAAATGACTTGTTATCTGTCCTAGATTTTTCTGTTTTCTTTTTAAATTAAATGCTATTATAACTAGTGTTGAAAAAAATTAGTAGGGGTCTATTAAATGTTCATTTTTTTCTCATGCTCCCAGCATTAATGAAATTCAATTCAAATATGAGACAAATGACTTGTTACCAGAGTTCTAACCTCAATAAGGAATTGCATCTGAATATTGACTGTTTTCCTGACTTCCTAAAGCAAAGGGGGCTAAGCACCTTTCAAGGACAGATTGCTGCGTGAACAGTGATGAAGTAATGAATACCATGTTACTAGTGACTCGCTCCTTCTAATGTTGCATGGTGTGTGTGCGTGTGCAGGGGGAAGGATATTAGACGCATTTCCACATGTTGTCCACTTAAATGAAATTGGCAGCCATAAAACAGAATGATAGCATATTCTGGGGGTGAAATTTGGGGTTTTGGGAAAGCAAATAAAATCAGAGATTATGTATTTATGGATAATATGCAGGGAACAGAAGCTGAGCACAAAGAGAAGTTCATTGATCTTGCTTTTGTGACAGAGGTTTTGTCCTCTTTCAGATGCATACAACTATTTATTTATTGGGCTACTTTGCAATGATGATTTTCAAATAAAGTTTCAGGAATGAGTTGGACAATGAAAGTGCATCTTTATTTAAATACTGTTTCACTTTTAAAAAAGTTTATGGCAACCATACAACATGTATAATCCATTGGTGTTTCTCCACTATTAGGTTCTGAAAGGTAGTACTGATCTCATGAAACTCAGAAGATACAAATCTGAGGGGAACATATTAGCTGACATCTTGAAAATGAATACATAATTACATCAAAACATCACCAAATATGTCATTATTTATAAAATTTACATGTGAATCTGGAAAAAGTGTATAAGCATGTTACTCAGAAATACGACTTTTCAAATAGATCAAATTATCATTTTATTAAATAAATTGGGTTTATATTTTTAATTGCAGTAATTTTTATTTTACACATTTGAATAAACTCATATGTATAAGTTCCCTAAATGTGCAGTTTCCCGATTCCTCAGGTATAGATTAATATACCCTGCCCTCCACCAAGTGTTCTTCACCATTGTCCAGAGAGCTCTGCCATCATTGCCACACCTCTCCCCATCCCAATCTCTGTTGGTAGCCTCAGTTCTATTGGAAGTGTCCAAGGTTTGGTTTTGTTTCATCTGTTCTTTTTTCTATTCACATTCTACCTATGAGTGAAGTCATCTGGTATCTATCTTTCTTTTATTGACTTATTTCTCTCTTAGATCCACCCATGTTGATTCAAATAACAGGATTTTATCTTTGTTGATCCCAAATATTTTCTTCATTTTTTAAATATACAGCAATAGAAATTTTAGTTTAACATCCAATTAATGGAACAAAAGTAAAACTTTTAAAAAGTCATTCTGTGAGAAATGAAATATTTGATAGTATTAAAACGGCATTTTAAAAATTCGTAGAGCAAAACAATGTGGATCACTCTTGTTGATGACAGCGTGAATGAACCCTTACAGTAGTTTGCAATTAATTTTACACAAAAATTAGTAGTAAACTATATTAATATAAATACACTTTTATAAAGAAACAAAAAATAATTATGACTAACAAATTTTTGAATCTAAAACTGTGGTCCTGAATAATTATTCTGCTTGTTAATTTTAATCTTTAAATGAGAAATATAGTTTTTCTTTCTTTCTTCACGGTACACAAGTAGAATTTAAATTTTTGAAGGATTTTAATTATGGTATAAAAGAGAGTTATTTTGGGGTCCATCAGTATAATAAATACAAATTTGTCACGCAGTAAATATGTCTATTAACTATAACATTATTTCATATAGTTTAGTATATTGTTTTATTATTGAAAAATACCAGTTTAACAATATATTGTATAGCCACCCTAACTTTACTAGATATCATTCAGTTACCCTGCGTTGGTATAACATGTACTCTTTGCACATTTTTGTCAATAGCTGATATTGTTATATTAAAAATTGCCATGCTAATGAATTAAAGATATAATTTTCATGCATTTTGAGTTGTATCGCCCTAATTACTAATAAACTTAAACTTTTGTTTTTCTTCTTGTATATTTTTGAGTTATTTGGCTATTTTTTCTTATTATTTTTCCATATTTATTTTTAGAGTACTTATTTGGAGTCTCATAGGTACCCCAAACTGATGTCAGATACCATGATCGAAGGTTTCCAAAATCCAACTCAGAAGTAATTCTGGGGCTATCATTCTTTATTAAAAAAATAATTGATTTTATTGAAAGAATATTGTATTAAAACATTAAATAAATTTAAGATATGCATCATAGAAGATCAGTATCTGTATATAGTATAGTGAAGGGAATTTGAGGCTTTAATCTGAACTTCAAATAATATGAACTATTTTATCACTTCAGCAAAACATATTTAAAGGAATTCATTATAGTGCTTTGAAACAAATGTTATCCTCTTAAATGCTACATTTGGAGAACTAGTTCAACAAAATTCTCTTTACAGAAAGAAACTATTGACTGAATGTTAGTCTACTAAATATTTCACAATTGTCTTTTTGGTAAAATGTTAACATGTAGCATACTAGTTAAAAAAGCAGATTCCCTAAGTCCCACTTCAGATCACCGAGTCAGAATTTCCAAAGAAAATAAATAGAACTCGATTTTCAAAAAGATCCAATTCATTCTTATCTTTGGGAAAGTTTGGGGAACTCTACTTGGACATTCAAAAGAAGATTATAAAAACAATGGAAAGCAAGTTAAAGTCTAAAAGAAAGAGCTTATCTGCTTCCTACCCTGTTCCTTCCCCAGTCATCCTTTATTTTCTTTCTCAGTATTGGTAAATAATACTCCAGCCATACAGTGTTTCACACATCTCAGAAATCTGTTTGCAATTTAGCAAAGAATAAGAAATCTATTTCTGAACATTTTTCTTGGAAACATAAAATCTCCAGCTACATGCTCCTTTGTCAGTTAATGCTTATTTCTTGCTATAAAATAACAGCATTTAACAAAATGTTTCTTTCACTGTGGAAAAGAAACCTTTGTAAATGTTCCACAGCAACTAAAATTATATTAAAAATTTGGAGACTGACATTTTGATTTTCAGATATTCATGACTATGGGAAAGCAGCTTGAGATGTCAGAGACTATAATGAGAAGAATTCATATTCTTATTATTCTAAAATGTTTTATGTTAAACCATTTGATGAACAGGTAGTCACTGAATCACAGCTGTAGCTCAAGTTGTAAAAGCTCTGGTGAGAGTGTACATGGTAAGATCTCTACAGGAGATTTATATCTTGATTCATCTGGAAGATTTTGAAAAACGGATTATTTTCATTTCTTCATTGATTCTTCAGTAGGTTCATAAAGCAAGATAGTACAATGTTGTGAAAAAGGCTAATTTTGTAGTCAAGACATCAAACTTTGAGAAGTTAGCTGTTTTAAGTTTCAAATTTCAGGTTTGTTAAATAGGGCTAAAATTATCTACTACCCCAGATGGTGGTTATAAAAGAAATATATGATAAAATGATAGTAGGTTATATTTGCCCTGTACTTTACCCAAAACAAAGATCCCGTTTTAATGTGGTTACTCTGTATAGCTTTGTGTGGTGATTTTTTTTTTTTTAAACACCTTCCTGGTGATGAAGGATAGTTTTTCTGGTAGAGTACTTAGTCTGCCATTAAGTTTTCAGAGCTCCAGCTGTTCTGTGAAGAAATTGACATAAGTTGCAAAAAAATGAAGTACGTAATTGTAGGTTATTTAGGAGAGAGTCTTTTACTACATCTATATAATTCTCAGTTAGGATACATAGCCTGTACTGAAGATATAAATATGCAGAAGAAAGATTCATTGGGAAAAGGTTGACTCAAGGATAAGTTCTCTAAATTTCTAACTTGAGATACTGAGTGCATGGCTAATTTCTGAGCACCATAGGAGGAATCTGTTTTGTGGGTCAAAAAAGGATCTCATTTTGCTATGTAGAGATATAAAGTAAAAAGATGGATATGTCCAGCCTAATGGTCAGAACAAACATCTGACCTGAAGATATAAATATTTTAGTCTTCAGCATAGAAATGAAATGGTGTTTAAAGTCCTGATAATGTCTATACCTAGAAAAACAAAAAAACAAAGAGGGTCCACATTTAAGAACTGAACAACCCCAGCATCTAAAGATTTGGTAGAGGAACCAGAAAAAAAAACCTATATATATATACATATATATGTATATATACATATATATATATATACATATATATATGTGTGTGTATATATATAAAATTAAATGGTAATATAAGCAAAAATTAATTTCTCTTTTGCATGTCTATATTTGTGTATCATTTTGTCTCACCAGACTTCCCTTAACCCAATTATTTTACTATGGAACAATCCTCTGCTTTTAATATGTTGAACATCACATTTCTCAGTAGAGAATAAATGCAAAATTTTGGCTAGTACATTTTAAAACACCTTTGGTTTTTCAAGTTGGACTTCTGAAGCATGGTTTATTTAGGGATTCTCATCAGACCTTGATTTTTCAGGTCTCTGTGATTGCTTCTCCAAAATAATCAGTGTCTGAAGGTGATGACTACAATAGCATTAAAATTATGCAGGCTTTTAAGAAAATTATGTGTAAGAGAATTTGAAGCTCTTAAATTTGAGGCCTTAATAACATTGCTTTCATCTAAATGAGTTCTCTACTCACTTTCTCAGAATCTCAATCTATTTTTTTCCTTTCCAAACAGATATTACTACTGAGCACATTGTTAAACTTGAAGCTTCTCTATAGAAATGGAGGTTGCAGAAAACCTTTTTCTCTATTTCTGTAGATAAGAGTCTCAAGCATAACAAATTAAAAAATTAAAATCTTTCTGTGTATTAGCAACATGGAATGTTGTCAGAACAAATTGTAAAATAGCTTAATTTTTACCAGTGTCCTTAACACACCTTCTAACAGGTTTTTCCTTCATTTTCTCCTGAATACCTACGACTATCTGTACATGGTTCACATGACAATATAGCTTTATTTAGGGAAAGTTGTTGCTTCTATAATAGAAAGACTTCCTAATCATTACACAGTGTATCTCTCCCTATTTAAATATTTAAGCTGTTTTTTCTTGTGTCTTTTAATAAAGTTTAATAATTTTCTTTGAAAGCCATGTATATTTTTGCTAGATTTCTTCCTATGTGGATGAAATTTTCCTTGTTCTTGTAAATAGTATCATTTGAAAGTAATGTTTTATAATTATTTTTGATGGTTTAAATAATTGCAACTAATATTTATTAATCTTGTTCAGCACCAATGACTTCCTCTGCATATTAATAATGTATCTGTACATTTTTTTGTTTTCTATGTAAATAATCATGTCATATCTTCTACTAAAATTATTTATTCCTTTTCTTTTTTAAATAACTTTTATCAAGATTTTTTTTGCATCATATGTAGTAGAAACCGAAAATCAATGTTGAATAAATGTTGATTCTGAGATTCTTCATTTTGTTTCAGTTTTTCAATATAAAGTTCTTAAAACTTTAGTAGTAAGGTGTGGTACTTTATGTGAAATTGTGGTAGATGATATTATCTGGTTAAGGAAACTATCATCTTGCCCTGCTTTGTTAATATGTTTTAGCTGCTTTGATTTTTTAGTGTTGATAAGTATTGAATTTGATCAAAGGTTTGATTATTTTTTTTCCCTTGCATAAGCTTGAATGGCAGTGTGACTTTTTCTTTATTCTATTTAATTTAGTAAACACATGATTACATTATCTGAATTTGCTCATTTTAAACCATTCCTGCTGTGGCTGTGGAGAGAGTGACCTTGCAAAAAGACATTATTTTGTTTATTGCTATAATTAGGTAGTCTGTGATGTTTTAGCTGCTGATTTTAATTCTTTAATCATTCTAAGTTTGGTTTTCTTATTTTTATGGAGTTACTTTTGGTTATAATTTTCTGAAAATTATTTGTGTTATAAATTATGTTTTTAAGATATAAAAATTACTTTATAATTTCATTTCCTGTTCATTCCTAAATGTTTATTTTATTTTCCTTTTTTATTCTATATATTTGCTAATCTTTCCAAAGAAGCATCTCTGTTTCTCTTTATTCTATTCTTTGCTTGCAGTTTTTATAATTTCAGTTCCTCTACATATTATTTCCTTCCTTTTGATTTCTTTAAGTTTATTATTATCCTTTTATACTGTTTTGAATGGGAAAATAGATCATGAATTTTCCATTTTTTTCTAATCTACTAATTTGGGTCTTCAAATGGACCTTAATTATTGTTTATCTGTGTTGAAAAAATTCAGTTATCAAGTTGTTTTTGTGCTTTGTTTTTAATATTTTGCAATTTCCTTGTTAGTTATAAACTATAGTTAGTCTATATGATACTCTGTCTAGGTGTTGTGTGTTAACTGAATCTATAACAGTGTGCTACAGCGATATATGTTATGACTTCTAATAAATTCTGTGATTGTTTTCTGAGCTTTACCTCTTATTTTTTTGTTTCTATTTCCCTCTTCTGGAAGTCCCATTTAACAAATTCAGGTTATACTTGTTATCCTCTTCTCTATGCCCTTTAATCTCTAGTTTATATTTGCTTTGTATACTCTTTGTATTCTAAGAGTTTTTAATGACTGCTTTTGTTTTTTAAATTATCTTTATCTTTAATTGTATCTATATACATCTATTTATTTTTTATATCCTTGAATATTTTTTGTGTCCAGAATTTTTATTTTGGTGAATTTTAAATATTCCTGTTTTTTTTAATAGCGTAGTCTTTTCCAAGTGTACCAATTTGTTTTAAATCCTCACTATGAATTTGCATATTTCATCAAATCTGAAATGTCATCAATTGTAAGATACAATCTTTTTCTTTATATTTTAAGAGTATAATAGCTGCCAATTATTATTTCAATATTGCATTATTTCCAAATATCCAAAAATGTGAAAAATGTATCTAAATATGGGTAAACATAACGTCGACTCATCTTTTGTTTGTTTTATTTTTAAGTATGAATTAACTTTAATGAAGATTTGTGTACATATATGTGTGTATATTTGATAATCATACATAGCTGACTTGTGGGAACATCTTTCCAGAGTGGTGTTGCATATGTGTACACCAACATCTCTTGGAGCAGTGCTGGTTAAAGATCAATTTTTGCATAAACTTCTGTGCTTGAAAGTTCCTAGATCATATATATATATTTTTTTTTTTATGTATATATGTGTATGTGTGTGTGTATATATAATGCAAATTGATCTGAAACTCATAGGAAGCCAAGACCTACTCTTTGAAAATACCAGGTTTTATATTATATTTTCACACTGAAAACCAATGTAGAGATAAAGAAAGTTAGTTGTAGTCTCCATGAAGCTTCCAAAGTTGTCTCTCTTGTCTTAACACTGAAATCATACCCATGAATTTCTGCAAAACAGCAAGCTTCTGACTGCCCAGAACTAACAGCTTCAGTGCTTCATTCTTAGTTTTTCTTACATTTTTTTCTTTATGAGCAGTTTCTAAGAGTCTTCCTTTATTATCAATTAGCTCATGACTACTTAAAACACTGTCATTTAATTTATCATTTGTAGTTGATAGTCATATTAATTTTTAAGTAGTTTAGTATGCTATATCAGCCAACATGCATATGATAAATAACAGGGATATGATGCAAATTATTTCCAGGAAGAAAATACTTATTATTTTTTATTTATACTAATGTTAAATCTTTTTTTCTAAATATTTTGTAAGCATTGCTCCACTTTATTTTTGACTTTTTCTCTCTATGTTTTCTTTATTTCATGAAATAAAGAAGATTCTATTTAATCTTTTACATCTTAGAGTATTATGTTTTCATTTACTTTCTTCTTTACCAAAGGTAAATGTCATATATGTGAATAATATCCTTTGTTTCATTATCTAATTTTTAATTTTTTTCTCTTTTAGTATCTTTTTTGATTCGTCTAAATTTTCCCATCTGTCCTTGGTCTCTATTTGTATTTTAATGCCTTTAATATAAATCAATTTCACAATGGTTTTCTTTTTCCATTTCTTTCCACTTCTATCTTTTTTCTTTTCCTTTTTTCCCTTAAATTCTTCATAGTTGTTTATCACCTTCCCTTAGTGCCACTTCAACTCATCTTTGAATTTCCTTTCAGGGAGATCAATGTTTCATTAATATTTTTTATTTTATTGTGAAATACTTGTTTTTTCTGATCTGCATCATGACGTATTTACTCTATTGAACATTTTCCATTCATTGTTAGTTAATATTATATTTTCTACACTTTCACCTTCCATTCTTTACCACCCTTGCTGGTTACTTTCCAGTAATTCGTAATCTTATAAGGGCTCTTTCTTTCCACATGATCCATGAACTGGAAAGATGATATAGGGGAATAGTCCAGAGAATGCACAGGGAGGAAATGTTTTATCTTTTATAATCTTAGAGTTAATCTTTTCCTTGTATTAGGGATATGCTTGCATGTGCAATCAGTAAAGTCCCGTGCCCCAAGTCCTGCTGTGTATCACTTCCTCAAAACATTGCAGTTCTGCACTGTTCCTCATTCCATCCCACATTCACTTCTACTCTGCAAAATCCCACAAAACACAGGAATGTAATGCACTCCAATTAGTGTACCAAGACCTGGTTGTTCCAGGGGAGGAGGATATCCTTTATACAACTAAAAGAATGCTGCTTTTTGAGACATACTTGGGTCCCCTTTTTATATCTACAAATATATAGCAGAGAACCTGCTCTGAATGTTATATTACATCCAGTGTCTCATTTTTATCACATCTGGCAGCCTTATTTGATAGCTCTGGTACAGGGCAATTGGTGGCTTATCCAGCACTTCTTGCCTAATGTATCATGTAGAAACTAAGTAAAAATTATGTGTTTACTCTGCAAATGCAGCTCTAAGACCCCTTGCTTATATCTTATATATGCCATGAGTTTTGCCCAGTAGTGAAACTATTGAAATTTATTCCTTACTTCTGTTGAATAATGACTTTATTTTCTTTTGTTTGTACTTATTCTGCTTGTATTTTTTATTTTTAGATAGAAAAACAAGATTTAAATAACATTTATATAATGTTTACAGAGATAACCCACTAACTCACTTAAAACGTGTGTGTGTATAGGAAAACTCCGTATGTTATTATTTTTTCTATTTTTTTGCCACTTAATACGTATCTTATGTTCTTTTTCATTAATTATCAATAATATGTGTGAGTGTGGAATGGGTATGTTAATGTTTAAAACAATTACTTTTGTTAGAAAACAATCAACTTATTATCTATTTTATATTTTATGACATTGAAAATAACCTTAGAATAATTTTAAATGATCACAAATAATTCAAGTAATTCTACATTATTCTAATATTAAGATGGCTAGTGCCATTTTAATTCAGGTAAGCAGCTGTTTCTTGCTTGTTTCCCAAGTCTTACTCACATCATTTTCTCAGAGAAAGTTGACAAGAGAATATTAGCTTCAGCAACTCAAAACTTTTGGTGTGTTTGCTTAGTCTCATTGTTCTAATTCATCTTCTTGGTGGACATTAGTATCTCTGTTTTCATCAACTCCTTCAAGATTTTACATCCAATTGATGACCTTCTGGTTTCCAGTCTAGCATGTAAGGAACTTCGAAATCATCACTCTGTCCTAACAAAAATTAAAAAGCTGTACAAATTGAAAAATCAATATCTTTTCTTAGAACTATAGACATGTGAGGTTTGGGTCAGACTACTTTCTTAACAATTCGAGAGGTCAATGAGTAGTTACAAAGAATCATAATTTGCCAGAGCAGAAGTTCATGAGCAGTAACGCCCTTTGGAACTAGGTAAGAAAGTGTGAACTGTGAGGAATAAATTGCTGGCGGCTCAGAGGAAACAAGTCTAGAGTTTAAAACTGTGGAGGACCCAGTTAGAGGGGCAGCCACATGTTTGTGTGAGTTGTACCTCCCAAAAGTTGATCCAATTCTCAGAGTGAATATCAGAGGTAAAAATAGCCCCGTGCTCCTGGAAGGGAGAGGGGAAAAACGAATAACTTTGAAGCTCTTTCTAGCTTCTTCATTGTCACCTGAAGGGAGAGGGGTTGAGAAGTACTGTTGAAGTTCACAGTCCAGGGTCACAGATGCGACAAAAGACTGAAATCTAATCACTGAAGTTTAGAATCTAGAACCCTACTCCCTTACACACACCCATTACTACCCCATCATGAAAGGTCTATTTACTGCAGTTTCTTTTAACTGGTACATCACAATCACCTTTCTACTAAAAATTACAAGTCATACTGACAAACAAAAACCAGTTTAAAGAGACTGAATAGGCATCAGAAATAGATATGACAGTAATGCTGGAATTATCAGGCCCAAAATTAAGCAATATATAATTAATATTCTTAAGTCTTTAATGATAATCGTAGACAGCGTTCAAGAATAGATGGCTAATATGAGTAGACAGGTGGAAATTCTGAGAATCAAAGATGAATACTGGAGATCAATACTATACCAGAAATGAAGAATTCTTTTGATGGTCTCATTAGTAAATTGAACTTGACTCTGAAAATAATCTCTGAGTTTAGGATATGACCGTAAAAATTTTAAAACTGTGAAGCAAGAGAAAAAAAATAAAACAAATAGATTAGAACAGAATATTCTGTAGCAGTGAGACAATTGCAAAAATTGGAACATGCATAAAATGGGAATACCAAAAGAGGAAAGAAAAAAATACAGAACAGTACTTGAAGCAAAAATTGATAAAAATTTCCATCAAATTAGTCTCAGACATCAATTCACAATCCAGGAACTTCAGAGAATACCAAGCAGGATAAACAAAGGAAAATAAACAATAGAAAGAAAGGAGGAAGTATGGAAGGAGGGAGGAAATTAGGAAGTGAGGGATGGAAAGAAATATACCTAGGAAAATTACATTCAAAATAGAGAAAATTAAAGATAAATAAAAATTCTGTAAGAAGTCAGAAGAAGAAAATATTTTATTTATAACTGAGAAAAGGTAAGAATTGTACCTGATTTTTTTCTCAGTAACCTAACAAGCAAGAAAGTAGAGTGAAATGTTTAAGTATTGAAAACTCCATCAATCCAGACTCTGTGCCCTGCAAATTTAACTTCAAAAATGAAGGAAAAAATAAAGACTTTCTCAAAGAAAAATTGGGAGCATTTGTTGCCTGAGGACCTAGTTTACAAGAAATCTTGAAAGTTTTTAGAGACAAAGAAAATAATATAATCAGAAACTCAGATTACATAGAGGAGCATTGTAGAATGAATAGGTGAAGGTGAAATAAAATCTTTTTTTTTCTTTTCTACTTTTTAACTGATCTAAAAGATAACCATTCATTCAAAATAATAGCAACTATGTATTTTAATTTACATGTATATGCTTATGTGTACATAAGATAAATGATAGAGCATGATATCTAGAGCAGCTTTATTCCTGATTGATTAAACTTGGAATAGACTGAAATACCCTTCAATAAAGGAGTGGATAAGCTGTGGTGTATCTAGATAAAATAATATATTCCAACAGTGACCAGAAATAAGTTATAGGAAACCTAAATGCATAGGACTAAGTGAAAGATATGAAACTGCAGGGAGTATTCCAATGACTTTCTGGAAAAGGTAAAGCTGAGAAGACAGGATGGTGGTTGCTAGAAGTTAGAGAGGAGAGGGGGATGAACAGGTAGAACACAGAGAGAGGAGGAAGCAGCATTTTGGTTTTTTATTTAGTTCCTCTTCTTGGTTGTTCTCCCAGCCCCGAGACACAATTGTGATTCCACTAAGACAGACCAGATCACAGGATTTTTAAGGCATTGAAACTATTCTGCATTATAACTAGTGGTGGAATCATAATTATACATTTTTCAGAACCATTAAAATCATAACACCAATAGTTAACCATAGCCATAAACTATGGACTTAGGGTGATCATGATGGCAATGTAGGTTCATTGATTGTGACAAATGTACCACTGTGATAGTGAATATTAATAGTGGGGGGTGGCTTATGTCTGCAGAGACAGGAAGTAGAAGGAGGTCTCTACACAGTTTTGCTGTGAACCCAAACTTCTCAAAAATAAGTTTATTAATTTAAAAAAGTTATTTAATAGACTAATTATTATCTGATTGTTTATCAAATCTATTGCCATTAAATTAGTTTGGTGTAAATTATCTGATTTTAACACCTTCTGCTTCCTCTTGATCGACTGATATTTGGTCTAGTCAGGAGCACTCTAGAGTCAGTAACTTGTGTCAGAATAAGCATAAGACATCATATAGTTAGGATGCTATTGTAAACAAACAAACAAAAAGCCAAGGAAATGTACAAAATGCTGCCAAATGTTTCTGTATTACTTGATTGAAATGGAAAACTAATGCTTGTGTCATCAAGGGAGAACAAGAGGGAAATAGACTGCTGCTCAGCGGGCATGATTCTGACTTCACAGACCTAACTTGTCCTGCGCTGTAACTGACCATGTTCCCATAGCTTCCGAAAGATGGTTCGTTTCTGTTTATGATTTTATTTCTAGATATCTAAATAATCTTCACAGCCCCAGTTTACTTTCAACCTCTTAACTATTTCTGGAAATCCATTCTCTTTTCTGAAACTGTATATCTTAGGAGAAACTACTGTGGATGTCACCTCCTTTTGTTCTGCTATGGCCCCAAGGTTGACATCAGAACATCAATCTTTCATCATAATTGTATGTAACCTAACAATAATCATCTGTAACCTATAATTTGAGCCCAGTTAATCATAAAAAATTTGCAAACTCTCCTACATATATTAATGACCTCCTCTCCCCACTCTGTTAATTGACTTCCTCATATTCTAAATGCTTTTTTCAATTGGACCTTGCCAGCCTTCTTCCTCCTCCTGATGGGAAGCTGCTCCTTTAACAATGTATGTGAAATCTAACTGTGTTGATCTATCTAATCAGAACTTTATATGTAGTTTCAATAGATACATCTCAGTGGATTACCTAGGTACCATTAAAAGAACTTCAATAATTAGGATAAATCTCAGTGTGAAGTGGGAGGAGTGCTTTTCCAGAAGGGCACTGTTTCTTTACTCCATTATTTTGAAAGTATTGGGGAGAGGGTAGCAGAAGAGAATAGCTGACTTTTAATGTTAGGATAAAATAAACATCACTTTAACCTGTAATTATAAGAACACCTGAAGAACATGTACACTGACTTTAAAACACAGTATCACTTTGCATCACTCCTTTCTTGGATAACAGTCCTTTAATCCACAGAACACTCCTCTGTGTGATGAGTCCCTGTAGTGGAGCAGTTTTTGGAAAGAGTGGTGGGTTTGCATCAGCATTTACAGTAACTAGAGAAGAATTATAGCTTCCTTAACTTTATGGTTCTGTTGACAGAAAAAAAAATAGCTAAAAAAAAGAAAATCAAAGCCAGATGGCTCTAGAGGAAATGCCTCTAATGCTTGGGCTGTTGTTCAGACACCCTGGGAGGAACTCTTTAATGACTGGTCAAGATGGCCCTACTTTACTGGCCCATCTGTTCCCTAGATCTTGTGTAAGAGCACTTGTGGGCTCAGTTATCTTTAAGTAAACAGAAAAATACCTTGTTCTGGCTCCATAGTGCCTTAAAAAAAATGAAAAAAAGCAACAACAAATCTTTGGGAGCATAAATGATGAACAGACAAAACAATATGGTAAATATTCTCGTAGATGAATAAGACCTCAACTAAAACCAAAAGGAAACATTTATAACAAATTAATTCATCATTTTAAAATCAGTAGAACTTTCTCTCATTTCTTCACAAGAAGTAACCTATGGGCAATGAGAAACCCAGAAAATTTGTGAAAATTATTTTTTTTCTCCAGTGATGGAAGTCCAAAAAGCCTAAAAATCAGGTTTTTATCCCACCTTAGTTGATTTACCAACATGCCGCTGGTTTACAAAATAGGATAATTTCTTAAAAATGCTATTAAATTATGGAAACTAAGGAAATCTGTAGACAATCTAAGAGTGTTACTGCAGAAAATCATTATTTATAATTTTACTCAGCTAGTTATATGAGAATAATAAGAGGGTAACACTGTAGATTGTCTACAAATTCCTTAGTTTCCATAATTTAATAGCATTGTTAAGAAATTATTCTATTTTGTAAACCAGCGGCATGTTGGTAAATCAACTAAGGTGGGATAAAAACCTGATTTTTAGGCTTTTCAGACATCCATTGTGTCACCCACAACCCACTGAATGCTGCTAATGGTTTACGAACAGACTTGCAAAATTCCTGAACATTTAAAATTCACACCTCTGAGCCTCAATATAGTGATCTCCAGCTCCCTCTGGATGTGTTGCAAATAACCAACACAGTCATGGTTTATAGCAGGTGTGTTTTGTGATGGAACAAGTTTCTCACAAAGTAATAGTGGGAAGGAATCTAATACATACAATAAGCATAGCATTCCCTATAATGGTCTTGCAAGCACACCAAAGAAGTTTAGTTCAAAGGTGTTTCATTGCTTTTTGCAAACTAGTAAAAACATTGTTGGATTGTGTTGCAGAGGAATTTTCCTTATACAATTGCAATATTTAGGATAGCTTAAAGGTTTAGACAAAACTGGAGCATGGTGTTGGTGGTGAGCTTTAGCTATCAAAATGTGGTAAAAGTACAGTGAATATTCCTAATATGAAGTTATAACTGTTATATAACTAGGTAATCTCACAAGAATATATGTAAATAAATAAAATATATATATTTTTTTATTAGCCTACTCTAATCACCCCTCTTCTAAAACAATGAATGGCTGAGTTAGGAAAATTGTAGAACCAGAATGCCTGGGTTGAAATCTCAGTTCTTTGGATAGTTTTTAAAAATATATTTGTAAATTATTTGCTGTATCTTCAAATAAGCATTATAATAAATTTTGCTCCAGATGATTGTCACAAATATTAAATGGGTTAATAAACATATTTTAACCAAAGTGATGTCATAATAAAAATATGCAGCCTGATTTTTTTGTAAAAACTTCCCCCAAATACATATTTGAGACACATCTTCCCAAATATTTCCTATTATAAGTAATATTGAAATTATTATTCTTAGTTTAAATATTCTATACTTCAAGTTTTGATCTTCCCTGATATAATTAAAGCCAACAATCAGTTTATAATAGTTCAAAACTCTATCAATAAAGAGGAAATTTACTTAATGGTTAAAACTATATTTGCATTTTAACTGGAAGTTTAAGGTTTAAAATTTGTTTTAGTAAGATGTGGGATAAACACTTTTAATTGTAAACATTTTTATGTTTTGGGGAGAGTTAAATACAGGATATTTGGAATACTCTATGAAGTCATGTTTTCTATTTTATAGACTGGTGATCTACACCATGTAAAAGAGTTATGTCATTGATCCATGGCCATATAAATGGAAAGAGTGAAAATGATATCCACTTAGAAGAGTCAGTAGTATCCTTGTTAGAGGTAATGCCAAAAAGGGAGTGTTCCCAACACAGTCTGATGTCTCTACTTCATATGAACTTTTTCAGAGATTTAGAACTACCTTGACTCCTAGAAATCCCTCTCATTTGAGGTTCTTGGAGTCATAGTTTCTGTCCATCCTGTGAATCACTGAGTCAATTATTGTGTCGGAAGTCTTCCATTTAGAGGCACCGTGTGCTGAACTGTTTTGTAAAGTGAAACTAGTAAAGCTAGAATGAGAAGTATTAGGGAAAAAAGAAAAGATTGCCAAAAGGGTCTGTTTTTTAACAAGGGTGAAAGAAACTAACGTGTGTATGTTGACGGCATCCATACAGAGCCTCTTTGTGGTTTCACAGGAAAAGGTGGCAACCCAACCCCAGCATGATAGCAATTATGTATAAAGAATAATGCATTCTCAACTTCAGTGTGAGAGTGTTTATATTTTTAGGTACAGTGTGATTTTTAACTTTGCGGAGTTGGTAATTAAAATTAAGGTAGGTGCATGAATAATTCATGATGAATGAAAATGGCTCATATAAAAATTAATACGCCGAGTCAGGTACTTAGGAATGAAAAATTGTGTCCTTTCCTTTCAGAGATCCATTACCTCCATGAAAAAGTGTAAAAGAGCACACTTTTGAAAGTGAAAGTACATCTGTCTCCTGAAACATTTCATTGTAGTTGGAATTCATGGATTCATTCTTTCCTAAGGCCTCCTAATGAGGAACTCATTGTTGAAACATACATTAAAATTAAATCCTGCAATAATTTTATTTATGTCAATGTCAAGAAGATTTTTGAAGGTATTTGTAGTTATTACAATGCCATTAATCAATTTTAAACTAAGATAACCTCCTATATTTTTGTGACATTAAAGACTATTTGGATTTGATTTTAAGTCTAGAAGAGTATGTTTATGTAGAGTAAAAGTAACTAAATTCAGATTAATGCTTTTTAATCAAAACATTCCATTTTAAGCTGAAGATGAAAACGCTGTTTTCATCATTTTAGAGTTATCTTGTGAAAGATTATAGAGCACTACAGATTAATCAGGGATTCTGCCCTTATTCCCTGATTCTATTTGTCTCGTTTTCCTCTAAAACTTAGGTACCTCACTGCAATTCACATTTGAGCAGGGCACATTTCTTTTATAAGAAACAAGAGCCTACCTGCAATCACAACAAAACATTAATCATATGTCTTATTCAGTGTCCTTGTTCTACATTATGCTACTAATCCTGCTAAGCATAGTTTAGTGGCTGAAATCCTCTTGAATGAGGCCTTTGTTAGTAATTTTCCATGGTAACTTCCTTGATCTTGGGTCGGGGAAATATATTCTTCTCATTTGAGATATTTAATTCTCTAGATCTATAATGTGTTGATTAATTCTTGGCTCTTTAACTACAATGAACTCTACACAACGTCTAAACAAAATTGGTAAAGACTCAAGAATATTCTCTTGTCTTCATATCATGTATCATCGTTTAAAGCACAGTAAGCCTACTTATGAAAATGTGACTATAATAACAGCACTACCAAATACATAAAGTGAATTTAATTTTCTGGGTCATTATTAAAAGGCACACAGCAGATTAAGTTGCCATGTTGTCATTTCTTTATTAAAATAGGGAGGAATTTTAGAATCAGAAGACCAAGCTGAAGTTTGTCATAGCAAATTATAATGACATTATATATTAATACTTTGACAACTACTTTTGGTCAGGGAGAATAAAATTCCCCATAAGCAGTCAATAAATTATTTGTGACCATAAGAAAAAAATAATCTTAACAGATCAAATTACCTTGTATACAGAAATCCTTGCTACTTATGTTGATTAACTGCTCTAATTTCTTCAGTTTATTTGAATTATATACCAGATACCAAATTAACCATGGAGAATAGTTAATTATATAGACAGTTTCCCATGTAAAGTGGGTTGTATTACAAAATTATTTCTAAACCAGTTTTGGGAAGCAGTTCTACATTTTCCCATAAAAAAACAATGTCACAAGTAATAGTAGTATTCATTGAAGTCTTTATAATTGCATAATTATATAAATTTGTATGAGATAAAAGACCAATAAAATGTTACATTCAACATGTGATTCACTTTGATCCTAAAATAAATTAAGAGAACATAAGGAGAGTAGAGGAGAGACATTCCATGAAGTAAGAGATCGCTAAGTTGAACATCTCAAAAATCAGAAGCAAGGGAAATCATCTAGGATGTGGACTCCTGAATGGAAGATATATGTGCAAGATGCTTGTAATCTGAGTGTTCACAAGAAGTTAAAGCTGCCTGACCATAGACAAAATTAGGTTGATTATTATATTGTTTATCAAATGTTTACCTTTTCGTGGTAGAATTATATATCCCAACTCCTTGACTCTGGGCAGAGTCCAATGGGACAGCAGCATTTGGGCCACCAGCAGGTATCTGAAAGCAGGTATCTGTACTTGGCAATTGAACTTGCCTTTTTGATTTCCTTTCTTTTCTCATGAGAAGAGAATACCTGCTTAGCTTTGGCTTAAGGAGAACTATTTGGAGCAAATAGAGATAATACCAACTCCAGCTAAATTAAGTTTAGATGAGTCAAACCACAGCTAATCTTAGGATTCAAGCATAAGAAATACATGATTTCTGGATAATGCACCATACTCTGGTTTCAGTGGTTATGCAGCAGTATTGTGGCAATAGCTCAACATGTTTTAACTCAACAAATGAATTAATTTTGCAAGTAAAAAAATTGGGTCAGAAAACATTAGAA
The DNA here is from genome assembly GCA_004363575.1 of Solenodon paradoxus. Lineage (NCBI taxonomy): Eukaryota > Metazoa > Chordata > Mammalia > Eulipotyphla > Solenodontidae > Solenodon > Solenodon paradoxus. The sequence continues at coordinate 302,826 of RJWH01000185.1, read as the reverse complement.
AACATTAGAATATATATATATGTATATGCACATATATATGCATCCAAATATGTAAGTGACATTAACAAAAATAGTGATCATGATCTTGGTAGCAGCCACAATGAAAGCAGAAAGATTTTGCTTATACTCAATTCATAAAAATGACACAGTGGGAATGTTTAGAACTGTAAAACTTTGTTTTTACTAATTTGGAAATGTCATAGCTTTACATAACTTGGACCCTTCATTTCCCACTCAGATCATTTTATCCATCTTTTTAGCGTGGTTGTACTGTTCTACTGTAGATATGGGATTAAATCCTGCTTCTGTGTGGAAATTTGATTTCCTGGATGAAATAGGACAACAGAGATAGATCTTGTCATTGATGCCTTATCATTTCATCTTTGTGGTTATCCTTTATTATTTTCATTGGGCAAAACTTAACTTTTCAAACAAACAAATGACCTTGAAAAATATATTGCATCACTATTTTACAAGGGTATAACCTGACTTGCTTAAATATTATAGGAAGATAAAGGTATTTTTATCCATTGTCTACTGAAGTTGAGGAAAAGAGGGAGAGAGAAAAAGAGAAAAGAGAGGGAGGGACAGTTAGGAAGGAGGAGAGGTGAGCTGAGCGAGAGAAGCGGAGAGGATGGGAGGGGAGGAGCGGGGCAGAGGGAGAAAAGATACAGAGAGGAATATAAACAATTTTTACCTAGAATTAAAGAATTTTCGAAACAAGGATGGTTCTCCATCTTAAAAATGTTAAACTTTAATAGTTTAATGGAGCAAAAGATTAAGTAACATCGTTAAGTGGAGGAAATGCAATGTTCAGAACTATGGGATACTGGAGCACATTGGAGAATAGGGGGAATGGTGATGAGAACACAGAGTAGATTAGAGCTTATGTGGACCAAGTTAGGAATTTAGGACTTTGGAGGTGGGGAGTGGAGGGATATTGGTAGTGAAGGATAAGAGTGGAAATATAGATTCAATATTTGAAATACGGCAGTTATTGAAGGTTCAGTTCTTGCTAGGGAATTGAAATTTTATCTCTTTTAGAAACAAATTCTCAAGTTAAAATGGATAAAGATAATGGAGAGGAGAACCAATAGACAGAAAAAATCGGGTCAGAAGAGATTATTAAATATTTTGTGCATTTATAAGACATGGCACTGTGAAACTCTAGCAGAGGCTGTGAGGATGGAGAGGGATGAATCTGAAACATTCCAGAAGATAGTGAAAATTTCAGGACTTGATTGCACCATGGCTTCTCTAATTCTTTCTGTGATCTCTTCTCCAATATTAATATCCAGGCCCAGATTCCTGCCCATTGTTATCCTTAATAACATGGAATAAAAAAGAAAAATGTGGTATTCAAATATGAACAGGACTAAAGATAACTTTTTAATTTTTTAATCATTGTAGCCTTTTTTCCACTAGATCATATTTAACTTACAAACTGTGTTGTAAGAATGTTAGGAATTCATTGATGAATTAATAGATGCCAATTACACATGAATTTAATCTGTCATTGGCTTTGAAGAAAATATTACTTGAAAATATAGGCCTGGGAATGCTCAAATTTTTTCTTATAAATTAATAGTAATAGTATTCCTGGAAACAAAATATAATGTACCATTCTACCAAATCATACCAAATAAGAATGTTTATTTTCAGATAGCAGAGGACACTTGTACTCTGTCAGCTGATTCATTTGAAAGAAAAATAGATTAATCTCTTAAAATGTAAATTTGATTTAATGTGGACTTTTCTATTTCATTTAGAAATATTTTTAAATTATTTTATCAACATTGAATATAATCTAATATACACAGGTAGTATCAGTCACAATATATACCCATGGAAGATATTTCTCAAAAGAAAAGACAGACTTCCTACGAAGTATAATTCTGAGAGTATTTTATTCTTGCATTGTTAATCATATGCAAATATGTATTAGAACTGTTGGTGAATTCATCATCATAATGTCTTTTCAGCTTGTTAAAGTGAAGTTTAAGAAGCTCCTAGAGGAGTAATCGGCTGCATAAAATGGACTAGGGAGTGAAAAGTTTGATTCTATATGCTTAATTAGTTTCTAATTTCTCTGTAATCTCATCATGAATCTCTAACAGAAAATAATATTGACCATACGTATGGTTCAAGTGGGTGCTGGCATTTTAGATCATTCTCAAGGGGACTCACTAAATTATTTACTAAGTCTAATTACTACTAATTCAAATTAAACTTTATCTCTAGTGTAATTTTAAATTTCTGTGAGTAAATAGCACACTATGAGCATCATAGACTTATGAGAATCAAGTGAAATGAGGTACCTTGTATAATGTCTATAAAGAAGTAATCTGTTACTGTGTTTTGCTCCATTTGAAGAACAATGTTTCACGTCATATTTATATCAGGAAAAGAGGAAAAATACTTTGCACCTTGAGGTAAACAAAAGCAAAGCAAGTAAACAACAATGATAATAAGGATACTGAGAATTGTTCTTTCTAGCTCTGTTCCTTCAATTAAACCAAATATTGAAATTTTCTTGAAAGTTTCTGATACCCTAACAATCATGTTATCCTGACATTCACAATGTGATTCTGGATATATGTGACAATATTTGTTGATAGGATAATCATGTAAGGAAGTATGTATATATAATATATATGTAGTATATGTATATAAAGAACTAGCTCTGCTAAAATATATGCTCTAATGAAAACTTTTCTAACAAATGAATTTATTTTCTATTCTAAATGATTTTGTTTCTAAGTCTACTTTTGATATATGATTTCAAGTAAGGGATCAGTAAATTATCACTGTTGTCACTATTGTTACTGTGGTAGACATGGTCACAGAATATTATATACATGTAATATTATATGTGATATCCTTTTAAACTGAGATGTTCTGGTGGTCTTGGCAAAACTGCAACATTGAACAGGCAAAATACTTCAATTACCCTTGTTATATGGAGCATTTTAAATGTTCACCTGATCACATCATTTTTATAGCAATACTGAGACCAAAAAAAACAACATCCAGCTGGAAAACTGGGGGAAATTTCTGGAAAGTTTTTTATATCTGGCTGTCATTTAAAGCATGCTTGCTCTACCACATACTATGTGTATATAAAATACACGACATATGTCTTCCAGTCTTAATGACTTGATCCTACAGCCAACTATTGGGATCACTTCCAAAAGAAAAGCTCTTCTGGCTTGGATACATTATATTTTCAAGATACACTGAGTAATTTAAATATTCTGATGATTACAAGCACAGTTAGATGATTCAGACTGACTACTCCAGATAAGATACTGATGTATATTAGTGACCTTAGAAGCTTATAATTCTGAAAAAAGAAATGATCTAGACATAAAATCTATCTTCCCAGAAACTTGGAAAAACCTAGCCTGCCCTACACCCTAGCAGGGAGGGAAGTGACCAAGTGACCAAGTTATCAAATGATCTCATATATATGTACACATATATATAAATATATATTTGTCTATAGATATATATTTTTTTACATTTGTTTTCTCATGATATAGTATATCCTAATACCATATATTCAGTGCCCATGAACTCTCAAGATGTGATGTGGTTAAAATTCTGCCAATTAACTTATTAACTAGAATGTATTAATACTTAAATATCAGCAACGTTTGTGAAAATTATTCCTATTATGCTGAATATTTCTAGTTTACTAAATATCAGTCTTATTCATCATTCTATTCAATAATAGTTTATTGAGCATATACTGAACACTTGAAATGCATAGATCAATATAATGATGCAAAATACATGAATATTATCATGTATCAGCTATAAAGTCCATTTTAAAAAAAACAGTGACAACAAAGAATGAAATACAAGTATCATATCTAAACAAACTTTTAATGGTTCTTTAACTTCTAAACTGGTCTTAAGCAGTTATTAAATCTCATAGTAATCGGAAACACATGACTTTATTTTATCTTCCAATATTTTCTATATTACTTTGCAACAAAATATTTTATTTCACTGTCTATTCAATAGTGTATATTCTTTCACATTACTTTCTTCATCCAAGAAGATGTAAAGCTATATAAGGAAAAGATGAAGACGATCACAGAAGTTGCATCCTAAAAGAAGAAGGAGCTCCAACCAAGTGCAAAAAGTTCTTGACTGTCAGGAAAAAAAGAGCTTAGAACTGATTTGATGGACACCTTCGACTCTGTATCTTGCTTTCTTTTATTGTGAAAATTCTTTCTCAAGCTCCAGGATTTGAGACCTTGGTTATCTCATTACTTTGACTCAAAGGACATTCTGAAATTAACAAGGAGGTTCAATTCAGCCATTAGTAGATGAACATAAATAAGAAGATAGTAAGGGTGACTGATTCCTGGCCACTTTTATGAAATAAGTAAAAAATAACCTTCAGTTTTAAGAAATTTTTTTCTTTCCTCAAAGCAAAATTAAGCTTTGCATTTTAGCTGTAAGTAGGAAATCAAACATCACCTCCCTTATTGCTACAAACAAAAGAAAACAAACGTTCTATCCAGGACAGCAGGAACCTGGCTTTTTAAAACTGCAATCAAAGCCACTCTGTTGATCAGCCAGCAATGGATCTCAAGTGGTAATCTGGGAGTATGCCACTACCATGATGCTTTCAATCCTAGTTAGCAAATGCCCCCTTCTAAGATGAAATCTGTCTCCTCTGAGAAACTATGAGGGCCATCAGGTCGAAAAATCCAAACAAAAGCATATTTTCTTGTCCAAACCCTATTATAAATTAGGCACATTTTATAAACAAATATTGCTTAACTTTATCTATCTTTTTAACTTAAGCCAAAAAATTACAGATTCATGACCACATATGTTCTGGGATATTATACAAATATAGAACATTTCAGGATGTGCTCTTCATCTTTTCAAAGATAAAATAAATATGCAATTAAAGAACCATACAGTTAAACTGTTAAGAGATATCAATCAATTAAATCTTCTGGCAATAATATAAAATGGCAAAAAGAAGTAAAAAATTGTGTTGAGAAATACCAGACTAGTAATAGAAGAGGTTTATACTTGATTAGTTCTTTTTTCCTTTTCTTTTATCTTTGTAAAAGTCAATATTGCCTTTTTAGTTCTAAAAATATGTTATCAATTTCCCTAATATATGGTACTTAAAATTTTCCCCCCCAGTTTTCATAGAATAAATTTTAACTAAAATTAGATTTAGCTGAAGCAAAAAAATTTTAAGTGAAAATGTATTTAGAAGACACACTTTGGAATTTGGGAGTGATGATTAATTATAGTCTGTTGAGTCAGAAGACAATATTAGTTGAAGTTTTAAATAATGAATTCCTGTGAAAACTGCACTCAGTGCATTGTATATATGTTTCTAGTACAATTAGCTCATGACAAAGAATTTTAAAATGATTGAAAATTGCATAAAATTTAAGGAAAACAACTAGAATGTTATATTTAAGAGAAAGTTATTAATTTTATAATAAATTACATGTAAGAGACCCAGTGAAAAAGTGGTGTTTAGGGTTTTTACCTTTCCTTTTATGTGACGGAGTTTAAAAAGATGAAAGGCAAGCTTTTGTGTTTACATCTGGAGTATAAAAGCTTCTCAGTATGAGAGAAGGACATTCCGTGTAATACTATGTCAGAAACATTCTCAGTCAGAATTCCAGAAATAGCAAGATGTTAAATAGATAATTAAAATGTCTTCAAGGTTTAAACCATGGGGACTTAAAGTTTTAATCATGTAGTGTATATTCATCAGAAATTTTTGCTTTTATCTTGATCAGATTTTGATGCTGTCTTTAGGGGAAGAAAGACCAAGATCTGTACTTCCAAAATTATTTGGTTTCATAGAATCTGATATTACTATGCTTAACACAAAAGAGCTATCATTTTATTAGATGGCTAACAGAAGCCTTCAGCAATGCTCTCTTGCGAAAACATAGTGGGCTTTTCCATTTAATCAGAAATGAAATGTGAGAACTTCTGTGTCATGTCATAGGAATGGTATTGTCCATAGCGTAAGATTTTTATTTTCAGGGAAACAAATGAATAGTTTAATTAGTCATAGCTTAATATATACAGGTTTTATTTGAAATGCTTTTTCAAAAAGCATGTCAATATAAAAGCATACGTCTGTCAGCAAAGTACTTATTGGATAAAAATGTAAATATCTGTATGCCTTGGGCAACTTATATCATCAAAAATGTATGGCTTAGAAGTTTAAACATTCCTGTCTCTTGGCATATGTGCATTAATCTTTTTATATAATTTTCTGTATTTGAAAAAAGGCATCATACATGTAAATGATAATTGTAGGCATAAAAATTAGTACACAAGAAGATACTCATATATTGACATCTACTAATTTGACATTAAATGTTTCCTAACTGTAGATATATATATATATATATATATTATGAGTTGATTACTGTATCTGTGAATTTATTAGATTAAAAATAATGCAAGTATTCCTCCAAGTTACAGTGAATGAACTCATTGTAAATAATATTTAATTATTAATATTAAATATAGTTGTTAATGAAAAATAAATTAAAATAATTGCAGATCAACGTTTCAGGTAATTTAAAAATTCAAAGCTTACCTGTTTTACATAGCATAAAGAAATTAACTTGTCTTACTTGTTTATTTCATTGGATGAGAAAAATAATAGAAATTAATATAGAGATCATATCAATAAAAATGTTCTTATTAAAATATACATTTTAAATAGTGAAGATACAGATGCTCTTTATACTTTGTTAAGTTGGTCTCCCACTTAAAAAATAGAATATGTAATGTCAATTAAATTAAGATAATATAGCCAACATCTTTAAAATATTACTAATAAATGGAAACTTTTCTGAAATTTGATAAAAAGTCAAATATGAAACTTTCTAAAATTTCATTTTATAGTACAGAATTGTATTTATATGTATGTATACGTGGTATTAGATTACACTATGTAAGTATATAGTATGTAAAATATATTACAAGTGGGATGGAACTTCTGATGACTATTAGTTTAAATTGATTTTACACTGTTTAAAATGTCTGAACACTAAATAATTGATTTTTCCCTGACAATATTATCTTTGAAGTTTAGTTTCTAATCTTATAAAAATATAGCTGAGGCAAGTGAAATTTAGTTTTCCTCTATGGGCAATATTAAAACAGATTTTTAGCTGTCACAACAAAAACATCAGGTTAGAAATGAGGGTTTAAATGATAGTATAATTAGTAAATGTGTAAAATAAAAAATGAATTCACAAAGAGAATTTGAAAAATCTAAAAAGTCATTAGAAAAAATAATTTTTAAAGCATTTCTTAGCTTGGTATTTCTAGGATTAAATGTCCAATTTTATTGTTGATATCTGCCAAATTCACAGTATCTTCTTTAGATTTGAGATTTTATAGTATTTCTACAAATTAAGTATTAGCATTGGTTCCCAGAACAAACACAGTCCAACAATCTCTTTCTTTACTTTGTAAGCAGCAAGTTTTTCAATTTATCTAATATTTTATACTTAATTCAAATATCTTACAGAAAAACAAAACCGTAAGGTTTTAAGAGAAAGAAACGTTGGAGTCGATATGCTAATACAAAATAAATTAAAATAAATATGTTATTGTGTTTCAATTCCATTGAATTATTGGTCTCAGATGTTCAGGAGTACCTAAACCTATTTAAAGCCTGAGGCTGTTTGCATGACTTGTGTGTGGGTACGCACACACACACACTTTAAAAACTTCCAGTTGGATAAAATAGCATTGGCAAAAATTATGAGCAAGGTATTCATTTGAATTTACCTTTTATTTAAAATAGCTACTAAACTCTATATTTTAGCATTAATTGATATACAAATATAATTACCTATGTATTTTCATTAAGTTTTATTCAAATAACATAACTTTGTAATGGCAATTTAACCATAATATCAAACATGTTATATTTTAGTTAATGTTGATGAAAAGTAAAATTGGTTTATTACTCATCAACTCTTCTATCTCAAAATCAGGAATTTTAAATAACTAAGCTTGAATATTTAAAGCACTGACTCATTCATATCAATCAGACATAATTTTTATTTTGGCTTTTTGAGAAATGATCTAAAGACTCAATCATTTAGAAATGGAGTTTATAATTAAAACAGTATGCAATTTAATGTTAATCAATAATTATATGATGTACAGTAGCAGCTTAAAAGATTCAAATGACTTCCAAATAACAGAAGTAAAACTGAGACTAGTCTTTTAATAAAGGCCTTTTTGCCTGGTAGGAAAAGATTGTTAGTTGTGAAAAGAAACCTTTTAAACTAATATGATGAGGTGCATGTAAAAATTAATATTATGCTCTAATGTTCTCTCTAGTGAGTACCCTAGGTTGATTTATTCATTTAGGTAATTATGTTCAGCAATATTAGTAATTCACTGTTAAATTGAATTTGGAGAATGTACAATAAATTGAAACTGTAGTCATATTTCTTTCTCACTGTGTAACAAACAAAGATGTATTGATGTAAGTTCTGAGTGTACTACATAAGTTAAATTCCCTAGACTGCAATTTGATCAAAAGCTTTAGACATTTACTTGCGCTATATTAGGCGACTGCCATTGGATGGCAGTAAAATTCTACATCAATCACTTTAAGCAAAGTGAAGCTGGGAAAATAATGGGACTTTTCTTTTATTATTTAACAGTAGAATGCTGATTTAAAAGGCAAAGCTCAGGGGGTTATGTATATTGTAGCACTACCAACTAATTTTTTTAAACCATTTTCCTTTATTCCCTCCATTTAAAGGGAGATGCAGTTTTGGAAGAATCACGTAGTATTTCAACACTCTAAAAGATTGCATTCTTGCTTTTCTTTCTTATAATAAAAAATCATTTTTTATTTCAAAAAGAAGTTGATAAAAGGAAATTAACCAGTATATAGGATTTGAACCTTTTGCACATTATCAACGCCTAAGTTCTTTTTTCTTTTTCTGATTATAGAGCACACTTGCACTTTTGTTACATTTAGGTCTTGAAAGGTTGACTTATTTAGAGAGCTATAAACATCATATGCCTAAAATTGATTTTAAAAATGTAAACAGGAAATCAGTTTGCAAATTATATAATAAACATTGCTAAAGCTGATATTGCAGTAAAGATTTTTTCCTTCCAAGAAGACTTTAAATTCTGTGCTGGAACACCACAGAGGTTAGTCAATATTTTGCCCATGAGATTTTAAAGACAATGTTGACTATTACTGACTCAATGTTAGTTACGGTTACCCAAGAAAGATTTACAGAGAGGGCAAGTCTAAAATGAAACGTGGGTTAAACTTGTATTTATCACATGAAATAAGCAGGAATATATAGTGAAGAGAAGAACAAATAAAACAGGATATGTCTTGGATGTTTTTCACATAAGGGAAATGCGTGTTCTGCCCCTTCCCCTTCATTTAGATTTTTATTTGGTTAGAAGTTGCTAAGTATGATTATTATTTATTTGTCAATAAAATCAACCAATTGTTTTCAGAAAGTACTCAGGGTGGTCTGACACAATCAGAAGGCTATTAATCAGGATTTCCTGGAACAAACCACAGAATTCCCTGCTATTTATACTCTCCCTCACTTTCTGCTTAAAGTCTATTAAAAGTTTATAGTCTTGCAAAGATCATATTAGGCATTAAAATTCAGGCATCTCATTCTTACCACAAAGATTGTTTAGAAGAAAAGAAAATAAATGGGTTAGCACAAATCCATTCTCATCATGAGGATGTAAAAAGCATGCACAGTGGAACAATATTCATTTATTTTTACGACATTGCTTGAGAAGAGAAAAAAGGAAGTGAAATAAACCAAGGGATATGTAGTATTATTACTTCCATGCACTGGGAATTAGGAAGGCTGAAATGAAATACCTCAGCATGCAGAGAAGACTATATTTACCTTTGTGTGTGAGTGTGTGTTATACGATGTGATTTTTATAAGTCTCAGTTTATTGAGTCACTCTGTTCACTTCAGAATCAAGAAAGCCAATTTAACATTTATTTAAATTTGAATTTGACAATATTTAAAAAGTTTATCTTACAGAGTTTTGTCATAATAAGGCATTTACATGTGGCATTGTAAGCAAATATGGTTGAAATAATACATAATTTGAATCTCAAGTACTCATAGAGAGCAGAGCTTCTAAAAAATCAGTTTTCAAAAAATCAGTGTTTGAAAATTAGATAGTTTGTAATTATACACAGGATTAAAAATAAAAGCATTTCTTACAATGGAGTAAAAAATTTTTGTTGGAATCTCAATCTAGTTGGTGTGTATGTTTATACTTCAAAGAATAAGCTGATTTTACCCTGAGTTTTAAGAAAACAAAGTGCATAAACTGAATTTCTTTGTCTTGAGATACTATGCAAATATAACTTAGATTATTTACATTAATTTAGAAGATAGTGATATGGTAAATTTATTCTCAGTAAACAAGTCATGTTGCAAAAACTTTCTTAAATATTTAAAATTTATTTTTAAAACACTAGTTTATTGATCCATAACAATTTTAGGAAAATTGCCGCTGATCTTCAAAGAAATTTGGTAGCTGATCCTGTTCATTTTGCTGAATATAACTTTCTATATTAAATATTGGAATGAGTACACACACAGATATTAGCTTAGAAGCTATGCTGTCTATTTGAGAATTAAATCCTTGTTTTGTATACTCATTCATTGAATCAACATCGTCAAGTCTACACTTCAGCACAGTATAAACTACACGCATCCTGGATCTGAACTCCCTTGGGTTTGAATATTTATTCTGACGCTGACTAGCTGTGTGACCTTGAAGACTTTACTTGATCACTGTGCTTTCATTTTCTGTCTCTTTAAAAGGTGTGGAATAATACTGTCTATCTCATAGGCGTGTAATGAGTAGATGGAGAAAAATATAGCAATCCTTACTTAGAGGAATGATTAAATGGTATAAAATAATATGAGTAGTGTATTAGGTCAGAGAAACAGAAGAAAAAATCAGAGCCCTTGTTCCCAGTAGATCATTAACTAACAGGAGTTAAATGAGTATTTGGGAGGTATTAGCACATTCTAGCCTCTGGAGATACATATGAAGATGTGTGCTCCCAGATGCTCACAAGCACAGGCATGAGACTTACAACACAGGGCTGCAAATGAAATGTGAGAGCTACGTTCTAGCTAGAATGCAGCTCATAAAAGGGGATCCCAGTCCAGCTGCAGGTAGTACAGTGCGAGAGACTGGACTCTAGGGGATCAATTTATTCTAGAGACACATCTTTAACTGTGTTTTGAGGAAGAATATGAGTCAGTCAGGAGAGGAGGAATATGACAACTCCAAGCAGAGGGAATATCTCACGCAAAAGCACAGAATACAGGAAAATGTTAAATAAGATTTATGAACTCAAGTCATTCATCCATGATATAGACATAAGATGCATATTAAAATTTAAAGTGATCCTTTCCCTCAAAGAGATACACATTTAATAAGAAAAAATCAAATAAAAATATTTGAATATACATTATTTTATACTGTAATAATATTTCATTTCTGTTATTCAATTTGGCATGCAGATTATACAGTGAGGAAAATAGATTACAGCTATATTTTAAATCTGAATTGCAAATAATACAGTTTCAAATATCATTTATTTCAATTAAAACAATGATAATATATAGATTAAAATTCACCTTCTAATGCAAATATTTAAACAGTGCAAAGTTTGTATCAGCATATTAGGGATGTGTAATTTTTTTCAATAACTTATTGCAAAAAGATACATAATAGGTATTTTGATGATTTTGCAACAGGTTGCTAAATTGAAATTAAGTCAAAATGACAAGTAACATACAAATTTACCTCTGTTACCAATGAATATATCGAGTAATTAAAAGTTTGAAGAATTATATATATAACTAAAGTAATTTATATTGTGATTAAGGCATGTGTCATAAATATCTCTATCTATATGTAGTCTTATAACTGATTGCTCTATGAAAAGAAACATATGGGATCTAATTAAAATTTCTTAACTTGAGTATCACTTATAAGGTATTTATACTGAATGAAATATTGCATAAATACATGGGTATGATTGCGTGTATGCGAGACAAGAAAGTTTATTAAGATGCATTGGTGTACCCCCAAATTAAAAATTGCCTAAATTCACATATGCCCATACTCAAATTCTGACACAAAATAATGCAAAGTATAGCATAAAATAAATCAGTTAAATAATATAAATGTTTAGAGTGATAAGAAAAATTATCAATAAGTATACATATAATTATTACATAATATATATAATATAGGAAGATAGTACTTTTTATATAATTTGACTTGTTATAAAAACATATATGAGTTTAGATGTATGTATGTATGTATAAATATAAAATCATTTGGAAGGATATACACCAATTCATTTATCACTGGAAATTCAATTTGACAGGAAAATAGTTGTGTGTGACCAGCATATTAATAATTTCCATTTTTATTTATGAAGCTCAGTATTATTTGATTTTCAAAATGAGAAAAGTATCTAGTTTATTTTTAAGAAAATGTTTAGAAGAAAATAAATTCTACAAGTTTCACAAGGCATGGTGTGAAGAGATTGTATTTCCTCTTTGTGGTATCACCTGGAAGCATTCTAATGGACTAGAGGATCGTCTTCCAAATGACCTCACTTAAATGGCTGTCGAGTTGGCACTTACTCTTAGCTGGGAGCTCAACCAGAGCTGTGGACCTTGGATCTTGTGGCAACTCCGCATTCCATCTGGTAAGATTGATCATATCACAGAGAGTCTTAAAGTAATTGAATCTCAGATAGTAGTTAGCATTTCCCAGAGTAAAAGAGAAAATGTGGCAAATTTTCTTACCTGAATTTGGAGATACTAAAACATCATTTCCTCTATATTCTATTGATCAAAACAGTGACAGGAAAAGCATAGATAAAAGAGGAGTGAACTGCAGAGTGGCATGAATAAAGGGGGCTATGGTTCACTCAAAGCCAATAAAGAAGAGTACTACAAACTATCAATAGATAAAGATTGGGACTGGCAGAATAACCAGAACATTGAACTTGAATGGGTTTAATCCAAGAAAGGAGAGAGTCAAGGTGGGAAGGATACCATTTCTAATATAACATCTCCTTGGATTTTTAATTGTCCTCTAAACTGAGCATGTTCAAAAATATGTAAAAAAGCCGAGTATGCATGATGACTGGAAGTTAGAAAGAGCTGAGAATTTCAGCAGCTTGCCACTGTTATGAAGAAAAGGATTGGAGTTTGAATCTCACCAAGTTAAAGAGGTTAGACAAAAACTTTACATTTTCTATGGAAATCTCAGAAAGTTCATATTTTAGAAAGAATATTTATATACAAGAAACAAAGTAAAAGACTGTCAGGTATTGGAAGTAGTGCAGGAAAAGGACTTGAACAAAGAAAGTACTTGACATATCTAATTAAGTTAACTGAAATCTGTTCTAGTGAGTTGACTGAGCGATGAGGCCAGAGTGTTCGTCAGGAATAAGGTCATGAAGGACTTTCTAGGTCATAGTAATGCATATCATTTTTAAAGACATCCTCCATGGAGGCCTTAAAAAGAGAAGTGACTTGATATGTATTTGTAAAGTAGGGAGTATTACAGAGAATTAATTTGAAAATTAAAGTGAAAATGTGAGTGTGAGTGCTCCCGAAGTTACCCAGAATATAAGTTCTCGTGTTCGACATGTAAGATTAACATGTTAGACACAGCAAACAAAAGATTAAGTGGGAATTTATTTAAGGACAGAAGAGAGATAGTACACTTCTAGAGACAGTGAGAAGCAGGGTGAGTGTGAGTGAACATCAATGCCTGTCTTGCCTGATCAATACTTACAGGAAGTTTTTCAGGTAATTCCCTCCATCCCCATCCCCACCCCAAAGGCATCTAATCACCAATCAGTAGAGCTGAATTACAAATATTTCCTTTTGGGGGGTTTATTTCTGATCCCTGGACCACCACAAGTATATAATCATTGTTGTTTTATTGATTGATGATTGTCAGGCTAACTATATACATGGCTATCTTTTGTTTCTTTGTCTGGCCTCTGGCCCCATCCCCCTAGGCTATCACACTTAATAAATCCCTCCTTGAGGAGCTGATACCCTGAAATCATACAGGATGATGACTGTTCTAGTTACTTCCTGCTTGGCAGTGGGTATTGTTAAGGGGTCTGGGTCACGTCCTCCTTACTATTTAATAGGTGGGGCAAAGGCTGGATGGTCGAGAGAATCTTGATAGAAGGAAGTTTTCACAGTTCACAAAGGCTGGTACAGTTAGTGGACCAAATTTTGTAGGGGTATTTTCTGTAGGCGAGACAAAACAGGTATTACCAAGAGGTCTCATAAACATAAAACAAACATAGGAGTACAATGGCTACAAGTGAACCCAAAAAGGGGAGAACCCAAGTGACTGAGAGTAGCCACCTTTTCATGGTCTCCCATGATGAAGAAGAATTGAGAGAGGTCTGGTGTCCTCCCACAGGTGGAATGCAATGAGGAGCACAGCCAGCAGCGCGACTACCAATAACACAAATACTCACAAAATCATTACTTACCTTTGTGAACCAGGGTTTTAATTTTAAGGTTTTTGAGAAGCTCACAAGTATAGGAAGGGTGATTTATCTCTTCCTCAGTTTTAGGATCATAGGATAGCTGCCACTTAACACAAGAGCAATGGATCCAGGTGGCAATCCAGGGACTTTTACTACTTCAGGGGTGAAAGTGGAACAGAGAAAGTTCCCCTCCATAGGGGAGTTGGGTCATATTTATTTTGAGGTGACCAATATAAGACTTGATTAATATCTGAGTTCCAGGAGGGAATAAGGGTTCCCAGTCATGACCACCCTTAAATTCTCTGAAATTGTCTGAGAATCCGGGGTGTTCTAAAAGAGCACCCCTTTCCTGGTTAAAGAGGACATCTCTTAAGAAGGGTCACCGTATGGAGCTTTTTAGTAACTAAAATTTAAGGCAGAGTTTGGGGCACTGCAGAATCTGAGGCGTGCCACTGGCAAGGCTTGTTTCCAGATCAAGGAGACTTCCTGGCAGATCTTAAGTAGGTGCTATTTTGTAGTTTGATTTACTGTTTCTACCTTCCCAGAAGATTGAGGCCTCCATGATGAATGAAAGTGAAATCTAATTCCCAGAGTCTTAGCCATGGACTTATCTGTTGGAAGCAAATGAGGATCAATTATTGCTTTGAAAGTTTAAGGGAAGATCAAATTGAGGAATAATTTCTTGTTAAAGAACCTTAGACCCTCTCGGGCCTTTTCTTTCTGAGTGGGGAAGACCTCTACACACCCGGTTGAAGGTATTTAAAAGGTATTTATAAGAACTAGAAGAAACTCGAACTTTAACAGGGAGAGAGCTGTGTGAAGTCTAGCTGCCAGTCCTCTCCTGGGTAACTGCCATGTCAATGAATCAGCAGTAAAACACTAGAGGAAGTCTAATACCCTGGGTATATTTATTGAGCAAATTTCACAATTTTGGTATCTTGTTCATCAGTTTGATATATCCCTTTGCCAAAAAATAAAGCTTTACATATTTAATTTAGTGTGGTGCCTGCCTAAATGATAGTCATTTTATAGTGTCTTGATGATCTTCCATTGGAGGAATTGTGGAAGGAACAAGAGAGAATATTTTGTCCACCACCTGTTTGTCTTTTGTTCTTGCCCTGACTTTTTGCCAAATTCCTTTCCTCCAAGGTCTACTTGGGTTGGAAATTGCCCAAGGACAAATGTGGGAGCAATGCTGATTCCAGGTTTAGCTCCAGGGCTGCTGCCTTTTTGGCTACCATATCTGCCCTCTTGTTTCCTTCCAAAGCTACACCCAATCCTTTCTGGTGGCCCTGGCCACCAGGTGAAGCTATAGTCTGTTCAGTTTAAATAGTTGAGGTTCATAATGGGGCTAGTTTGGGCAGTTAGGTATCCTCTTTCTTTCCAAATAGTTGCATAGACATGTATGACTAGGAATATATATTTTGAGTCTGTGTATATGTTTATTCTCTAACCTTCACTGGTGCTCTGGTTAACACAATGATTTTTGCTAACTGGGCTGATGTTCCAGGGGGAGGGCCTTTGCCTCCAAAATGCTCTCTGAAGTCCCTACTGTATAGCTGCCCATCAGACTCCCTTTTCCATAAAGGAATTTCCATCAGTGAAGAGCATGATTTTGGAGTTTACCAGGGGGCTATCATTCAGTCTTTCCTGTTAACATATGGTAGGCTGATGGCCTCTGGGCAGAAATGCTCTAGTTTGGCTGGGTCGGTAGTAGGGATCGGAACAGTAGGATTTAGGATAACATAGATTTCAAGAGTAACATTGGGATTTTTCAACAAAACAGTTTGGTACTTGAACAGTAGGCTGTTAGTAAATCAATGATGTCCTTTAAATTCTGACAAAGTCTTCACCTGAGGTGGGGCCAGTACAGAGAGTGACATGGCTAAGGTAATTATTAGTGCTGCTTCTACTAAGAGAGCAGAAGCTTCTATTGTTCTTAAGCAGGCTGGCCAGTCCACAATGCCCAGTCAGACCTAGCAAGGCTTAAAGAGGAGACAAAGATTATGTGGCCAGTTTTCATTCATTACTCAAGGCTCTGTTCCTAGGGGATGGGATCTGTATTAAGAAGTTAACTGTTTGCTTTATAATTTTTAACTTTCCATTTGACCCTCAGTTTCCCTTTCCAGTCAAGAAGTTAAGATTTCTTTCAGTATATTGCTTAGTAGCTCTTGTGTAGGGGAATGAATATGGAGATCTACATACTGGGTAACTGCTCCATTTTCTAGAACAAGATCCTTAAGTTCTCTGGCTAATGTTTGTCTGAATACGTGAGGGCTGTCCCTAAACCCCTGAAAAGGCACTGTCCAAGTAAGCTGTTGGAATTCTCCAGGTGCATTCCACTCACAGACAAATACAAATTCTGATTCCTTGTCCAAAGAAAGCATCTTTTAGGGCCAAGACCATTCTGTCTCAGGTGGGACTTGTGTATCAGCGGGGGGTCGGGGGTGACTGCCCCACTCACTGCTTGGAGTTTTTGTGCACGTCTCCAATCTGTTTGACTTTTTGACTCTTAAAATTGGAGTGTTATAAGGGGAATCATCAGGGTCCATAACGCATAGGCTAGATATTTTTCACTAAGCAATTTAACACCTGCAATTGCCTCCAACTTAGTGGATATTGCCTGTGATGGGGAAATTTAGCAGGATCCTTTCATTTAATAACTACAGGGGTAGTAGTAACTACTTTTCCTAGGACTCCAGTGTCCCACACCTCTGGGTTTCCCTCAATATGTAAAGAGGTGACAGAAGGCAGTCCCTCAG
This sequence comes from Solenodon paradoxus, assembly GCA_004363575.1. Taxonomy (NCBI): domain Eukaryota; kingdom Metazoa; phylum Chordata; class Mammalia; order Eulipotyphla; family Solenodontidae; genus Solenodon; species Solenodon paradoxus. Next base: position 285,456 of record RJWH01000185.1, on the reverse strand, counting down.
CTAAGAGCATTATATTCTATTTTCTGGATCCAGATAATTGAAATGTGGCCCCTAGCTGAGCCAGAAGTTCTTCCCAGTAAAGGAATCAGGCATTCGCTCATTATAGGAAGGAGTGAGTAGAAATATTTTTGTCTTAGAAACAGTAAAGAGGGGCAGTAGGTATGGAGTCACTGGAATTCTTTCAACCCCCTTACCATTTGAGAGTCAGAGGAGAGTTTTCCAGAGAAAAAAGTTAGAACACAATAGGTAACTCCAGTATTGAGTAAAAACCAGACTCTCTTACTGGCTATGTCCAGAGTGAACCAGGGCTCCTTACCCTTGAAGATGATAATCTGCCTAGGAGCCTCCTGAAGCTCTGGATCCATCATTCAGTGTCCATCATGACCAGCTAGTAAACTGGCATCCTTTGAGTCCTTCTATCCTCGGGCAGTCTTGTTTCCAGTGGTCAGGCATTCTGCAGAGAGGACATGGCTGGGGCGGATTCATAGAGGTCTGGCCTTGAAGGGGCATTTGTTCTTCCAATGCTTAGGCAGTAGCAGAGGTGAGAGTTGGCTCTAGGAGGGTCCCTTAGGTCACCTGATCCTAAAGTCATGGAACCTCTAACAGCAACTGCCAAACAGACTTCCTGTTGCCTTTCCTTTCTCTGGGCTTGCATCTCCTCTGGTCTTGATTATAAAAGACCACATCTGCAGCTTTAAGCAGATCATCCAGAGATGTCCCAGCACCTAAGGTCAATTTCTGGAATTCTTTCTAATATCTGGGGCAGATTTTGTAATAAACCTGTTCTTTAAGATTAGTCTGCCCTCCAGTGAGTCCATATCTAAGGGAGTATGTTTTAATAAATCCTCCTGGAGGCATTCTAAGAAAGCAGTCAGATTTTCCTAAAGTCTTTGATCAGTAGGGATCAATTTGGTATTATTCAGGGGCCTTTTTTAGCTGACTTGGATACCTGCAATTAGACCCATAACATGTGGTCTTGGAATCATCTGTCCCCTTTGTAATTGATTGCATGTCAATGCAGATAGGCCTAGGAAAGGCATTTCCTCTTTCATGGAGGGTCCTTTGAGTGACATGGTGCCTTTCGCCTGCATCAAGAGCACCTCTCTCTTCTGTGGCACTTATGGTCTGGCTTAATATAAGATTTATATCTCCCCAAGTAAGGTCAAATATCTGAGTGAAATGCTGGAAGTTTCTTTGTAGTTATCTGGATTGTTTCAGAACTTTCCCAGATCAGTTCTAACCTGTTAAGTTCACTCTTGGAAAAAGGAATGTGAATCTGGACAATACCAGCTAATCCATTTTCATCACCGGCTATGGTTTCCTGTAGAGTACATAAGCAAGAGAGAGGAACATAACTTGGCTCAGAAGGGGATAAAGGTTAGAGATATGGGGACAAATGGGCTGATGTCTGCGGACTTTCTGGTTTGAATATTTTCAATCTTATTGTCAGAGGTGTCTGGGTGTTTAACTATTGTTACTAGGACAGGATCCACTTGGCACCTTCCTCTTAAAGTGGACTCATCCCATACTACAAAGAAAGCCTGACAAATGGAACTCCCAGCACCCCTTGTTTTCCTTTTTCTCTACCAAAAAAAAAAAAAAAAAAAGGAAAAAGGTCTATTACAGAATAGTATTGTAATTTAGGACGCCATTGACTAGCCATTGTTCCAAGTCCCTTAAATTATACTTGGACCATGCCTTATTACAAAGTAGATGAAGAAAACATGATCCAGAAAAGGGATGTTTATGGATGTGAGGAGGCTCAAGATATCTCCTCCAGTTGAGAGGTACTGAGTTAACTTCAGTGGATACTTGCGTGATACACCAATACAAGGTCTTGGACACTTACAGCCACCTCATAGAGCTGACACCTGTATAGCCACATGAGTTTCCTTGACCCTCATTTTCCCTACTTACCACTGCAGATTTTCTCATCTGCCTACTGGTTGACCACAATATGGGAGTGTAAGAGTTCCCAAAGAAGCCTCGGATTCCAGGTTCTTATGTCCGACATTTAATATTAGCATACTAGACAAGCAGACAAAAATTTAGGCAGAAAATTTATTTAAGCCAGCAAGAGAGATGGTACAGTTCTTGAGATAGTGAGAAGCAGGTTAAGTTTGAGTGAGCATCAATACCTCTCTTAAAGGATCAGCACATACTTATGAAAAATCTTTCAAGTAATTCCTCCCATCTCCACTCCAAAGATAGCTAATTACCAATTAGTAGAGCCAGATAAGTAATGTTTCCTTTTTTGGAATTTGTTTCTAACCTTTGGATCACCAGGAATGTAACATTTTTTTTGGTTGTTTGTTTTTGATTGGTGATTATTGGTCTCACCATTTACATGGCTAGCCTTTGTTCCTTTGTCTGACCTCTTGTCCCATCCTCCTAGGCTATCCCACCTTACCAAAAGAGGTTAAATTTGGGGGGATTGTGGTAAAAGATAATACAAAATATAATGCTGGTTTGAAGTTACAGACCTTATAAAAGGCATGACTAGAAATATTTTAGAAGTCAAATATCATGAGTTGATGGATTTGGGATGAAGTGCCAAGGAAAAGAGAGGTCAAGACTTTACCTTATGTTTGGGAGCCTGAGTGGTTGATAATGGTGAGAGATTTAGAGGCGTGTAGTAGTGAATCTCATTTTTTTGATAAATGAAGTACTTGAAAATTGTTTCCAAAGTATTTACTCTTAATCATTGCACCATATTAAAAAATTGCCCTCTCTCTTATCTCAGGTTTTCTTTACTGAAAAGGATATATTATCTAAGGCTTGTACCCTACTTCTTTAACTACATATCTAAGAAACATGAAGTAGATAAATGTATGTCAAATATATACCTTCCAATATTTTTCTGGTCTGAAAAATTTAACATCTATAGAAGGCAAGAAACAATTGGATAAATTAAAAAGTACATGGATTTGGAGACATAAATACTTGTTTTTGAGTCTGCACCAGCATTTTCTAGTGTGTATCATTGGATAAGTCATTCAACTTTTCTGAAACTCATTTTTTCCATAGGTAAAATATAAATATTAGTAATTACCTATTGTTACCCATTGTTGTAATTATGGTCACAAATTACTTTTAAAATTTATGAAATTAAAAACTGGAAACAGTTAATTGACTTTTTTCTTAGTTTAGTTCTCAAGAAAAAAATCATTATAATCTGAAAATCAATAATTGTATTTAAAATAAAATCAGTATTTTTTTCTATCAATATCATATATAGTCACTAATTACAACTTAACTTGTGAGCTCTATGTATAGCATTCTGCAGATAAAACATTTCCAAACATTATGTTCATATTTTATACAGGTAAGATGCTACAAAAGGACTTCAAATTTATATATTCTATAACTTTATTTTAAGACATTATATTTCAGGTATCCTTCCCAGGCAATATATATGTAAACCTCATTTATGTTACTAGCTACATGAATAGTTAATTTTCTGTATGTATCAAGTTATCAATGGATGTACCACTTAATCATTTCAAGTTGAGAGGAAATTCAGATTGTTTCAAGTATTTGCTATTACTAATAATGTTACAGTAAACATCTTGAAACATTTATCTTTGAATTTGATCATTTTATTCTTATTTGGAAAATGCTAGGAAATAATAAGATGTGGGTCACATGTTATGCATCTTAAATACTAGCTATTTAAATTATTTAATACTTATTTCAATGCAAATTAAAGTAAAATTAAGCATTCAATAATTATTGTTTTGTTTTTATATTGTTTTTATATTGACTTTTTTATTTTGACTTTAAAAATGTTTTATTATTTCTTTTATTTACATTGCTCTATGTTATTTGGGATATTGAATTTGCACCTCAGTCTGTGTGCATTTCACATCACATAAACCACCATATTTCCAGGGCTTCTTACTAGTAACTTATTAATTTCTTTCTCCTTGTTCCCTCCCCACTCAAGCCCTTAGATAGCCATAGTCTTTTGAATTTTGTTGATATCTGACTGTTCATTTGTTTTGTTTCTTTATAGCATACATGTAAGTAAAACCATCCCATACTTCTCTTTTACTTTTGGCTTATTTCTGTTAGCATTATCACCTCTGGTTCCTTTCTGGTTATTGCATAAGTCACAGTAGTAATAATTATTGTAGTACTAACTTACTTTCCAAAAAGCTTGTAATTCACATTCCTGTTGGTACCCACAAAACTAGCAACTTTGGATTCTATTATCATTTTTTAAATTTGTGTCAGTCTATCACATGTTGTATCTGTTATGTTAATTTAATTTTCCTGAGAATTAATGATAATCTTCACTTATATTTTAGTCTATTTCACTAAAATACCTTATCCTTTTTTTACCTTAAAAAAACTGGATTACCTGTATTTCTTAGTATTTAGAGGAGTACTATATATATATATATATATGTACTATATACTATATATATATATATATATATATATATATATGGGAGATTACTTGTCAAATATTTGTTGTGCATGTTTTCTCCTGATTTTATTTTGCTGTGACTTTTTGCTAGATGAGTTTTTCATATTTATGTAATAAATACTTACATTTTCCTTTCTGTTTTCTGTGTTAGTTATTTAAAATTTTCTGTATCTTTACTTTTGTGTACTTTTAATTAATAAAGAAATTATTTCTATGTAGAATACATTGAAGAGCTTGATCTAATTTTTCCTATGTGTTAGGTATAATTTATTAAATAATATGTTTAGGCTTCATGAACCTTTTTAAGTTCTTATATAGACTTTACTCTCTTTCTAGATTTAATTTAGTTCTAATATAAATATTTCTGTTCCTATGACAGTCCTGGAATGACATGATTATACTTTTTTTTCAGCAAGTTTTATTTTCTTCCAGGCCAGGGCTTTGTTTGTTATTCTTATTTATCAATGCCGTATAGAAAATACTCATATTTTTATTATCTGTGAATTTTGAGATAATTTTATTGATTTAAAAATAATTTTATTTCATTTAGAATTTGAAGATGAATATATAGAATTTTATTCACTCCATAATTAATTGCAGTGTGTTTTAATGGAAACATTGGTACTTAAGAACTGGAAATAAAGTCTTACTTGATTGAACGAAAGTAAAAGCAAACAAATTAATAGAAATAAAGCTGCCATTTTATTTACTAACTGCAAAGCAAGAAACAAAATCTCTTGCAAGGAAATTATGACTAACTTGAAGAAGACATTAGTCAGACTAAAATTAACAAGTTCAGTTTATTAAAGTTTTATCTGTAAACGCTGTGTGCTGTTACCTTGTTTGTTTCCTAATTCTTACAAGAACACTGAAAGATACCTTTTAACTAGGAAGACTGGCTCTGAACATTCGCGGCCAAGGAAACTTTTGTTGCATGTTTTTTTGGAGAAAAAAAAAAACTAGACTTATTCAATAATTACCTATATGACAAAATTCCTCAGACATTAATTTTCATACTACAGAAATGATAAGTAGAAGGATGGTGGGTAGCTCACTCCAGAAGTCAAAAGGTTGCATTCTTATCAAAAGTACTTGTTCTAATAGTGATGGGAGAATAATTGCATCACAGACACTTAGAGAAGAAAAGCATCTTTTATCTATCCCACATTCCTGGCAACCAATCAGCAGCAAATGTGGACTGTCATATCTAACCCTAGAAGTTTAACCTAACCACTGAAATCAGACGTAAGAAAATCAGACAAAGTCATGAAAAGGAAGTATAATTATTAAGAAATTTTTTAAGTGGTGAGATTTGAAATATGCCACAGTTTTGCAAGAAAAGATTCTGAAATGCTTTTCAGATAGAAATCTAGGTTAGAAGACAAGTAGCTTGCCTGAAGATGTGGACAAATTAAATAGAAGTATTTTAATATTGCCACCACAAAAAATTTTATTTTTGATCTAATACCTTTATTATATTTTTTCTTCTTACTATATTTTCTTTTGATGATTGTGTTGTGTAATACTTACCATTTTAATGCTTCTTTTAAACTGCCCTTGCCAGAATTCCTAATTCTGAACTGTCTGGCCAATTTTGAGATTATTGAAGTATGTATGTTCTATGTGAAATTCAGTAGAACAGAAATTTTGTTTGCATTACCAACATTTGTTGGCAAACAGGAAAAATAATACACCTGAGAGACAATATTTATATAGCTATTTTAATTTTGTAGATATATACACAGGACTTTGGTATTACTCTAAAGCCAGTGAAAACTGAAATGAATGGTTTTCACAACATTTTATTGTATATAATATCTGTCTAATACAAAGTGTATGTAATTTAATTAGAGCATACCCTGGTAATGTGTTGTATTGAGAAAAATTTGGAAAGTCATGGGTGCTAAAATGAAAGAATTAAACATGAAGTTCTATTTTAAAAGTAAGGGAAAATTAGCTATCAGACATCACTCTTCAGGTGAAACATTGAATATATATGACAACACAGTGAACACTACCTTCCTTCTACCTTCCTTTGTACTGTCTAAAATGTGTATACATGAAAAAAATGAGACTATTCAAAGTAGTATCTAATTAAGAGTCATGTCATTTTAGAAATAAGTATGAGTTTGTTATAATATTCAAAAGACCTAGCGGTAACAGGGATCCTATGTAAGTCTCCTTGTACACTGTATATTACTTTGTTCTCCTATCTCCAATAATTCCCTTTTTCTTAATTTCCAGCTCGACTACATAGTCATTCTTTTTCCATTACATGTTTGGATTCAAACAATGACTATAAACCTCTGTGAGGAAGAGATTCCGGTCTTACTACTCCGAATGACAAGTCAGGTTTACCTTACCTTATGAACCTTATGAACTCCTCTCCCCCATTCTCAGGAACCTCTAGGTGCTCAAGTGCCTGTTAACTGCATTCTGCCAGAGACCATGAATGTATGTTGCACTACCGGTTTGCCTCGGCTCTTATCAGAGGATTCATAAATGCATTTGAGATAAGTGTCAATAACATTTTTAAAGAAGTTGAATTTTTGCCTTTAGAATGAACTAACTTTCATTATCAAATACCATATTATCAAATGTAATAAGAAGAGACATTTTGTTATTTTAGGATCGCAATTTTGATGGAGTATACATGTTGTCAACTATATAAGTCTTATATCTAAAGTTTCATTGACCTTATTTGTTTTTAGTCTTATTACAAAATCTCTGACTCTTGGAAAAGATCAAACAACATGTTGTATGTTAGAAACATTTACCATATATCCATCCATCACTTCTATCTTTGAAATTAATGAATTTTATCAAATGAAATGTTGACAGAGGAAACTTTTGGAAGTTAGGTGGGAATTTTCAGAGAGAAAGCAGTATATAAAACAATTAATAGTAACATGTTATCTCTTCTTTTCTTATGAAAAAAGTTTATCTAATGAAGTGTAAAATGGTGTGTTTTCTTCATGGTCTGTGAAACTCATAAAGCAAATGACTATTGTTTTCAGTTTTGATGTAGAAATCAAGAATAGTAGAAGTAAGTTTAAGAATGATTCACCTTTTCATTAAACAATGACAAAATAAATCCTGACTACATTGGGTTTTTAATCTACTGAACTGCCAGATGGTAGGAAGGATTGGACTGAATATTAGACAAAAGACACTGATGCTTCATGACAACAGTGCATGGATTGTGCTGAAACGTGACTATAAACAGAAGGAATTCCTTTTTCCCAGTCTGTTCTTCCTTTCCTTCCTCCAAGATCCTCTAGCCTGACATTTGACAGTTGGCAGATACCTCATCCCAAGAAGCAGAGCCAAATATTTTATTTGAATAATTGCACAGAAACTGTCTCACTTTAATGCCCATGACTAGCTTGTTTGCATTTTCTATCTCTTGACTTATGTGAAAATGTTCATTAAAAACAATTGGTATTTTGGATAGTTTATTAGGTTTTGAATAAAAGAAATCCAGAATTCTTTTCTTAGATTTTCTCACAGGCATGGACTACACCAGTTCATTTATTTCAGTAAAAAAGTGCTTTGCTGAGAAGATTAAACTTTGAGAATTACTGCTTTATTTGTGCTTTGGCTTTTGGACAACCTAAAATTTTTCAGAGATATGAGTCTGATAGAATTTGACAGTCAGTAGACAGGCTGTGACTTTTATGAAGCTCCTGTTCATTACATCTTACATCCTTTTGTGTGTTTCATATGGAAAATAATGCTTGTCTTTGGTATTGATCATGGAAACTTATGATTAATGGTAAAGTAACTTAACACTATGCATTTGGACAATACCATCTCCAGTTTTGAATGAGAGGAGCTATTGCTATGAACTTACTGATTAAAACCACAAGAAGGAGCACCAACAAAACCCAGAAGTAAGCTCCTGATTACAGAAGTATCTAATTAAAAAAATATATTTTTTTAAAATTTGCTTTTGTTCTTATTATTGTTCCAATTCATTTACAATATAATTTGTTTTATGGGGCATAGGTTCACACCTTTGTCAATGAACAGATCACACCACACCCACCATTAGAGTTTTAGTTATCACTATCATTTTTTCTCCTTCAACCCCAGGCTGCACCTCCTCCTATAACGATACTCTTCCACTGAGTACTGAGAGTTTTATTGCATTTTGTGAGTTAGGTTATCTTGCTCTTTATATTCTACATATGAATATGTATCCAGTATTTTTCTTTTATATTTCCGACTTATTTTACTTGATCATCTCAAGTTCTATCTACTTATTGCACAGGGCAAAATTTTCACATTTTAGTTAAGCTAAGTAGAGTTCTTATCTCTATTTAGTTATTCAGCAAAATTTTGTTTAGTACCTATACTGTGTTCAGTCCTATAAATACAATAGGGGATTAGAGGCCAGTCCTCCCAAGAGACTTACAATGTAGTGGACCACCTCTGGTGTCATTTTTCTCTAATTGGGAAAAATAATTAAAAAATGGAATAAAAAGATCACACTTATATTTGCATACCTGTTAACTAGGTATAAATCTAATAAAGATTGAAAATATTTCCTCAAATAAAACTTTAAGTTATTATTGAGATAAAAGAAAGAAAATTTATATGAGAGACATTGCTTATGGATTCAGAAATAATGTTTTTTTTTAAGATTTATAGTCTTCACAAGTTTACAGATTCCATAATCTATTCAATTAAAATTTCTCCATTTAATCTGATTTCCAGTCATCCCATTCTTAAATATATACTCCACTGAAATCTGTGTATGAACTTTTGGGAAGGGAGGGTGAAGATATTTATCCCAGCAGCATTTGTAGGTAACCTAAGTGTCCATAGCAAAGGGAATGAATAAATAGAAAAAATGATAGATTCTTTAGCGATAAATGTGCATCACTTGGAAACAATTAATTAGAAATAATTTCAATAGCATGGATATATCTTAAAACCAAATGTTGGGAGAAAAAAGTGAAAAATAGAATGAATGCTATAATATGAATCTGTAGCACAGTATAGTTTATATTCATTTAACAGTATACACAGATAGTATGTAGTTCTCAAAATTACATATGCATAAAAGAGCTTATAAACCAGATGTATGACAGTGGGTGCTGGTTGTGGCAATAAGACTAGGACTAGGCTCAGAGATGAAGAAGAAAATAAAGAAAAATAAAGAAAAACTGTGCATGCATTGATGACAATTAGTTATCTTGTGTATTGAATAGAAGAATATCTGAAGTCAACACTTTTCTTTAAATATGTATAAATTCTTGAATAGATGGAGGGAGTCATCAGTTAAGACCATTGTTCCTGAGAACCTGAGAAATAGTGGAGGATGTTGCTTGTATTAAAAACTTCAACAAGAAGAGTTTCAGTAGTGTGGGTTAAGGGTATAAATTAGATTAGCTGAGCCTCAAGGGGGACAAAGTGTAAAAACATGGCAACAAAGTAGGCAGAATTTTTTTAAACCTATGAAAGTTTACAGGAAAATTCCTTATGAATCTCCCAGAAGAAAAGGTGATATGTAAAATTTTTCAAAATGTATGAGACCCCAAGATTAATTAAAAGAAAATTTTTGGAAAATGCTAAAAAGTAAACACATGACTGAAGTCAATGGATTTCAGCCAGGAAGAGCCAGATAAATATGAATCTTTCCAAAATTCGTTGTAGAAATTACTATTTCAATCTACCTATATACTTAATACTCATATTTGATTTCATAAAAATGAGATTCAAGTCAGTAAAAATCAAAGGGAAAAATAGCTCTTCATTATTTGGTGAAATGTGTGATGTCAAAGATATTTGGGGGCTATTTTTGAGAGAGGATAAGCAAAAATCATAACGAAATAGTCTGGACTCAATGACTTTAACAAGTTGCCACAAAATTAGTGGCTTAAACATTATTAATATATTGTTGTATATATCTAGAGATCAGAAGCCATAAAATAAAGGTAGTGTCAGGATTTTATTCCTTCTGGAAGATCTAGGGGATATCCATTTCTCTGTTTTATCTAGCATCTAGAGTCACCAATATCCCTTGCTCATTTCATAACCTATTGTTTTCTCCATCTTCAGAGTCAAAGCATAGTACCTTCCAATGCCCCTTTCTTTCACTGTCTCCTCTCCTAAAATCATCTTTGTTTCCCTTATCCCTCTTCTTGCCTCCCACTCTGCTGTTTTTGTTTTTCCCATCTTCCCCTCTTTTCCTCTACTCCCCTCTTGTCTCCTCTTCCTCTTTGTATCTCTGATTCCATCTTCATTTACCCTTCATAAATCTGAACTCCCCACCTTGCTCTTATAAGAATTATGTGCTTACCTTGACCCAACCTGGATACTCCCAGAAAATCTTTTACAAAACAACATATTCACAGGTTTGGGGAATTAAGAGGTGGATATTTGGGAGTCTATTATTATTCCAACCACAGACTATAAAATTGCTTCTTTCTTTACTGATTTTCATTTTCACCTCTCTGAGACTCCATTCACTATTCCATTAAATGAGAAAAGTTATTTTATGTTTCATTCCTTATTTGGAGTGTTAAAAATATGAGTTAAAATAATAGTTATTTTTTAAAGTATATATTATTCACTCATAAAAGAGTAGAAAATATTTTATTTTTCTACTCACCTATAGTACTATGATTGTTGTATTCTCAGAAAACGTAATATTGTAAATGTTTTTTTCATATTTTAAATATTATTTTAATTTTTTACAACCACTGTCAGAATTCTGCTGCCCATCACCACTACTGTATTTTCTCCTTCATTGTCTGATTCCTTTCCACCCATCTGATAACCATAATCTTTGTCCTGTGAATTTTGTTATCATTTTGTTTTGTTTGTTTATATTCCACATGATTAGAGAAACCATCTTCTGATTCTCTTTTTCTTTCTGACTTATTTTCACTTAACATAATCACTTCTATTTCCATTCAATTTGTTATAAAAGGCACAATTTCATCTTTTAAAATAATTGATAGATTTTAATTGAGTATATATACCACATCTTTTTTCAGTCATCTGTCTATGGGCATTTAGGTTGTTTCCATGTCTTGGCTATCATGAATTATGTTTCTATGAGCATAGAAGTGAATGGAATTTTCCTGACTCGTGATTTTTTATTCTCTGGGTATGTATCTAGAAGTGAGATTGCTGGATCAAACGGTAGATTTTTTTTGGGAGTCTCCATGCTGTTTTCCAAAAAGGGTGCAATTATTTCCATTCTTACCAACAGTGTACAAGACTTCTTTTTCTCTATACCCTCTCAAACATGTTGCTAGTCTTTAATATAAACCATTCTCATGGGTATTGGTGATATTACGTTGTGGTTTTTATTTGCATTTCTCTGATGATGAGTGATGAGCAGCATTTTTATATGTCTGTAGGGCATAGTGTGTCTTCTCTAGCAAGATGTCTATTCAGTTCTGCCAATTTTTGAGGGGTCGTTTAGGTACATTTTATATTTTGAAATTAACCTTTTTCTTATTAACCTTGTAGTGCCATATGTATCTTTCCTTTCTTATCCTTTTTCTTACAAATTGATAAAAAATAAGAAATGCTAGCAAGTTAGTATTTTAATTAGTTGTATGAGAGGAAGGGATAGAAAAGAAAAAGGGAAGAGAGAGAAGGAATATGGAGGAAGAGGAAGAATGTACTGAGGACATATTGGCACTGTTATGCCAAGCATACCACAACCCAATTTAATTTAATCTTCATAATAATTTAATATGTACACTTCCTAACTTAGGTAACTCATACTTGGGGAAGTCACAAAGCTTTCCTAAGATCATAAATAATCCTTAATTGAGTTTAACCTTAATCTTTCTAACCCTAAAGTACATATCTGTTTATACCACAGTGGTACATATTTTGTGTTAAATGTGTTCTATCAGTTTTCTTGGGTGCCCACAATGAATTACCACAAACTTTGAGGCTTTAAATAATAGAAATTTACCATCTCACATATTTGGAGGGAAGGCCATATTCACTCTGAGCACCAAAGTTATGCACCTTTCTTCTTCCAGCTTCTGTGGCCCTAGCTGTTCATTGACTAGGACTGCATAAATTCAGTCTTTGATTCCATCTTCACATGAACTTTTCCCTTATAAGTTTTGACAACTTTTGAAATATGAATACAAATTCCATTTATATAATCATTGTTCCTATTATCAAATTCCTAATCATGCATAAAAGGCCTGTGCATGATGTGATATGTGATTATAATACAAATTTGGCTCTAAATACTGGTTATCACAGAAAAACACTGCTTTACAATGCCTATGTTGAAATTAACTCATTTTACCACCATGGTCAATTACATAGCCAAATACTTTCTTGATGGGACTTGTGTAATGGGCCCTCATTCTTTCAAGAACAAAATTATTTTCTATTCCTGTGATTTGATAATAAATAATAAACATGTAATATATCAATTTACAATGTCAATTACATAATCAAGAAGAGTGCCAACACTAATAACCAAAATACTCTGAACTGTATTTACTTTCATATTCTTCACCTTCCCTAAGGCATCAGGTCTGGCATTTTTCCTACTTTCTCAATTTTCTTTGCATAATTTTCCACTTGGTGAACTGCCATTGTCAACAGCAACACTCTTCAACTTCTGGAGGTTTGGTAAGAGTGGTTGAAGGGATGAGAACTGTGTTTAATTAAATCCTGTGTGCTGAATGTAAATGCAAAAGTGTTTAATTATTCATCATCGCTAGTGATGAAATTTACAGAAGAGGATCCAGAAGAAATTTGGTATCTCATGAACTCTTAGATATAATGGCAAATATGTCAATTTCTTCTTGACCTCCTTTAAATGAAAACAACATTTTTATAAGAATACAAATGAATGTATGTATAGTTAATCAATACCTTGCTAAATATTTCTAACTGTTGAAAAAGAACATGCAAAAATAGATATTATGACCATATAATCACTGTAGCATATGCATCATGAAAATCTATAGACTTTGTGATTCATGTATATTTAAGGAAAATTCTTAAGTGAAATCAAAAAAGAAAAATGGTTAACTTGAATTTCTGGACAAGAGCCTACTCTACTTTACAAGGTGATTTTCTGTCTTTAAATTTTTTCATTTTCAGTATTTCACTTAAATATTATAAATGTTAAAGAATTTAGAAAGAATTAGTTCTATAAATTTAATGTAACATTAATTACTACCCCAGTTCCTAAATGATTTTGATTATATAGATATGAGTGAAATATCCCTCAAAAGTATTACTACTAAGTAAATTGTTAATGATAACATATTAGGCATCTACTCTTGTCTTACAGTCCTGTTCCTTAAATTTGTATATCAGTATGGAATAGAGAAAATTATTTGGGTAAATTTTGCATTTTATACAGCATTCTATATGAATTCTGCTTTTTATTAATTTTTGTGTTTTCACTGACAATATTGCTGATAACATTTGGATAAGGTGACATTTTAAATTTTACTGTAGAATAGCTAGCCAGAAACAGATGAAATGTTATACAGATGTGGATATCCCCATATGTGAATATAGGAAAAACTTAGTTTTGTCTCCGGGTATTTATTCACCATATAAATCTGCTAGCACATTCTTATCTGTTATGTAAATAAGATGTGGAATTCCAATAGTGTATCAGTGTTCTACAGCAGATGGTACACTGAGATTTACCACACCATTACATTTAATGGGTTTGAATTCATTTGGATTTCTTGATGTTCTCTCTGTCCTTCTCATAGCAGCAATGTTGCCAATGTTCCTGATTATATATGACTTGAGAGTGCTTAAACAAGAAAAACTCTTTTATCTTAGAAATATGAGTATTTTATGTCAAAGTTTTAAGTGTATATGTGTTGCATTTCAGAGGATTTGTATGCCCTATGAGAAAAGGATAGTTAATGAATATTCAGCAAAGTACATGAAGTCATTATACTCAAAGATATTTTATAAAATGGAAATACTCAATTAGCTATTATAGTGCTAGTAGGGAGTATTCATTTGAAAAACAAAAAGAAATTTTTTACCCCAGATGCTCATGGATGAAGTAAAAAACAAAAAGTTTAAGAAAACAATGTTTTCAGAAGGCATAGATCTTAGCTACATTAACTAAAGATGCTCATGACTATTTCTGTTTGCAAAAACAGTTTTTGCTCACTAACTACTTTAGATTAATAAATAATATCCCTAAAAGTGTTTGATCTGTGACAGGTCAAACTTCAGTGATAATTGTAAATGGCAGCATGAACCAGATGAGCCTTTTTTTCCCTGAACTTGCTCTAGTTAGGAGCAGAATGAACATAGCTATGATTTTAATCAGTTAGTTATGAAAGTGACTGTGGAAAAACATAGAAAGGAACTAGGATAAGGATATAAGAATGATAATAAAGTTATAGCCAACATCATGGGTAAAACCTGGTATTTCTACATCTGTATGTCTCAAAACAGCCAAAGTAAACATAGCACCAAGCTAACAATAAAATCTTGTAAAAAAAAATAGAGGCTGCTAAGGTCTATCCTAAATTCACTAAACCCAAATAAGCAAGAGTGAAATCCGTGCATCAAATCATTAAAAAAAATTCCGTGAAGATTTTCGTTATTCAATTTTGATATATATATGTACTGCAGGTCAGAATTCAAATCCAGGATTCTAAAGCAAGCTGCATGGGTTTAAATTGGGCTTCATTCACTCACTTATTCTACTGTGACTCAGGCTCCTCACTAGTTTCTCTGTATCTTTGATTCCTCAAATATTATTGGGGCTAATCTACTTATATAACAGGATTATTAAGCGTATTAAATGAGTTAATAAAGGTAGTTCAGTTAGTACCAGGTATATAGGAGGAACTAATAAGGGAGAGTTTATAAAAGATAATGAAAAATAATATAAACGTTTTTTGGAACTGCCAGATCATAGTTAATACAAAATTTCTCTGAGAAAAACAGAAACGAAAACGTCTTAGAGAATAAAGAAGTACTGAATGATTATTCTATGATTATTCCATGTTGGAAATTAATATTGCATTCCTTATTTCTTTTGTTTTTTCCATTATTACAATTTTGTAATAGCTATTTTAATTTTATTAAAAAAACATTGTATTACAATATTACACAGATTTAAGGTGTGCATCATTGTAAATAAACATCTGCATATAAAGCATTAAGTTTACCATCACCAGTCCAGTTCTTCCTTCACCATATAAATGATCCCTTTCACCAAATTTGCCCACTCTTCTCCACATTCCCCTTTTGCATTCACTAATTTGATTTTATAGACTGAAAGTCTATTTATGTTTGATTTAGTTCATTTTCGTGCTTGATTTTCTCTGTATATCACATATAAGGAAATGATGGTTAGTGAGATAAGCCAGAAGAAAAAAGATAGACATTGTATAATTTCATTTATCTGTAATAAATATTTTTAATATTGTCGGATTCAATTTCCATCAAACTTTGAGTGAAACATACTTTCAACTTTTTAAAACATACTAAATACTAACTCTTGTGTCATAAACACTCTCTTGAGTGATGAACACATTCTTCATTAGCATGAGATGTTGCTAGATGCAGTATCTGGAGTGTGTGTGTGTGTGTGTGTACGTGTGTGTATGTAAACATCATGCTATTTTTGACATGTATAGAGCATGGCAGTCATCTTAAAGTGACATTGCAGGCGTACTTTTCCAGGCATCTTATTTTCAGTTTATTTGTAGGACATTGGACTCATTTGGCAGCAATACCAAAGTCACATTCATTTATAGGCACTTTAGAGGCATCCACACAACATCCCCTAATTTCATTGCAATAGCCTACTATTGGTCATGAGTTTATTGATTTTTAGTTCTTATAAGTCTTTTCTATTGATATCTGTAAACTCCTTAGATTTTCAGTCATTTGTCTATATATAGAAGAAAAACTGAATGCTAGAGACAGATAAGAGGACATTATTATATTTCAAACAATTAATAGCTGGCTTTATAGCTGATGGCAACTAATTACAGAAATTGAACTACATATTTTGATGTTCAAGATGTTGCCATCATTTTGCCTCTTCTAATATAAAGAGATTGAATTTGACATACATCTTATCAGAATCAGTAAACAGATCTTCTGTATTGAAAGCAGTATGTCTGGGTTGCTCATAATTGTACTTGCAGCATTATTCACACAAGCTTCCAGTAAGTCTAATTACTTCTTCAAATTGGCCTGAAAAGCATTTAGACAGTAGGGCTTTCCATTGGCCCAGAAGTCATTTGATCTCTTTATGACTTCCCTAAGCTAGCATCAGCCATTTCAGATTGGTTCTGACTGTGAAACAGGCAATGGTGCATCTGTTTTTTGGGTTGTTTTTTTAATGGAAAAAACACTTTCTAAGAAAGCAAACTTCATATCCTTACTTATGTAAGAGTTATGTAATCTTTTAAAAATATATAAATGGAACTACCCCTGAAAATGAATAAGGTTCATCTGAATCAAATTCAGAAACTAGAAAAATATAACCAGGTCAATATATATAAAATTTATGCATTTTGTTGTATGTATGTGTGTGTATGTGTGTAAAATAGTAAAAATATCACAAGTTACTTCAGGTAGACTTTAATATTCTAGATATAAACTTAACAATAATTTGAAAAGTTTTCAAATGTTTTAAGTAGCAAAAAAATGAAAAAAATGAAATCATGTATGACATGATTTTTGACTTACTGGAGATTAAAAAATTTCTGTTCAAAATTATAGATCAGCATTTTAATACAAATTCAAATATTATAAATGAAAATATTTCTGGATTATAATTTTGAAAATTTAAAAATAATTTATTATATATTATCTTAGATTAATTTAAGAATAGCAGTCTTATGAAAATGAAGATGCAGTAGCAAAAATTTAGTTATACACAAAAATATCTTTACCCATCCAATTTTTCCTTTTCTTATCATTTTAAAAATATCAATTAATCATAAAATTTGAGAAAGACGTTCAGAAAGGGTTTTATCAACCATCAAACCTATTTTAATTGGAATTTAAAAAATGATTTATTTTTAAATTGTATAGAACTGAAATTGTATTATAATAATATATAGATTAATGGAGTGTATCGTAAATCAAAATCTGTATCTGCTACTAGGATTGAATATAATTGGACACTTCTTCAAACACTTTGAAGTTATCACTGAAAGAATTAGTAATAATTAATTCAAATACAACACATAGTTATTTTCTTTACTTAAGAGGTTATTAATAATATAATGGTATCCAGGATTGATTCTATATTTATGCAATAATATTTGAAGGGCATAGATTTATTTAAATACTCATAACCCAGGTACTATATATGTATACATACTTAATTTCAGTTTCAGTGTTTTAAAGAGCACATTAAACCTCAAGATATTCTGTATAATGGCACTTTAATTCATTGAGTATCCACATATAATATTTTAATAAATATACCTTTTTATCCAATATTTATGACTGGGATAGCAACCTAATTAATTTAATATCTGACAAAGTGATCAGTGAATAAAGATCTTGTATCTCTCACAAACATACATGACTTCCCTGTGTAGTTTATATTCCACATTTCCAAGAAAATTCAAAATCGTATCACTTGATTCATTTAACAAATACTTATTACATGTCACCCATAATCCAGTTACTCTAACAGATGCTAGGACTAAAATATTTAATAATAAAACCCCAAGTAAGTATAATACCTCTCTTTCTGGGACTTACAGGCTAGAAGAAAGAAATTACATAAATTGATTAAAACATGCATTGTATGCCATGCAGAAAAGTTACAGTGATGTCTAATAAAGGGACCTCATCTACTATGATAAATTCAAGGAAAATTTTCTTGTAGAAATTTCATTTATGTTCTAATCTATAGATTAAGTGAATCAAAAAAAATGCAGGAAATCCTTCTAGTCCTTGAAGGCTTGAAGACGGGCGGAAAATTATATGAATCAGCACAGAGAGTGAGGAAAACAGTTTGTGGTGACACAGAGGTTTGTTAAGGATACCCTCACAGAGTTTTTAAAGAGTTATCTAGCTGTAAAATAGCTGATGAATTAGTGGTCAGCAAAATTAGATGCAGGAAAAACAAGAGACTGCTGTAATAGTATAGGCAGAAGGTGATGATTGTTACTTAGTGTAGGTGACTGAAGACAGTAGAAATGGAAATATGGATAAAATTGAGAAATACATAAAAAGAAGAATCAATATTAATTGGCAAAGTTGGATGTAAGGAATGAGGAGAAAATATTGAGGATGATTCTAGATTTCTGGCATTTCCAGATGATGAATAGTACTACCATGCATTGAGATACAAGGATCTAGAGTAGGATCAGAAGGAGAAGAAAGTAGTATAAGAAGACGGTATAAAATGTATAAAACAGACTCTTGCTTCTTTGGTCTTCACAATATATAGGTATAGAAGAGTAAGAGATACCAGAGAGTGAGAGGTGAATAGATAAATTCCAATGTTCCCCTTTTGCCAGGGATAGTCTTTGAAAAACAAGAAAAGAAAAGTTGGAGAGAAAGAGAAGGAAATTCATGCATAATATAAGATTTAGGACATTTCCTTTAATGTCATTTTATCTAGTACTCACTCCCAAGCCCTTTTCCTGCTTGACCTCAGAAAATAGCTCCATGGCAAGTAAACTTGGTATCTCATGTCATTAAGGAAAGGGAGGATTAATGTTTGACAGTCTTAAAGTGGGCTGTGTTCTTGTCTTGTATGGGTGGTGGGTGGACCTTAGAAGTTCTAATGAACTTCTTGGGAACAGGATGCACAAGAGCCAATGGGAGACTTCCAAGGGCACTGGAAAGGTTGAGAAGGTATCTTGGCCTGGGTCTAGATAAAAAGTGTGGTATAGTGTTAAAGAGACCTTTGTCATCTATGAATACTGAGAAGTCTGGGTTACCTTTGGATCAAAAATAGGGTCTGACAATATTTTAGAGGGCTGGGCCATAACACACATTACTCTAGGGCCAAGAAGCAGGGTGAATGAGGCAGATCAGCAGGATAAAGAGGAGAAGGAAGTTGCTTAGTCAGGGAAAGCTACAATCATTAAAAATAGTAGAAACATTCCATTTGTACAGAGCCCCCCTCATATGTTGTATTTCTTCTTTAGTAAAAAGGAGGAGAGATGTGGATTGAACATTTTTCTTAAAGTGACTGTATTTTTGCATTGAACTAAGATTCTCTGATTTACTTAATTACAAGTTTTCTCTCAAGTTTCAGGAGGCTCTGAGGAAGGTCATAGTTAATTAAAAATAATTAACTATTTTTTCTTTATATATGTGAGTGTAATACAAGAAATTTATCGCCTTTTCCATTTAATCATGGAATAATATTGAATGGGATATTCAATATTCAGGAAATATTAAGTGACAGGCAAACACCAAGTATACACCTCACATATTTTAATGTATTCACTTAATTGGACTTAGTCTCCTAAAGTGAAGCTAGAGAAACTAAAATGATGTGTGAGGTGATCCTATTGTCACTATTAGAGAAATCAATCTGTGTTGCAGTTAGCGTTAGCATGATGAAAATTATCGTGCTCCTTGAAATGGTTTCTTGTAAGGTCTCCAGAACCCTAGATTCAAAGAGATTAAGGACTATAAACCTATTACCTTTTAACATGGTTCATTTTACCGTAGACTTTGGTTCAACTGTAGCCCTTGCTGGATGTAGCATGTATATTTAGAATTACATATTTTATGATTGTTTTTGTGAAAAATAGAATATTTAAAAGTATAAAAGAAAAATATTTTTCTTGCATTCTACTTCCAAGAGACATATTGATTTCTTTCTGTCCTTCCCTCATCCCTAGAGGGTGTGTGTGTATGTGCGTGTGTTTGTGTGCATGTGTATGTGTGCATGCATGGTTTTTAGCTGCAGAAGTATAATCAGAACTAGATTAAGCAGATTACTTGCTCAATATCTCTAATTTTTTTCAATAGAATCACAAACTATTGACAGAACAAATAATAAGTTTTATTTATAACTCTCATCTTTTTGAGCTCTAATAGGGATTGTAGACATACTGAGTGTTACAGACTGGATCTTCGTCTCCTCCAAAAACATTGTTTCTATTTTGAATCCTTAACCTTTAATGCGATAATATTAGGAGGTGATTTGGTTTAGCTGAGATACTAAAACTGGGACCCACATGTCCTTATGAGAAGAACAAACATCCAAAGCGCTCCCTGTCAAGTGAAGACACAAAGGCAAGCCAGGTGTCTATGCACCAGGAAGAGGCCTCACTAAGAAGCCGTCCATGATTATCACAATGATCCTGGACTGTTCAGGGTTCAAAATATGAGAAATAAATGCCTGTTGTTTAAGTGACTCAGTTTAAGATATTTTGTTGTTGTAGCCTGGACTGACTAACACATGTAGTCAAAAAGAAGAGTTAGTAATTACCATTTCCTACGATTCCAACCCATTTTACTGGTGGTAGGAGAGAATGAATACAAGGAACTCCACAATGATCTGTTCTTGTTTGACCAAATGAGGAGCTACAGTTTTGTCAGTAGGTCTATATGGTATCTAGAGTCCAGTGCAGATAATTTTGCTTTTGTTTGTCATAGAAATTTGGTCATGGATTTTATCCAAACTACTGGGGTTAGCACTTTTCAAGAATAAGATTCTCAAAATGAGAAATAGACTTACGAGTTACATCGAATGTGGTACAGGAACTGTGGATTCCTGAGCAACAATAATCCCTAAGGCCTTTGAAAGTAAAGCTAAAATCTAACCACATACTTGCATTTCTAAACTACTACCAGTCTTTAAAATCTACTGGTTATATGATAATCAAGCTGCTTAAGTCAATTTAGTACCTAAGTCTTCTGGGCCTGAACAATAAATTGATTATCCATTGACCAAATATTTTGCATTATGACATGACATTTACTTGAGACCTCAGAGAAAAAAAGTTTCTTACAGCAAGCCATAACTGAGAAAACATATACAGATAAAAAATTAATGTAATAAAAATTGAAATACTATAGTATTTTTTTCACTTAGCCTTATATTATGAACAACTTCTTCAAGCTTTTATTGAGTGACTACTAAATATTTCATCATACTTCGTACTATGAAATCTCTGTTTTTTTATATATGAACTAATTTCACCTTTTATGGATTATAGATACTTATGTATATGAATAGATTTACACAATCTGTGTTATAAATACATAGATATTATTTTATATAATTTCTAAGCAGTTTTTAGCATATAAAATTGTCATTGTTTCCATTTTATAACAAGAATTCCTGAATATAGAGGTCTTTAGTGAAAGAAAGTATTCTTTTAAAGTATCTTGAAACCTAGATCTAAATTGTTTATAGAAAGTTAAACCATTTTTATTCCCTTTATTCCCAATATCAGAATTTACTTATTCTTCATTCTCAGTATTTTTGTTCTACAACTTTACTAGGTATAATCTTGAATTTGAAAGGCTAGAATTATCACATGGATCATATTCTCTGAGGTCATTATCATTAAATTAAAAATGTACTGCATAATTAAATTCATTCAGTATACTTTCTATGTTTAAGTTTTCCAAACTGGATTAAAATTGGCAAAATTTAAGAGTCTTAAACAAGGAAGAGAAAGTTTAACCTATTGATAAGAGGATCTTTAAAGCTTTAATATCTATTAGTTTGAGATGAAAACAAGTTACACTCTTACCAATGCGAAGTACAAATAAATAAACTGAACATAATTTAACACTATACTATGCCATTTTTCTTCTGGATATTATTAACTTGTCATTTAGTCAATTTCATGGACCATGATTTCAGAATTATATACACACACACACATATATACATATAGACACACATATGATTACATTTTTAACAGATTTTGTTTACATTAGGATAGTGGTAAAATGCTAAGTTTCTGTTTCAAGAAGTTTCCTTCCCAGAATACTGAATATCAATGACCATTTATTTCCACTTAAGTTGTCAATCAGTCATGAACTTCCTGGTCCAGACCATTACTGTGGTGTTCACCAGGCAGCTGGGAGGAACAGAAACTATATATTTTTAAAGTTACTCTACTTTATTATGCAGCTATATGAATGCAAATGTTGAGGTAAGGGCCAAAGGTAGCTAGTTAAAATAAAATAGTTTACGCATTATGATAGTCTATGCTCTAATTAAATTTTACTCTGGGATATGGATAAAAGAAAAGTTCAAAATAAATATTGTTGAAATTGATTAACTGCACTGACTTCCTAGAGACAGGACATTATACTCCTTTGTTCAGCAGTTGTGTGCATGTCTTAGGCAAGTATAAGACAATTAACTATGGTTGTGCTTGATTAGATTTATTAAATATGAACTTTTACTGTATAAAGACAAGTTTTCTGTATATTGATTGTATGCTTTTTCTCAAAACTTCTGATACTTTATTTTGTGCTATATGACCATAATCATGGGTTTAAAGAAAGAAATGAGCTGTTTCTCTGAGAATATGAAAATATCATTTAAAACTTATGCTCTCTACCTTGTATATGATAATATTTAGCACCAATAGAGTCATTACATTGCCCATTTCATTGTAAATAAAAAATCATTTATATGACTATCTTTTATTGTAAAATACCAATTTGATACTTATACATTTGTATTGGCTCATAAGCTAGGAAAATGCACATATTTTTAAATAATAATTGCAGGTAACAGAGCCAAGCATTCTTTTAAGGTATTCACATATATTTGGGCATCTAATATTCACATAAAAATCTGTGAGACTGTTATTAGTATTATCTATATGCGATAGTTAAGAGATTGAGACCACAGAGAGGTTCAGCTAGTTGGAACAGGTCACATAACTATGAAAGATTTAAGCAGAGATTTTAACCCAGGCTCTTAATTATGTCCTATAACATTGTTGGCACTTTTGAGCACCCAGGCATACACCTGTCTCTGTATTTCCACTCTTGTCAACACAGTCATCAGTTTTTACCATTTGCAGATCTTCAAGTCCTCTCTCATCTATAGCTATGTTATAGTTTGTTCTCTAATTTAGGTTTTCATTGTATTTGTCTTAGTTTTCACATAACTTCCTCAATATCTTCAACATACAATCCCTTCAGCAACATGGATTTGAACTACATGGGTCCACTTATATGCAGATTTTTTCTAATAAATTAGTGGAATTTTGTTTTGAAATTTGCAAACATGTTTGAAAAAAACTTTCAGATGAACTGGGTAGCCTATAAACACTGAAAAAAAATGGAGTGCCTTGGTGGGCTAGTGGATAAGGCTACCGAACATAACTGACATATATTCCAAGGATATTGATTCGAGACCCAAGGGTGGGGGGAATAACTGAGATGAGCAACTAAATAAAATAAAATATTTTTCTTCCTCTCTCTTCCTTCATGCCTACCTAGTCACCTTCATTCCTGCCTACAACTTTCTTTTAAAAGAAAAAAGAAATACTGAAAATCAAGAAAAAGTTGGTATGTCATGAATGCATAGAATATTTATAGATAATAGTCTATTTTATCACCTACTACCATAGAATATACACAAATCTTTTATAAAAAGTTGACGTTCTTCAGAACTTATACACAAACACAAATTGTAAATGGCTCTATCCATAGCCAAGAGAAATACAAACAAATATAAATGTGTAGTATTAAATCATAACTGCATACATTTAACTATAGTGCAAAATGTACTACTGTAATAATTTCATAGCCACCCCTCGCTGCTGTTGCTGTGAGTTCAAGTATTGAGAGTAAATTAGGCTATTGGCAAACACAAAGCAGTACTATGAATGTATTTTCCTAACCACATTTTCTTTTCTTTAGCTTTATTGTGTAAGTACAGTAATTAATACATATAAAATATAAAATGTAGGTTAATTAATTTTTATATTACTTTTAAGGCTGCCGATCAACAGCAGGTCATTAATAGGTTTGCAGAGGACAAGTCAAAAGTTAAAATCATTTTCAGTTGTGCCCCCCTAAGTCCAGTGGTATCTGCGGGGCTTGTAATAAAAAATACTCAAGCTAGGAATAGAAAGGGAACTTCTTCAACCTGATAAATGGCATCTATGAAAACCAGTAGCTAATATCAAACTGAATGGTGAGGAGGATAACCAGGATGTTTTCATTTGCTACTACTATTCAATCTTTTACTGGACATTTAGCCTGGACAATTAGGGAAGAAAATAAATGTATCCATATTTGAAAGAGAAATAAAAGTGACCAGATCAATACACAAAAATTCATTGTATCTCTATACACTTGTAATGAACTCTCTAAAAATAAAGTTAAAAAACAATTACATTCACAATACTATCCAAAATATAAAATACTTCAGAAAAATTTAAACAGTACAGTCTTGAAACTATAAAACATTGTAGATACAAAATAAATTGAATTTTGCACTTAAATTGAAAATACTATCATCTGTGAATTATATCTCAGTTAAGCTGGTAAATATCCAAATGCATATATTTTTGGAAATACTTTTCTCAGAATCCTTCAACTCCCTGGTCTACAATTTAAAGTCAAAATGTGTGTGCTTATGCTGGAAAATAAATTCCATTTTTGTCTTTGCTGAGTCTATACATGTTTCATTAAAATTAAATATATCAGTTTTTTACCTTAATGCCTTTTCTATACAACATAAAACTATCTCTCCATCTTTCTGTCCTAATCCTCCACTTTTAGTCCCTTCTTTTATGTCATCGCTTTGCTGGAAGAGTCTTTTTCTGTGCTTAATATCTTTTTCTGCTTAAAACCTTCATAGCAAAGTATATTGTTACCACTTTCATGCACCATCTACCTTCAGTTTTATAACTTGGTTGAGCCACAAAAGCTTGAGGACAGAGTCCCTGTCTTTTTTTTTTTTTATTTCTAGCAAAAACTAATAAAATGGCATACATACAGTTGGTACTAATAAATCTTTTAAATTAGTTATCTTAGAATGGAGAAGAGAATTAATAAATGGAAATAGAAAAACAAATGATTAAATAAATGAATCAATATTGCTTTCTATGTTTTTTAGGGAGACTTCATGGTTATTTCTACAGGGTTCCAAATTGCAAATAATAGAATCTTAGACATAAAAGGAATTCTTAAAGTATATCATCATCCAAAAGCTCCAAAAAGGACAACATTCTTTATAATTCCTTATCAAAAGCAAAGTCTAGACATGTCCACAGGTTGATTTAGTGAGCCTTGCAACTCAGCTCTTAAAAGATACAACACTCTGCTAATTTCACCCCTTTAAGAACTTGAAATAAGTCTTAACTAGTTTTACAGCATTTTTTCTGTTCTTCCCAGCACCCACTATGAGTCATCCTTCTCTCATAATCTGTTGCTTATGAAAAAACAAATGTTTAGCAAAGCATGAAACAACTACAGACATTCATCAGCGGTAAAGGAGTTACATTTAAGCATAATTTTGAAGGTATCATAGACCTTATAGTATTGTTCTAAAGGAATATTGATCTCATGAAATGTAAAGATTGAAGACTTGTGATTACCCCTCAGTTAGGTACACTGTCATTACCCATGATGCAATCATTTCTGGATTTCCAAGTCAATGCATATTTCCCACCTTACAAGGCAATTTTCCACAGAAATGAGAATTCAACCTTGATGCTGTTTTTTGGCTTCAACATCCAGTCAACCAGACCAAGACTATGTCATGCTCTCCTTGGATTTTGGTGCTGACTTTGTAAAGGAGTGGTTTGAGATGAATGACAGTTCAAGTTAAAGATGAGTATGGTAAACTGTGAGCAATACTACTTGCCAATCATTAAATGAGGACATAAATAATGTGAAGAGGATGATTTCAAGGGGAGGAACCAAAGTGTTTTTTGTAATATTATCAGTCTTAGAAAAGATTCTTCTTTAGTTAGTTCCATCATGAGAATCTGGCATAATTTAATGATTACTGACAGAAGTAAAACAATTTCGGAGAATATTCTTGTATTTTATTCAAAAATTTAAAAAGTTAACAACTTCCAAAGCTTGAAAATACAAAGCCTTAGCATGATGGAAGTAGCACTGTGGTTCAGTCATCTGATTCTCTTGAGCCTTGGTTTCCTCAAATCTGAAAAAGATAAATGATGAAATGTACCATATAGTTGTTGTGAAAACTAAATTAAATGAGGTAGATTGAAAGGATCTCAGAGAGTGCCTGCCTATAGCAGCCATTATATAATTTGTGATTGTAATTATTTATTTTAAGCATAGAAACCTATAAAATTAATATTTGTTTTGATATTTATTTGTCTTATGTAGTAGTTTTCTATGCATTGTCTAAAGAAATAGCATAACATTAAAAAGTGGAACAAATCAAACAAAATTAAGTTAAATGATTTAACCATGAGGAGTAGGAAAAACTGGAATAATAATAATCCTGATAATACTGATAATCTGCATTCTACCAATTGGGAGGAGTGGCATTCAGGAAGAATGAAAAGTCAAATTATAATGACATAAAAAATAAAAGGAATGAGTTAGAGGATAAATTAATTTTGATCCAAGAATCTCTTAGTTATACCATTTTCTTCATAAAATAATAGATTTTATATATATACATATATGTATATATATATATATATAAGTATGTATATATTTATAAATTTCTGGCTACCCATAGTATCTTTTCATCAAATAAGATACAGCATTTCAAAATATTTAAAAAAAATTATAATATCAACATAGAAATATTAGTTGTTACCCATATTCATCTCTTTTACAGGCAAAATGATATTTGGCTAAACACAAAAATATTTAATATTCCATCTTTGCCTGAAGTTAGGTATAATCATATTATGAAAGTCTGTCTACTGGCTATATCAGAAGTGTGTATAACTTCTGAGCAGTGTTCTTAAAGGGAGGGAACCATTTTTCTATCTCCCATTGTATTTATCTAAGTTACTAGAATGTGGCTTTGACAGGGGAAACTGAAACAGCCTTCCTGAGCCATGAGATGGAAACTCTGTTGAGGATGGCAGAGAAACAATACAGAAGCCTAGAGATTTGACAACTTAGAATAAACACTACCTTGTCAGCTTAGAATTGTATGTGAAAGGAAAATAAACTATCTTAAAATATGTTTGTTTTCAATAACATTTTAAAGATTTAATAAGGTGCAACATTATTTACTGATTCTACTCTTGTTATTGAGAATACTAATATTGGGCATGTACCTTTATCACCAAATCATAATGTAATATCATGACAGGTGATTAAACATCAACCAGACCAGTGTCCTCCATCCCATTCCATATTTAAGTGAAGAAACAAAGTCCAAAAAGTGGAAATGTTGAGATTTTAAATGCCATAATTTGTATAGTTATTGAGGACAAGTCATCTGACTCATGCTTCAGTTAAAATGCTGTTGGGAAATTATGAAGAATTAATAGTTGATATTTCTTGAATTAATATGTTTATACATTTTGGAAGCAAATTAAGAGCAAGTGTTTTTTTTTTTTCTTTTAAATCATTATGGCTTAGAAGAAAACAACAGTTAAATTATTAGCGATGTTGAAAATCAAAAATTTAATGTCTGTATATTCAAACAAGTTTGTGGAAAATGAATGAGGAGCTACAAGATAACCAGTAATAAAGGCAGAGGTGTGATGCATTTTCCTTAATGAATAAATATTGTTACCAAATATGGAGAGTCTATCTTGATCTGTTTAACTTTATTTGTTTCAAATTTTGGTTCTATTAAATTATTTAAGGAATAAAAATAAAATTGGATTTTTTTGGGAGGTATGGAGATACAATGAGAGAAAAACACCAATAGAAATACTATAGAAACTTAAACCCTGAGACAACTAAAGTATAACTAAATGATTAAAATCATTAACGTCCAATACAGCCTGGCACATGTAAAATCTATTGTTTCAAAATCAAACTATAAGTCTAGAATGCACATGAAGCAATGGTTAATTAAAAGAAAAAAATTACAGAATTGAATAGTTTCTGCCATATAATAAAATTACTTTCTAAGTAGGTAATTGAGCTATAAGAGAAAAACAGAAGTTTAATTCTGAATACGGGACTATTAAATGAAAATTACAATGCAGGCCTAGTTACAAAATTCCATTAAATCTTGTTCCTTGTGTGTTTCTCTTTATGTATATCCAGTTGAGTAATATAATTGGTGTTTTAATAATGTTTTCTATTTTTGTTCTAGAATAAAAAAGAAGAAAAAAGAGATAATAAAAGAAACAGCCATTTCTCAGTTATTTTTCTATCAGCTTTCTCTGAAGAGAACTGCTTTGATGTGATTCACTACCAATATGATACCAACAATATCACATGGTAAATACCCTGTATTAGAGCCCACACACCCAGATAAAATATTCACTCTTTATATCATTTTAGTGTACATTTTGTTTTTACTAAAAAATCTTTAAATATATATATATATATGTGTGTGTGTGTGTGTGTGTGCATGTATTTATATAGGTGAAAAACAGAATGATTTTACAATAAATTTATTATGATAAATTATAATAAAAGTTTCTGCAATAGAGATAATAGATGTTTTATACAACATAAAGTATAATAGAGAGCAGTAGTGCAAAATAAGTAGTAATATAATAGATAAAGTTATTATAAACAAAATGCTAATTTGAAATAGAATCAAATTCTAAAGATTTTTTCTGTTTTTAATGCATCATTGAGTCTTTTTTGTTAAGATTATATATCCTTAGGAAAAACATCAGAGGATGTTGGCAGTTCTTACATGTCACAATTCTATTATTAAATGTCGAATTTACAGTATTCTCAAAAGTATAAATTCTCTTAGTACCAAAATAAATTTCAACTTTATGTTGCTTTCTAGTATATCAACATGTTTTCACTCCTTTCTTCCTAACTTCCTGCCTTCCTGCATTTCCTAATACCTACTGTGTCCAGAAGCTATTTAGTTCTAGGTATGAATTCATGACAAGGTAAGTCTTTGTTCAAATGTATTTTTTATTCTATGGAGAAATAGACAATGAACAAACATACTAATGAACAAAATAGTTTCAAATTGTCTTGGGTACTTTGATATAACCTACAAATGGCTGGAGGTTATAGATGGTTATTTACACAATCTTTCAGTAAGAAGCTCAGAGAATTCCTCTTTGGAGAGGTGATTTTTGGCTGAAACCTAAAAGATAAGAAGATTCTTGGTTTGCAAAGATTCAGAAAAAGAGAGGAAAGACTCTGAATAGGTAATCAGTTCCCTTTATATGTTACGTGTGAACAAGGGTAAGAAGGATTGAGATAAGGCTGGAAAGTGGAGAGGAGGAGGATACTAGATCCAGCAAGTTATGTTATGAACTTTCAGCGATTTTTGAAAATATTTACTAATATTAATTGTCCCAATTAAACACTCCTTAAATGTTTGAAATTCCAATATCAGAGGCTAACCAATTTGACTCAAATCATAGATATTTCATTTTATTCAAAATGCAGAGAAGATTCAAGAAATTATGTCCAAAAAAAGTTATGCATAGAAGAGAATTCCTATGATCCAATAAAGACAAAGAAAAATAATAGGCACAAAGATAGAGAAAAAAACAGTGTGACATAAAGGGCACAGTTTTCACCAGCTCTTCTGGGGGTGAAATCCCCTTCAGAGGTGTGGAATTAATGGTGTGTGGAAAGTGTGCTTTTTGATGTTTTCTGTATTGAGCTCTGTAAAGACGACCTCACAGTATGTTATTTGTTGTGCTGTTGGTAAGTCATGGCACTGAACAAATGAAGATATGACAACATTAAGCAGAGAGGACCTGAGAGAATGCTCAGAGTTGCCTTGTTTGGGGGACATGGATGGGACCCCATTCCCCAAGGAGAGATGGAAGGTAGCTGATGACAGAGTTAGGCGGTCTGTGGGGATCCCGTGGCAAAAAACTAATGGTCCTGGTGTAGAATCACAGTGTAAATAGTCTCATCAGGCACCAGATGGAGGCTGTTTTTGAAAATAGGATAAGGGGGAAACCAAGCTCTCAAGTGTCCAAGAGAGTCACCACAAGTCACCACAGATTTAAGCTGCATCTCAATATTCTTCTCAAGGATGGACCAGTTACAGTCTGAGAGGACTCCGAGATCCCAGATATCATACCAGAACTCAGTTCTCTCTTTCACTTCCCCCAAGGCCAGAGGTCACCTTGTGTACCCACTTAACGTTACCATTTGTCATTTTGGGACTTATAGTTGACAATCTATAAACCAAAGTACTGTCCTAAAAACAAATAAAAATTAATTCAGGGCTTGAGATGCTATTAATTAGACAGTTAAAAATCTCCATCAGGAACCCCATCCCTGCGGCAGGGGCAGGGCTCACAAGGAAGATTAGATCTGTTAGAAACAATCAAGAACCTTCAATTACTTTGTATCTTGGAGATTTCCTGAATATTAATGTGCAGCAAATACTTAGATTTAATAATTATCTCATTTATCTCAGTTCATTGACTGTCTATATGTAATTAGAATACATTAAAAACACATGTTTATTAAGATACGTGTTCTGCTAATAATGAAGTTCTCTGAAGTGAGAAGTATTCTGAACTTGAGTAAAAAATTGTATGTTTCATGGCCAACACTGTCACTGCCACCAACTGACTCAGTAACCTGGGGCAAGTCATTTAATTTCTCTGGGCATTAATTTTCTCTGAAAAATGAGGATTCTGGACTCAATCATTGCTAAGGTCAATTTTGATTTCTGATGTCTGTCATGTGAGTAGTAAAATGAGGCCTGCTGAGATGATGGTGGTTAGATTTGCATTAATCAAGAAACAATGATAATAAGTATAGAACCATTTAGTGAGTCCAGGCCATTTGCCTGGCACAAAGGAAGTTATTCGATATAGGTTATTTCTAATCATCTAAATAAATCCAGGAGGGTTCAGAGAGGCTGCAGTTTTATCCATAC
Organism: Solenodon paradoxus; assembly: GCA_004363575.1. Classification (NCBI taxonomy): domain Eukaryota; kingdom Metazoa; phylum Chordata; class Mammalia; order Eulipotyphla; family Solenodontidae; genus Solenodon; species Solenodon paradoxus. The sequence continues at coordinate 254,104 of RJWH01000185.1, read as the reverse complement.
TGTATAGCTGGTACATGGCAGAGTCAGGCTTTGCAGCACAAGTCTTTGTGCAAAGTGTCTAAATTAGATATATAGTGCATATTATATAATCTCTTTAGAGTGACTGATTTATAAATCTGGTAAAGTACTCATGTCATTCATTTGGCACTATTTTTAAGGTGTTAGACCAAGGAATGCTCAGAAATGGTGTGATGTCACTGGGGCTGGAATTCACTTGAGGAGAATAAATTACTTGAGGAACAAAATTTCGGGAAATTCAGGGTTAAACTAGTGCAGGAGCACCTCACCCCAGTCCTGACCATGGGTAACACGGGACAGCTGGTGAACAGATAGTTCACTGGCATAATTTGAAAGTCAGCAAGGTATTTTTCAGTGATGATAGCTACTGAAGTTTGGTTACACAGTGAGACTCTGTATGATATCTAGAAAATGGAATTGGTGGAAACAAAAATGATGCCCAGGAAGATTGAGCAGAAGCAAGCCAGAGTGGAAGGCTCTTTTTTTCCTGGTAGTATAAGGTTATAGTAGAATAATTGGTTACCCGAAGAGTCAAATCAAGCATAACTGGTATCTTTATATGTTACCGTTCTCTGGAGTAAAACTTGTACAATGGAATGTTATTAATGCAAAGATTTTTGAGGGAACTCCTGTGAGTGAGTGACCATGATTTTACCTAAGTCTACTCAGGTTGCCATAACAAAATACCACAGTTCAGGTAGTGTAATCAACAGGAATTTTTTTTTCACAATTCCAAAGAAAAGAGTTCAAAATTAAAAAGATTAGTAGGTTTGGTTTTCTTATGAGGCCTCTTTTTCTGATTGCCTTCTCACATGGTAGTTTCCTGTGCACGTGCACCCTGATATCCCACTCGGTACCCAAATGTCCTCTGAAATGACACCAGGTAGGTGAGGTTAGGGCTCATTTGAACAGCCTTATTTTAACTTAATCATTTCATTAATTTCATATTTACCCCAAGAATACTCTCTGGTGATGCTTGCAGCTACAGAATTTACCCAAGATATCTCTCAGATTGCAGTTGTAACGTTATCCCTAAAATGAAATCTTTTATCATTTCATACCACTAGTATATAGATAGTCTTTGGAAACAAAAGACATCGTTCTATTTATGGCATTCTGTTTTTAGTAATGGTATTCCATTTACAAAATGTAATAATTCTTCATCACTGTAAATGTTGATCCCAGAAAATGTAGCATTCCTGTATGTGGTGTTAACATCATTCTCAAATAATTGTTAGCCATATTCATCTGATGAATATGATTTTCCAAAATAGGTGTTTCTGATGATGGAAATAGCACTACATCAGCAAGATCTGGAGAGAAATGCAATATGTTTGTGTGGTATGTGATGTTCCACTTTGTGTTGCCTGTGATTTGAAATTTACCACATAAAAATTATTAAATATTGGACATCATATGCATTTCTGTTCCATTAGGATTATAGACAATTTCTGTTTAGAAATAGGTCTGAGAATAGACCTTGTATTTTATTCTCACAATAAAAATCTGTCAGATTTTCTTCATCCTAAATTTGTGTTAAATTAAATGAAAACTGACAGTGAGCTACACTTTTTTTTTTCCTAAGTGGGAAATGTATTAAAGGCTCTTCCTCAAAATCCAGTCACATTCTGAGGACTGGGGTTTAAGATTTAGACATATGAATTTGGTGGGGGACATAATTCAGCCCATTATACCATGAATCTAGAGAACTATACACCTTCACAGGGACAAATATTCCCATAACGGCTAGTAGAATGCTATATACACTAATAGATAATAAGTATTTGATTTAATATCTAGCTAAGTAATAAGTGTTTCTTGAATCAATGTGATTAAATGAATAAATAAAGTTCACTATCTTGGATAGTTCCCACTATACTATCTGAATAACAAAATTTAAGGGCTAGAGATATAACTTAGAGGAAAACTGAAAAATCACCCACTATTATATAAAAGTTAATATTTTAATGAAATAATTGAAATAAGCATTGTTATAAATTAAGTAAATAATTTTATATAGCAAAGTCATTTTTAGTAAATTTCTAGAATTGAATATTTGTCATTTATTATTGGCCTTTATCAGAACTAATTCATATTCTCAGATATGAATTGAATATTTATTACCTTATATCAATTATATTAATACTTAAATTACAAAATGTAATTTATCAAGATATAATTGTATTGGCCTATATTGATTCTATGTCAACCCTAAATCATCTTTGGACTTCTTTTCTCATTTCAGTTTATCTTGAAATTAAAATACAGCATTCGGTTTAATTTTTAAAAAATTCTTTGCATCGTGCATGCATATTTTAAAAACTTATTTAAGCCATTATGCTAATAGTGGGTAGCCTTCTTGTACAACATATATATACACACATATATACATAGATATATACATACACATATGCACCTCATCAGCAGAAAGATTATGACCTTACCCTTGACTCCACTTCTCTAAGATCCCAATTCCCCTTTCTCATGCAGCAATCAAAGGAAAAGGAAAAATAATTGTGCAGGTATTTTTTTAAATATCTCAGTATTCCAAAACAGTCTTGTCTAAATTCTATCTAAGTCAGTGATCATTTATCACTTAACTCTTTAAAAATAAAATAGCCCATCACTCATCAGTTATTACTGGCAAAAAGTACTGACTTGTTTTAACTTGAAATTTAAATTGAATAATTTACCCCAGCAGCACACCAGCAGTTGAGCTCACAGAGTATAAGCCAAGGTCCTAATAAAAGTCTATATTTTCACTTATTAAATTTATAGATTATTTTATACTTGAAACATCTGAAGCAGATTATGTTATATTATGAAATAGCAAAGTCTATATAAAAAGTAGAATATATTACTGTTTTCAAAAGACTAGTTTAAAATAACATTTAACAAATGGAGCTTTCGTCAAGTTTAAAAACTGACAAAAGACATAAGCTCAAGTATTGGAATAATTGTTCAAATTATTAATTTTGCAGATAAAGAAACATAAGCCCAGAAGTACAACCAAAGTACTGTAAAGAGTACAAGTCTAGAAAGTTCCTTTATTTTTAGGTTCAGAAATTGCTTGAGAAAAATATTTTAAAAAATACTACAGTTAGAACAAAAAAAGTGTACTTACAGGTCAATATAAATGCACCAAAAATAAGTAGTTCAATAAAAGGAATACTGAGGTACTAGTGGTAGGTTTAAAAACAAATAGGAGATTGAATTTTGTATATTGGAAGAAGGAAATAGTTGAGAAAATACACAGAGAAACTTCATAATCATAATCACATAGTTTGTGACAATACTGGCTGACAAAATAAACTTAAGATAGGATAAGAAGGGCTATGGACATCACTCAGAACTAATGACTACATTGGTCCATTTATAAATTAATGAGGATCTGAGAAAGATGATGGTGATGAATATGTGGTAAAGCAAAATAAAATAGGAATTGTATCACATAATCCCATATTATGTTCTAAGGACAGCCTCATGACAATGAAATTAATCTTGTCAAAATTTCAAAAAGAAAAATAAATTATCATTAAAGAAAAAGGACAAAAAAGGTTAAGAATGGAGGCATTCAAACTTTGGTCTTATTTCGTTTGATTTTCTTGTGTAATAAATTAAGTAAGCCAATTCCACATTTATATTTCTTCAGGATTTTATTGATAACATATGATTTAAAAATAATAAAAAGTTGATAGAGTTTTTAAAAAACAAAAATCAAAGAGGTCAAATTGTTCACATAAAATAACTTTAAATTTGCCTCATCTTTTGTACTTTCTGTAGATAGCAACTCTACACAGAGGATCTTGTATATTAGACCTGAGAGCTTGTCTATCTGATAGCACATTTGCAGTGATGAAGGTGGAGGGAAAATAAATCTCTTGCTTTCACGAATCCTTTGAACCAAAGTTACTTGTCAACGTGGAAAAACTCCTTTTCCTTTTTTCCCGGTGGAGTTTATGGTAGAGAAGCAGCATATTATTTCACAGTCTGCATACGCACGTTGTTTGGATGCTAAGCATTCCACCTCACAGGACCTTAAGCTGGTAGGAAAGCTCAGAACGAAGTCATTTGAAGTTGGAACCAACTCTGATGAACTGCTGCTCTTCTCTATGTTTTCCTCAATTGTTCATCCCCCTACAGTATTTTTAACCCCAGAAGAGTGAATAACAAAATGAAACAAAAACATCACCAGGGCTAAGGATATGTCTAATCTAAATTCATCCATAAGCATTTGTCATTAATTGTAAAACACTTTCTGAAAAAGAGTATATTATAAAGGCAACTTCATGAAACATGAATAGCTTAATTGGGGTTGAATAGCTTATTTTAAATGATTGCCCCAAGATCAAACTGCAGCTTGGCAGTTTACCTGAATAAAAGCATATTTAATATTCATACTTTCTTTTGGTAGATGGTTTAGCTTGAAGAAATCAGAGTTGAAGTTTCAAGAATTATTTGATAATATTCTATAGCGGTTTGAAATATATTCCCAAGAAAGATTATTTTAAGTTCCAACTGTAGCTACCTATTAATGTGACCTAGATAGAGTTTTCAAGAGGTAATCAAGATAAAGTCATAATAGATAGACTGAACCCTAAATCTGAAGACTAGGTTTTATAAGGGAGGATATTTGGAGGCACAAACACACTTAGAAGGAAGAAAGAAATGTGAAGACAGGGTTAGATATTGGAATGATGCATCTACAGGTCAAGTGTTTCCAGTAACCACAAGAAACTGGGAAGAGGCAAGGGAGTCTTCTCTAAAACCTTCCAAGAGATCATAACCCTTGTAGTACCTAGATTTCAGACTTCTTGTTTCTAGAAATGTGAGAGAGAGTACATTTGTTGTTCCAAGTCACCAGTTTATAGTCATATTTTTGTGGAAGCCAAAAAAACTGATGCATACTCTGAACTATAATTTTCTCTGATTATAAATTAGCTGCTTGTTGTCGTTTTCATTAGTTTTCGATTCCCAAATTTTTATATAGGGAATATTGAAAATTCTTACAAGACTTCCCATAATTTTGGTGACTTCAAAACAAATATGTAAATATAAAAACAGAAATATTTTATTGTCTTAATGAATCAATTTCAATATTATGAATAGGAACATATTCATTACCATCTGCAGCTAAACTTGGCTTCCCAGGTAAGCATCTTCTTGTGACTACCAAGGGAAGAGATTGATGATAATGGTGGTAATGATGGTGATTACTAGAAATGTGTTGATATATATTCAAATCTTTTTAGTTTTATTAGAATTTGTTATATACTAATATATATTTATATATCTATTAACACATACATATATGTAGGTATATAATATGTATGTATGTATGTGTATATATATTATATATATGTGTATGTTTTAGATGAAAAATCTTGTAGGTTTTCTTTCCTTTTGTCCCAAGGTAAAGTACTATGTGCAAGACTTTACAAGGCAAGGTGAGATATAAGGTAATATGGCATGGAAAGAGGAAAATCCCAGTATCACTTTTTTTTTAAATCAATAAGCCACCAATTTGGACAATTCCGGAGTTAATATTTTATGAAAGAGACACCTCTATATTCACAACAGCCTCATTGAATGTAATCTTCCATCTTAAATTAAATAACCTGGGCCCTCTTGAGATTTCATTGTTTTTCTTGCAATCCACCCAGCTAGAAGCACTTCACTCTCTCACACTCCACATTTTATAGGGTGTAAGTTGGATAAGGGATTCTCCTTGCTTCCCTTGTTACATTAAACTATCCTGTCATAAACACATGTCCCCATTCCTTTTGATTCTCACAGTCTTTCTGTGATTACAACTCCTGCCAATAATTGTAGCGAATTCAAAATACATACAAACTTACTGATCAAGTAGTGAACTCTCTATTCCTGGACCCTCTAGTTTCCAAAGACCTTCCCTTACTTTCGGCCCATCTTTTCCGTGGTTATTTTCTTAATCTTTCATTTTATCATTACCTTAAATTATTTTTAAATTATCTATAGTTCATGAATAGAGTCTAAATCCTGAAGGCCCTCATGTTGAAGCTATTTCTCAGAAACCTGCTATCATGTTTGAGCTGTAATATGAAGAAGCTATGTAGCAAGGACCTTAAGGCAGCTTCCAGCCAGTAGTCAGTGAGGAGCTGAGGCTTTCAACCCAACACCCCACAAAGAACTAAATCCTGCTAACGACTCTGGCCATGAGTTTGGAAGTGTATCTTTCCCCATAGAGGAGCCTAGAAAAGACAGAAACCCTAACATCTTGATTGTAATCTTGTTACAAGTCCTGAGCCAGAGGTACCCATTAATTTATGTCCAGATTCCTGAGCCAGAGAAACTGTGAGCTAATAGATATTAGTTTTAAGTCACTAAGCTTGGGTCTAACTTGTTATTCAGAAATAGATAAAAAATTTAGCATGTTTGCCCCCCACCCTCAAATAATCTGTTCCTCTGGAAACTGACATGGATACTGGAAACTAATGTTTCATAATTAAGTAATTTCTAAGTGAGAAGCAAAATAGAGCCTCTAAGAAAGAAGTCAAAAAAGAAGGGAAAATAAGCAATATATAATCCATGATATACTACATGAATACATACACATTTTTGCTTTTCCCATAAAATACTGATTCTACTATTATATATAAGGCCTACTAAAGACTTGGTGTTGTATTGATAAAATAACTATGGTAATCTTTGAGCCCTATTTTATATTATACAAATAATTAATATGACTTGTTCCTTCCTGCTGAATATTTTATGTAAGACTGTATGAATACAGTTATGGTTTATTCAGGGTTAGGTCACTATCATTAACCATTTTTCGTTAACGCTAGACTTCATTATTTCCATCTGGACACTTTGGTGTCTCCATTCTAAATTTATCCTACGATTGGTTTGTACTCCACTTTGAAGGCTAATAACTGAAAATATTATAGCTAAACCAATTCAGATACTAATTTACTGTTATCGTTGTTTAAATATGGAAACATTTCCATTAGTAGCATCTATCAAACCAGCATAGTAAGGATTTATACCATAGATGAATTACTTAGTCACTCATTATCTCAGTTTGCCCATCTAGCAATGAACATCATCATTTCTATTTCATGTTTGTTGTGAGGATTAGTTGAGTAAAGCATTTAGATCACTTAAAACAGTATATGGCACACAGGAAGTTCCAAGTGTCAATAATATAGACCAAAACTAAAATCTCACTTCCACAAACAATCTCCAAAAAATTTTCATACACATTATGTCACCTGATTGTGGCAAAAAAATAAACAGAAATGTGGAAGAAGTGGCTGGAAGTATGGTATTCATTTCTCAGATGAAAAAATAAAGGTTTAAAAATTCAATAATCAACCTCAAATCTCCTTTCAGCTAAAATTTGAATTTACATTTTCCTCTGAAAAATTTTCTGAAGCATGTCTGCTTTAAGGGCTCAATAGGCACTAGCATATGATCTCATTATATTGGAGGGGTATGCAATGGTTATGATTTTCATTCTTTTTACTTTCTACTGGGAAACAAGATGAGGTATGCTGGGAATTTAGCAGAGCTGAGCTGAATCTGTATGAAAAGATAAACTCTTGTCACAATGTATAGAAGACTTTTGTCTATCATCATTAGCTGTTCATGAAGCTGAGAAATATGTATGCTTGTATTTGTTCTGTTTCTTTTTATTGATATCAGATAGTAATAGCAACCTGTAGCCAGTATTTAAGAGTGTTTGGATAATGATGTTCATGGCAACACTTCCCAGTCTTTCTTGTGAGTGTAGATTTGTGTGTTAAGAGTAAGAGACTATGCAATCTCACCATTTGATAGAACGAAATAAAACACTAAAACTATGCAGGATGGTACTGGAATGGTGTTTCACTTGAATGGCTTTAACAGAAGCTATGACATTGTTTTTTAGCTGTACAAAAATGCAGTAACACAAAAGAAGTTCCTTTACTTCTGGAAGTAAGTCATGTATTAAACAGTTCATTGAGGGAGTTAACATCCTCTTTTTCTTTGCTTTGCTCCCATTTAAGAAATCATTGTCTAGAGTCCTAGTTATCCTACTGATAGAAGAACAAAATGAAAGACTATCCAAAAATATTTTATTATCTGGATTTAGTGTCTTTTTATATTTTACTCTTTTAATTTATCCTACTGATAGAAGAACAAAATGAAATACTATCTAAAAGTATTTTATTATTTGGATTTAGTGTCTTTTTATATTTTACTCTTTTAATTTTTTATGAATGCACTTTCAGCAGAGACCTCTCAGGTCCTAATGTTTATCTATAACCCTGATGAAAGCCCTGCCTGTCTACTTCTGGCTTGTGAGAATTTCTTTGCTTTGGGGTAGTGGCTGGTGCCAGAATGAGAGGAAATATCATGCCCTCCGAGAGTCAAGAGCAGCTGGCGCAGTCGCCCTGGTGTTTATGGGATATTATACGCATAAAGGCACATTTGGAACTGGTTGGGGAAAGAACTTAATGCTTCTTTCTTTTATCTTTATAATCCACTTTCCTAGCAAGGATTATCCTACCATTCATACTAAATTTAGAAAACATAGGGAAAAAAAAATGCTAGGCTGCCACAAGTTACTCTGAGAAGGCAAAGTATGTGCAGGGTAGATAAAAACCTTTTATCAAATAAAACAATAAAGACAAAAAAACTTGTTCAAATTGTCATGTGTTTTTTTCTGAACAATGAAAGCCATTTTTGTAAACATTAACCAGAGGGAGTTGTACATCTGGAGAGCGGTGAACACATAGTTTCTATTTGGGAGAAAACTGGCATTATTGCCAAAAAAATTATGCATCTGCAGTATGATCCAAATTTGTCAAGCTGGGAGTGTCATGGAGAGAAATTTGCTACTAGAAATTTGCATTACATAGCATTTTCACTATTTTCAATGAGATTTTGCTTTGTTTTTGGCAAAATTGTTATAAAGTATATTTAAAGATGCTTAATATAATAATTGAAAACATGGCAAGACAAAGATCTTAGGGTCATAATGATGCTTTTTGTTTTAGTTCCCTATGAAACAAAAGTCAGGTCTCTGGCAAATTTCGCAAATCACAGAAATTATTCTGTTGTGTTCAATTTTCTACTTTTTATACTCCCATCCTTCCCATTATTCCTTCCTATTTTTTCCCTAATTATATTAGAAAAGCCAATTTGACACTCATATCCACCCTTCCAAGGAGCATCAATACTCAGGACACTCATGTATGCTTTACACACAAATTAAATTATTAACTCAGCAAACAATTGAGGATCAACCAAGATCTACAGATTTGAGAATGAATATATGTCCTTATGGTGGAGTGAACTTCTGTTCTAAATACATAGGGATACTACACAAATGAGAAGTATTAATTGTTATATGTTTAAGCCCAAAGAAAAATTTTTAAAAATGTTGTCAGATGCTATTAATGAAACAGAAGCAATGACAATGCAGAGCTGAGATGATGATGGGCCTAGAGTTTTCCAACAAAGATTTGAACTTTGAGGTTGTATAATGGTTTTGATCTCCAAACAGGATATAAGATGAAACCCTCAGGTCTTGAAAGGCATGATGCTTCCATAGAATCTTACTGAAGTCCTCTGTTTAGTCTCTTGGATGATAACATGGAACCTTTCTTTTTATCTACCCACAATTCTGGTAAGGAGAGAGTGACCTGCAAGCAATTAGAAACCAAGCCTACCTTCATGCTGCTAGGAAAGAAATTTTATTCTGTATTTTTTTTTAAATATGATAATGTATTTTTATGTCTTTTATTTATAAAGCCATACACATTTTTAAGATATTGAATTCACTTCTCAGTTTATGGTTATTACACAGCACATCCACCACCAGAGTTCCAATGTCCTTTACCACCACATTATTTCCTCTCTTCTTTCCTCCTCCTACTTCCACACCCTTGGCAGCATTCATCTTGTGTCCTGTGAGTTTCTGCTGAAGTTCATTTGTTTTGTTTCATTATGTTCAACATATGAGTGAAACCATACTGTATTTTTCTTTTTCTTTCTGATGTATTTTGCTAACCATGAGTCCCTCTAGTTCCATCCAGATTGTTTAAAAGGACACAATTTTCATCTTTTTAGTAGCTGCATAGAATTCTATTGAGTATATATGTCACAGCTTCTTTATCCAGTCATCTGTCAATGGGCATTTAGGTTGTTTCCAAGTCTTGGCTATTGTGAACTGCATTACTAAGAATATCAGGGTGCAGATATTTTTTCTGTTTAGAAATTTTGTATTCCCTGGGTATATGCCTAGGGGTGGGATTGCTGGATCAAATGGTAGTTTCATCTTTATTTGCTTGAAGAATCTCCATACTATTTTCCAGAGAGGTTGCTCTAATTTACATTCCCATAGTGAGACCTTTTTGAAATATCTTTTTCTCTGCACCCCCTCCAACACTTGTTATTTCTAGACTTTTGTATATAGGTCATTTTCAATGGTGTGAGATGGTGTGTCTCATTGTAGTTTTAATTTGCATTTTGCTGATGGTGAGTGATGTATAATATTTTTGCATGTTTCTGTAGGCCATCTGTGTGTTTTTCTTTGCATAGGTTCAATTCTTTTGCTCATTTTTTTGAGTGGTCATTTGTTTTTTGTTTCTGAGATGTATGTGCTCTTTGTATATTTTGAAGATTAAGTTCTTATCTTCTATGTGTTGTGAGAATAATTTCTTGAATTCTGTGGGTTGCCTTTTTATTTTATTTATGATTTCTTTCACTGTACAGAAGCTTTTTAATTTGATGTAGTACCAATTATGTAGCTTTACTTTGGTTATTTTTCCTGCAGCTGTTCTTCTCCCAAAAGTCTCTTTGAGCTTGAGGTCGTGGAGTGTTTTCCCCACCTTTTCTTCTAAGTACTTTATAGTTTCGGTTCTTACGTTCAGGCCTTTGATCCATTTTGAGTTAGCTTTTTGTATGGTGCTAATGAATATTCTAGTTTCATTTTTTTGCAGATGTCTGTCCAGCTTACTCAACACCATTTATTGAACAGATTTTCCTTCTTCTCTCATATGTTCTTTACTTCTTTGTGAAAAATTAACTGTACAGATATGGCTTTATTTCCTGGCTCTCAATTTTATTCCACCACTCTCTGTATTTAGGGTGTAAATTTTACCCCTCTCTGGTGAACTTAATAATCATGTATTTGCTTACATCTAAAATACTGGATACTCCTAGGAAACAATACCAAAATATCATAACTAATATGGAACTATCATACCATAAAAAATTATGAAATTCACAACTCAGATAAGGCAATTGGAAATTAAAAATAATGCTTGTATTCAATGTGTTATTAAGACTAATGCTTCAATATTTATTGTATTTTAATTTTTTCTCAAATTTTATTTAAAATATGTAGTCTCTTAATTCTTATTCTAATTTATATCTATTTGTTGGTTTGTACTGAACTTTAGTTAGAGTAACTTCATTGCATTCTGAAATTTGAAAAGGGTATTTCTTTGTTTGATTACTCACTCCTTAAATAAATATTTATTGAGAGTTAGATTGTTTCAAGCACTGTGAAACATGCCCAAGAAACAGCTTCAGAAATTACACTGTACATGTGGCTAAGAAGAGAAAACCCTAGTGAAGCAGGGAGACTAGTAAAGAGGACATTGTAATTCTAGCTTTATAATCCTGGACAAATATTGAATGTATGCTGGTCAAAAATATTGATTTGAAGTATTATGAAAAATATCCCATGGGCATATAAATAATATAGAAAGTTCCCTTATTGTAATTAGAGGTCAAATTTCCCTCTAATGTATCTTATAACCCAAACTCCAGAAGATTTTAAATGTCTGCAGAATTCTTAGTGAAGAAAATGGTGTGAGCCAGATTTCAATAAATCTGTCTTCAATCCAATGGGAAATTAATTGAAATATAACCATATATATATATATATATATATATATATATATATATATATTAGAGCTATACCATGAAAAGTTAATAAAAACACCTAGCCATTGCACCAAAGATAAAATGAAATATACAATAAGAAGTTTGGGTTATAAATATTATAATTTGTTCTTGAAGAGGAAAATACATTATCTAAAATAAGCAGCAAGAATATCCAGGGATATTTGACTCTGGAGACGATGGCATATTGGTCATTAAGAATAAGTTCTTTTTTAAAGAAAAACATACAAAGTGTTTAGTTTTTTCCTAAGGTTGGTATAATGTTGAATTTTGTTCAGTATAAAAATATGTGGCAATACTAGATAATAGACTAATTTAACCCAAAGAAGTGAAGAGCCCCAAGTTCCTATGTTTTTGTGATACTTGACAATTCATTTAGTGAGACTTACAAAATAATGGCATTGCATCTACCATTTCAGAATCAATTTAATTATAAAGGTTGTTTAGAACAAAAATTGCCTGACCAACATTTTAAAATTGATATTTTCCAGGATAAAGTGTGTATTATTTTAGAAAAGTAGTCTGTGATGTAAATTCTTCTTGATACCAGACTCTCAATGGGACACACCCTGGTATTATGGTGGTTGGATCTGCCCCTTGTGGCCAGCAAGGCCCTCTTGCATCCCATGGACCTGGGTTGGCTTGCAGAGGGTGCGGGTTGAACAGCCAGGTTAAACAAATAATATTCTTCCTCCTCTCTCTTTCCACCTATCTTCTCGATTCTACTCCTGCTTACACATTTCCTGTGAAAATAAGCAAAAAACTTTCAATGATTATTCACTTCTTTTGCTGTCTTTTCTGTATATGTATTCTACAAAGAAGAGCCACAAGTAAATCTCAAAGTCCTCTAGAAGCAATACTAACAAGTTCTTCCAACCTGAGATCATGAAAAACATGAATGACCCAATAGGTGAGAGAAATTTTTTAAAACATGGGTTAGTTTTTACCAGAGAACACTTAGGGGGAAAAAAAGGAAATATCTCCTAGTCTACATATGCATTATCAATTATTATTTTTATGTTTTATTTATTAGAAAGGTCAAGTAAGTAAAGGCCAAGTTTGTAATGATAACTTAAAAGGATATTTTATAATAAAGGTAAAAGAGATCTGTAAAATGTTTAATCAGAAAAAATAATCTGGGTCAAAATACTAGTTAATATGAACTTAAAATTAGAAGCTGGAAAAGCAGCAGTGAAAGGTAATAGAATATCCTCTTCTTACAGAAAGGAGAAATTACCCATACCATGACTGTCATAAAATAGTATTTCAAAATTTTTAAATACTCTAAGAGATTTTTTAAAGGCTATTTACTTCTCAAATCACCTTAGAATTTGAAAACAGGAAAAAAGAAAAACGTAAAGTCATCCCATGAAACACCATAAAAATTTTTCTAAGCCTTCATGTTTCTTTTCTAAACCATCAATGTTGATTTTTCACCTTCAAATAATTGCCCAAGCACAGTATAGGCGAGAGGTGTGTCTAAGACTCAGCTGTAAATAAAGATAAGATCCTGTTTTTCACAGCAATGTGAATAGACCTAGATGGAATTATGCTTAGTGAGAAAAGCCAGAAGGAGATAGATAGTCATCATGTGATAGCACTCATATGTGGTATATAAAGATACCAAACAAATGAATGAAAACAGTCTTTAAAAAATGAAATAAATAAAACAATAGACTTTTGGACACCCCCCACAAAAGCAAATTGGTGGTTTCAGGAAGAGAAGGGGAAAGGGGGAGGGCAAATGGGTTAAAGGGGATTAGTTGTATACAAAGGAAAAATGAGTAGTGACAAACTTACACAGATGTTATTTACTATGATGTATAACTTGACCCTATTTAATATTATAAAGTAATATCCCTTCAATAAAATTAAAATACATTTAAATGAAGAATGCAGACTTAAAAACCAAAAAATAAAAGGATTAAATTTTGCAGTCTTTAATATACAGTGAATCACATTAAAATAATTGCTCATACACTTTATTGAATTTATCCTAAATATATATTTATAGTTATAAGTGGTTTTAGAGTTCATAGAGCACAGTATTTTTACAGCCCTTGTGAATGTTATTATATAAAGGTTTTGAGACGGTAATTATCTCATTATATTAAAAGAAAAAATATGTGAAGATGTAATGGGTTATTACATTCAAATTAAACTCAATTTATTTCATTATGATTTAACTTGTATTATACAGTAATTCAATCAACTTTCTTATTTTTTGCTGGATTCATTATATTGTTTGTCATAATCAAATAATATTTATTCAATTTTGTAAAAGCTGTCATTATAATATCATATGACTAACTTCCCATGTGCAGAAATTAAAAACAGCTAATGAAAAAAAATTCTTCTTGTCAATTAACACAGATTTCCCTTTCCAGTTAATGATAAAAATAGAATGTGATACAAAGGAACAATTTAAACTTCAAAACCAGAATGAGAGTCCTAGAGATTAGATAGATTTTTAATATGTGTAAAGGAAAAGTCTGCTTTCAGCTTAAAGAAAACTAAATCTTGAAGATGTATTGAAATGGATTTGTCATGTGATTGTTCTTTTACTTATATTTGTGTGTTTCCTTCTGCCCTGGGATCTTGAATATAATATTCCCTCTGCCTAGAATATTCTTGTCCCACTCAGTCTTCTCATCTTCTGTGCCTTTTTAAGTCCTCAGCTCAAAAAAAAATTGCCTCCTTAAAATTGTCTATTCCCCCTTTTATGCTGCCCTTACGTTATTTCATTTATGCAATGAATACCTGCCATATTTCATTGAAACTGAGACACTATAAGATGTACATTATTTTATATATTATCAGTCAGTAAGAAAATTTGTTGCCAAAGAATTTGATTCAATATCATACAGGATTCAAAGTTTTTATTTTAGTCTTAATGAAAGAACTCTTCAAAAATTGACATATTTTGCCATGTCTTCCTCTTGCACATTTATAAAAAGGAAATTTGAAATGAAATAAATCAAAATATTCCTAACATGGTCACTTCAGAATCCAATTTTCAGTTCCTTTTAAAGACAGAGAGGACTATTCCATATGTTTCCACCCAGCATGTTTGGTGGGACAATGCTTTAAATGCTACAAGTTCCTAGTTACTGACTTTCCAAAAAGTTTACACCAATTTTTTTTCCTTCACTGGGAAATTTGCATAAGGACTTTACTGGAAGGTTTCAAAATAAAATTTTGTGATACAGTCAGGACTTTTATTTCTTTTTCTAATGGACATGCAAAGTATCTAATGAATACCGAAAAATAAACAACCAGGTACAAATATAGGTAGATTGACAACTATTACTCCTTAGGTAAGGGAATGTAAGACAACACTGATTATAAAACTAGCCCAATTTCCAAAATGTTACATTGATTAAATATACTGTTGAAATGCCAATGTGCCAAACCTGTTTTAAGCATTTTGTAAATATTAACTCATTTCATCTTAATGACAATCCTATGAGGTAGATGCAGTTATATTTTTCCAAAGAGAAGCATAGGAGTTAAATAACTTACTGAACTTTGCACCGTCAGAAAGTGACAGAACTTTTGCAAACTTACATATCTCCTGGAATTAAAAAAAAAATTGTACCTTATGTTTCTAAAATGTGTTTCTTCTACCAGACTGTAAACTCTCTGAGAGGAGAAGGACATATTTTCTCTTGAAACCCCAGCACATACCACCATGCTTGATATAAATTAAAAGCTCTAGATATTTATTGTAGAATATTTATCTCACACTTTCTCTCACTTCAATATCTTTTCTTCGTTCTTTCTTCCTGATAATTTTGACTTTTGTAATCAACCTTTATGTGTAAAGAAAATATATTTTCTCATACGTGGTATGATATTAGGAAAGTCAAGAGATGTCTCTCGAAGTCATTTTTCTAAGTGACTATGGAAAGCCAACTATTAGTGATTCCCATCTTTATTTTTGATATTTTATGTCCTTTTTAAGACATAAATATATGTGAAAGATGTAATATTGATATATTAAATAATGCTGTATGAATTTAATTGCTCAACTCTACTTTTGACAGAGTGTAGAGATAGGTTTGACATGAAGAGTCAAGATACTTTCTATGGAAATAAAGGAATCTGTAAGAGAAAAAATCAAATTTCACTGAATCTAGTTGTTTTAACTTTTATTGAAGTATGGTATATATGTAGAAAGTGAATCAGTCCAAAATATGCAGTCTGATGGATTTTCACAAAATAAGCACTCCATAACCAAACAATATTGTCAACAACACAGAATCCCTAGTCATTAACCATCTAAGAACAACTTTACAGCTTATTTCATCATTGATTAATTTTGCCTGTTTTGAATCTTAGAGAAATAGAATCCTAGACCATGTTCTCTTTGTGTATGTACTCCTTAGCTTCCATCACTCAATTTGTGTTTGTGAGATTTATTTATTTGTGTATGTTGTTGTAGTTTCTTTGGCCTTATTGTTATATTGTAGTCAATTGAATAAATGCATCGTGAGTTATTTACCCATTTTACTGTTGACAGGTATTTGCACGTATTTTAGTTTGAGACTATAACAAATAATATTGTTATGAACCCTATGCCTGAATTTGGTTTAAGAAAAAGATATTCACTTCCTCTTGGTGTATACCTAATAGTGGAATCTGTAGGATATATGGTATGCGAAATATTCAGCTTTAGTAGGTACTGCCAAATGGTTCTCTAAAGAAGTTGTGTTACACAGCTTTTATTTCTATTTGTATGTGTGGAGACTGGGGCCTTATAGTGGCCTCTCTAGAAAGACTTTCACAACATACTGAGTCCTTTATTCAACTTGTACATACTGAGTATACTCTCTACACTAGGAAATATTAAGAGCGAATTGTTTGCTTTAGGGTTGAAAATAGACTTGTATATTCATTTTCCATGCAGTCACCATGGTGCTACCATAAAAATAGTTGTGGGGACATTATCTTTCTTTCATATTTTTAAGTATTTCATATATTTGGGTTATGAGGTTCAGTAATACTAAAATATTTGTAGTTCACAGCGGGTTAATGCAGTGCCTTAACATGAAGCTGAGAGTTCAACAAATACAGTAAGCATTCTATTCTGTCATATCTCCTCATCTTAAGGATATACCATATCCACTTCTATTAATCCACTTGTCATTAATAGGAAAGTTGTGGACAGGCTGCTGAAGAAAATATTTTGCAAATCAAACTTATGGCATTGTGACATAAAAGAAGTGATATATGTAATGTCTTTTAATGAAGTAGCTCTATGCAGGTGCAGTTCTGGGATAAGAAAGCCAGTTCTCCTTCAGCATGCCTTCAAGTAATCCAGAGAGTAGAGACAGATATAACTTAAGCCTCTCCCTTGAACCAGAGGAGACAGGCAGGGTGACTGAAACAGCCTGTCTAGGCTGCTCAATTCTCCTGTTTCTGAGAACTTTTTATTTCACACTCTCTTTTTTTCTTATTCCCTCATTTGAATTTATAAATAAATAACCATTTAGAATGAAGAAAACTTTGACAAACAAATTTTTTCATGTTTTTAAAGTTTTAGCATCAAGTACACACATATGCATATTTTGGTCATATGAACTGAACTGAATTGTCACCATTAAAATGTGATATTCAATGATATAGTACTTGATAAGCAGGGATATGTTTGGTAAATGCTTCCTAGTGTTTATTAATTAACCCTCTCTAAAATAGCATGCATTTAATCTTAACATATTCATATTAATAGTAATGAAATTATTATAAATGACTTGATTACAAGTATTTCATATTTATTCTTTAGACTATTCACTAGTATATTCAGAGATAAGGGCATGGCTGAAAGTTTTTGTTAGCTTCTCTAAACAAGACCCAAGAGCATTGAAAACTTTCCTTCAAATCTTCATAGAAATTCCTTTTGATCTTTTAAACAAGCTAGCCCATTTCAGAGGTATAGAGAGCTTACAACATTGCACATTAAGGGGCTGTCACAGTTTTTTGTCAATTGCACAGAAATATTTCCTTTGTGGTAAAATACTCCCTAAGATTCTAGGCTAGCATCAGATATTAGACAGTGAAAAATGTTTAATCATTCCTAAATGATAAAAGGAGAAAAAAGTGGTGATTCAGAGGATCTCTGATCCAGGTTATAGGCAAGTGATTGACCAGATAGAGGAAAGAGAAACCAGAGCCGACTTTAGCAGAGAGGAAGTTTGTTCTGTACAGTGTTACTTCTGATTTTCAGATTACAAACAACATAAACAGTTAAAACTATCACATTGTATACAAATGTAAGGTAAATCTAATTTTAATTTTGCTAATATATTTATTGTTTAATAAAATTTATTTTTGAATGACACTGGAGATAGAAATAGTTGCATAGATAGTGAGAATAGTATTCCCAGTTTCTCCCATTGTTAGCATTTTACAATAGTATCTAGAGTGCATTTGCCACAGCTAAGAAACCAACATTGTTGCTGTGTTGTTAACCAGACTTCAAACCTTTTCTAATTTCTTTTCAGGTTTCACTCATTTTACTAATATTCTTTTTTTCTTTCCCAGAATTCTATACAGGACATAAGATCAGTATATTTCATTACTCTCCTTTGGTCTGAGGTGGGTTTTTTAGACCACCCTTGTTTCCCAAGACCTTGAAAAATCTTGAGGATCTCAAGGCTCAGCCTGGATTCCATAGCAAGTTCCTCTTCAGATAGTGTAGTCCAGACTTTCTGCATCTGTACTTTGAATTATATTTTTACTTCAGTGAATAATTCATTAATAGTAAGAAGAGCTTTTTCCTCTATAGGCAGTCCCTTACCTATTATAATTCATTGCTGCTAATCACTTTATAAAGAAATCCTTAGCAGTAAATTTACTTTGTTCAACATATCATTACTATGCTTAGAGGTTGTGTTTTTTGGGTTTTTTTTTTTCAATACTAATAATTATTATTTGTTTAATCCATGATGCTAAATTCCATTTAGGATATTGAAATTGTATCTCAGTCTATATTTCACACCACACCCACCAACAGAGTTCCAAGGTCCCTTGCCACCACCTTTCCCTTAATTTCTTTTTCCTCACTCTCAATAGCAGATAGTTTAATAAGATGAGTTGAAAGAGGAAAAAGATAGAAGACAAATAGCAATAAAATTTACTTAGACTCTAATATTGAAACATCATATAATCAAATCAAACATTACTGCACAAATGAAAAATTTCCAGTTACAAAAAATTTTCATAAAGATAAAAATCAAGCCAAATTATATCTTTTTGATATACCCATACATCTATGTCAGCACTCCTAGATTCATTCAGGGTACTGAATTATATGCTTTAATTGCACACAAAAGTACTGGAACAATCTTTTGTTTCTTTATTTACATCTATTATAAAATGTGTTGGCAGACTTAGCCATTAACGATTTCTGCTTTCTCAAGGAAAAGATAATTTACCCACTTAAAGATAGTAGGCTCCTGAGTATTGTTTTTCTCCATTTGGTGTCCGTGTTTCCCCCTTTGAGCACTTGAGTGCTTGCAATCAGGGCACAATGATACACTAATATCAACTGAACCACTGCATCAGCCATAATGCTGTGCGACTCCTGGTTTCACCAGCACTGAGTCTCAGCAATGTGGAACGCATCCCAGAGCAGAGGCCGGCTCCTCTGCATAGCGACATCTGTTCCCCTTCTCCCCATGGAACATCTGCTATGAAGCATAACTCCTGCTGAGCACATGTAGACCCCGACTGGGGCCTTTCCCCTGAAATTCTCAGACCCCAAAGTTCTACTGCTTGAATTAAAAAACTCAGACTCCAAGAGACATCGGACACTTCAGAGCTTCAGAAGAAAGTGTTTTGTTTTCATTAAGGGTATTAAGGTTAAAAGAGGTTAGTGTGACTTTTTTGACATTTAAGCATTTTGACTTCTCTGATTAGTGGTGTTACTTGATCGGATATTTTTTATAAATAAATATATGAATACAAATATTATCCACATTGGAGACATTTTTACAGTTTTATTTTATAATGTCCTAGCTTCATTCTCATAGTCAAGTATGTCATATTTTATATTTTTATTTTATGAATTTGAAATATTTGACCATCAAGTGTCAAGAAGACATGGAATGATCCCCTTGAAATAACGAAGATAATCCAAGAAGTCACAAATCAGACATTTTAAATTTAATTAAATTAAAGAGACAGGATGGAATTTTCTCTTCAAAACAACAGAATCATCATTTGCTTAAGTGGTTCTTTAGACTGTTGAGGGGCCGATGGTATTTTACCTGGGGTCAGCATTCCAGGAAGTATACCATTATTGTACTCCCTGGCTACTGTAATCTTACATCATCCTTTTAAAATTATAACAGTGGATTTAAAAATGCAAAATTTGAGACTGGGGAACAGAGGGGTTATGAGTGACCCAGTTCTTTGTCTTTTAAGAAGAAATTCATCTTTGTTCTCTAGAGTTAATAGTTCTAATATTTTATTACACCTAGAAAAATTCACATCTGCTTGTATTTTTCAAACATTATTAGCAAACTTGATTATTCTATGCTCACTTATACAATCTAGAAACAGTTGATGGAACAGTGAAGCATATGGTAAATATCTGTTGAATAAATGATCAAAAGCATGAATTGTAGGATTTTCCACATACCTCAACAAGACATTTATCTTAAAAATATTATTTTATTTATTATTTTATTATTATTATTATTTTGATGTATAATTTAAGCCATTTTTAAAATGTGACTATCCAGTTTTTCTCATGCTATAACCTGTACATTGAAAAGATAGACAGATGTCTACACAGTGTCTACACTATAATCACTGGTTTCTCTCTGATTTTCTGCTCACCGCTTTCAGTAACGTGGCAGGTAAGCTATGAGCAGAGCTCTATTTCACACTGTGTAAGGCTGACAGTGCTGAATTGTTACTGGCAGCGTTTTGTTTTGTAAAATGTATTAGACCAGGGATGAAGCAAAAGTTAAATACTGTCTGGCCTTCCTAATCTTTCCTTTTACTCCAGGTTAGTTATAACACCTGTCACCATTGAGAAAAACCTCCCAAGACAGAAAAATCAGATTATCTCCTCAGGGTCACCTCCCAAGTACCATTGACACGTTCTTAGGCATTTTTCTTCCTGCTTTGTTTGCCTCCCTTCTTTTCAATAATAAAAATTAGGTATAGAGCTCAGTCTTTATATTAACTCCATCATTACGTAGCATATAAAGGAATCAGGAATGTCTTGGGATAGTAGAAAAAATAGTAATTACAGGCATGTTCTTCTGTCGCTTTTGTAATACCCATATCTGGTGCCTGGCCCAGCACCTCTATCAGGGCTGAATGAGCTCTCATCTTTCTCCAAGCAGAAATTTAGTTGAAATTACCATAGACATGGTCAGAAAGGCCTTTCAGGAGCAGACAGACTTTGTGTGTGTGCAGAGGTGTGCAGAGTTGCTTGCATGTGGCTGATTGGCACAGTCAGCAGCTGTGGGTCACCTGTGGGCCTCTGCCAGGAAAGCCACACACTGGTAAGGAACCCCAAGTACCCACACCCCCTCCACAGATGGGTACAGACTTGAATGACACACAGGGGGTTTAAAACAAGCAGAGTGGCATCAGTGAAGATAATGGTTCCCCACATGGAACTCAGCTCTCACCAGGCAGCTCAAGCCAATGAAATATTTTATATTTCTCATTTTTTACAAGGCATTGGCAAGATTACAAAAAAAAATACTGGCAAAACAGAGATGTGACTATGCAGAGTTTGAGAGCAGTGACTCCTTTCTATGAAATTTGGAAGCAATGCTTTAAATCACTACAAGCTTACTATTCTCTCTCTTTATTTTTTATTTTTTATTTTTTTTTTGCTTGTTTTCTCTCCAAATGTAGCCAAAATATCCATGGCAGCAAGGAAAGTGTGATTGGACAGCACAAGCCAGGCTCTCTTACTAGTCATTTTGAAATTCACACAGCCCTGCAGAAACCTCTAAGTGTTCTGAAAATGGCAACAGATTTGTATCATCAAATAATATAGCAGTAAAACCAAGATTCAAGGGTTGTTAATCTCAAACATATTATGGGATTGCAGAGCAACTAAAGTACTGAGTGTCTCCATTTTAATTACCAGGGTTGGCAGAGGAATCCAATTATGTTGCTGTGTCCCCAGCATAACCCTTTCTGGCTTTGTTTACTGCTCCTGTATGCTACACATGTTTTGACCACCTTTATTTATTTGTTTCTTGTGTGTTATTTTACCTACAATGCAAGCCTCCTGGTCTAATTTAAGAGATAGTTTCAGACATTTTATTCTCATTGAAAGTGTTTCTCATCATCCTCGTGCAAGCTGAAAGTGTGAAATGCTTCATGTTAAGATTTTTTTTTCTTTTATCATCCCCTAGTGGAATTGAGGCAATGAGGATAACTAGTTTCCCATATGTGCCAGACAATTGTTTGAATCTGATCGTTAAAGGCAAGGGTTGCACAAATTAGTCTAACTGGAAATGTCTGACATCACTAGAAATTTCAGTCTAAGGAGTAAATTTTCATTTTCATGAATTCTTCATACAGTGCCAATAAAGGATCTTAAACTTTTTACTTCTGAACATATTTTCACACCCTAGAATCCAAAAGATTCTGAGTGAATCTGGAAGTACTGAATGAAAATAAAACAAAATTTTCAATTCAGATGATCGCTCTCATTGATAATTGAACTGAAGCATCATTTGCATAGATTATGGATGGCACTTTTATAATAAACATCATATTAGTTACCAAGTTTTTTCTTCTGCCATCTGTTATTCCTGGAATCCACTCTTATTTCTACCTTTAATTTTTACTGTATTATCTGCTTTAGCCTTTATTGTTCTTCCCTAAATAATTTAATAATTTTCTGACTTGTTTGTTTCCAGAATGTTCTTGCTCTATCCCTCACTTCTACTGAAAAATTTACCAGGTTTCTTCCTGCCAATAATCTATCATTCACTCTTCTCATCTGACATTCAAAACCTTCTATGACATGGGCCCAATCTAACCTTTTAATCTGCACTCTGCTTCCTCATAATCGACACTTTCATCAAACTTTATTATTGACTCTGCAATGAACATCATATTTTTCTCTCACTGCCTTTTTGTTTTTCCCATGTTCTATCATCCAAGAATTCAGTCTTACTTCAATTTTTTTTATTCGAATCTCATTCTTTGAGTAAGTATAAAGAAGTCTTTGCTATCATAACTTTTGTATCATAACACTCTGTATGTTATTTACTTTTATTTCTTTTTTGTACAGATTGATCTCAAAAAAGTTGTGTAAATTCTTTAATCTTCAAGATTATATTTCACAAATTTTTGTGTATCCCTAGTTACCTGAGCACTTTGGTATTTGTATAACTGCTCATTTATTCATTCAGCATATATTGATGAGCCCCTACTCAGTGTCAGGAGCTGTGTTAAATGCTAAGTATATAGCAGTGAACACCAAACACAGTACTCATGGAATATGTATCTGTTCTGTTGGAAGAGTATAGGTAAGAAACAAAGGATACTAGTACATATGTAGAGCTAAGGTGGAAAAGAGAACTTTAAAAGTGGTATCAAATTGAGGTGATGGGGATATCACTCTCTAAATACGGTGACTAGGAAAGGTGAAAAAGTGAGAAATCTGAAGAATGGGAAAATAAGTCTTGGACCGTCTTGAGGAAGGACACTGCAACTTAATGTACAAAGGTACTCTGGAGGATTTGTTGAAGTTGAAAGTGAAAGGTATAAATTAGTAGATGGAGTGAAATTATAGAGAAGGTAGGGTAGACAGAGGTTAATTGCAATGGCATTTGTTTTTAATCTGAATACTAAGGAAATTTTTGTGAAGTTGACTATCAAGTATGATGGTCTGAAGTATATTTAAAGCATGACACTGGTTTCTGAATTTAAAATAGATTGAAAGATCTAGGGTATAAGTAGGGAGAATAGTTATAATTTTTTGAAGATTTGAGACTGGGTAAATGGGTGCATTCTAGACACAAATTGATAGGATTCCTGTTAAACTCTCTCTTTAGCCCAGTAGCATGAAGGAAGAAAAACAGACTAGAGAAATATGGCCTTGGAAAAGGAAGGCTCCGACCTTCATCTTTGCCTATTACAATGATACCCTGAATGGCAAAGCTAACTGATATAGAGTGTGAAATAATCAAAGTCAAATGAAGAAGGAAAATTTGGGATATCAAGAAAAGAAAGAAACATTCCAACTAACCTCACTGACCCAAGAGTATGACTTACCCAAGAGTAAACACATTTAACAGTAGAAACTACCCCATAGCAAGTTGCAGATTGTTTTTATAAATTGTCTTCTACAAATCATTTTGTCCTCCATGCATAAGCTTCCCAAAAGATAAAATCAATTCCTTTTATTCTGTTTTTAAAATTAAACTATTTCGTTTAGTACTTCAGATGTACAAACTGTCATTCTTTCACTATTCATCAACGCATCATATACTGATCAATAAAAAATAAGAAATTCAATAACTGTAGGACATAGTTATGTATGTAAGGCAAAGTCTCATAAGAAGTTACACCGCAGTTGGGAAAACAAATTGTTATATGTTTACTGAATCTAGGAATGACTCAGTACTAGTTACTGAAGATAAAAAGTAATATATAACCTACTAGTTGGATCTTATAAGCAGAAAAATAATACTAGAAATTCTGAGAAAAGACCACCTATTACTTGACCATGTATCATTAAAGATGGTTTTGATGAGTAGAGATTAAATATAATGAAAAAAGAAGAAAATTCTAGGCTTAGAGAGTGTATACATGAATTCTTAGAGGAGCTTGTGGGCAATGGACCATCTAGAAAAGATCCAATAGGTGGAACAGATTAAAATTTAGATAGTAAGTGGCTTATATAATCAAGTGAACAAAGTTGGACTTTAACCAAAAGACAATGAATAGTTGTTAAAGATTTTTAGAGAGTCTAAGAGAACTCTTTTTAGAGTCTAAGAGAAATGATAAAAACACGAACTTCATTACATTAAGACGATCCTCCAGGAAACCATGTGAAAATTATCTGAAGGAGAAAAAGAGTTCTGAGATCTCATAGAATTTGAGCATTGACAATTCTGAAACATCACTAAAATTCTATCTGTATTTATCTGTATTTCTCCTATTATAAATAATACCCCTGCACTTTATTTCTAAATTTTTATTCAGGTATTCCATTGAAATCATGAATGAACAAAATTCTGGCTGAATAGACACCATGTTTCTATTTAGCAGTCTCATACCCAGCATTTAATTTTGGCGAATAGTTGGTTAGTCATTCAAAGCCAATAAAGAAAAGTTAGCACAAAAAATTTAGAATGGAAATTTTCCCATTATTTTATATTCTTGGTTGAGACCACAGAGTTTATGATGTTGGATACAAACTTCACCATCCAAAGGAAAGTGTATCATCTTGGGACTGTTTATTAAGAGAAAGCCAAAGTAGCTCAGCAA
The DNA here is from genome assembly GCA_004363575.1 of Solenodon paradoxus. Taxonomy (NCBI): domain Eukaryota; kingdom Metazoa; phylum Chordata; class Mammalia; order Eulipotyphla; family Solenodontidae; genus Solenodon; species Solenodon paradoxus. Next base: position 228,664 of record RJWH01000185.1, on the reverse strand, counting down.
CATCTACAGATTAAGGCTAGGGAACATCGGTGAGGAGAAATTTTATCAAAGGGAGAAAATGTGTAGAAATAAAGAGAGAAGGCAGTATCCCTTTGTGTCCTTGAATCTTGGTCTTCAAACAAATTAGAATTCTTGAAACTCCTTGGAGAGACTGTGAGATGCTGGGATCAAGAAGCAGAAACTGACATGTGAATCCATGGTCATAAGTTGCTGAGTTCAGAAACCCAGAGAGGTGCCCTTGTTGCTACCAGGATGGACTGTCTGATGTCTTAGGAGAACTTGTCTTGTCAACTCCTAGAATTTTGTTAGCAAAGAAACTGCAGCCTCATTCTCACATTGAAAGTTCAGAAGGTTTGCCTTCTGGACAATATTTGAAGCAGAATGATACAGAGAAAAAAAGAAAAAACAAGAGAGGCCATTTGAAATTCTAGAGTTTGTCAAACAATGGGGTTGACATTCCTTAGAATCAAGTAAATACTGTAGAAGATAGCTAGATTGAAGTCATATTGAAAGTACTGCCTCCCCTCCACCACCAATCAAAAAGTCTCCTTGCCATGGTGAGTTCCTGGTGTGGTCTACTGTGGGGATACTGTTAAGAGTAAATTTTTAAAAATTTACTCAGAATAGGCACATTCTCATCAGAGAGCTCACAATAGTGAAGGTCATTAGGGTGTAAAGAGAGAGAAGTAGTTCATAATCCTTCATCTTTATTTCACTTTTATTTAGTTGTTCACACTGGTTGCTTCCCCCACCGAGACTCAGTACTCACACCCAGGAGCACATGACTTGCTCCTAATGAAGTGATTGACCTAACCCCTGCTACACCAGGGAACACTTGAATTCAATAATAACCTATGTAAAATTTCAAGTTTTTGGATATCTTCCATGACAGAAGGTAATAACCAGCTAGTGCTAGTTTAAGAAAGAATTACAAATGGTTCATGTAGTATTCAAAGACCTTTTCTCACTTCTCCTCAAAACCTTCCTGTGCTTTAGTTTTTGGAATAATCAAGAGGATAAGAAGGAAGAGAAGTGTAAGATGAAGGGAGAGTAGATTTACCTTGAAGTTAATGAAGCTCAAACCTCTGAGCCACTTACTTGCACAGCATTCCTGGAGTGCCATCACTAAAACTTTTTATTTATGATTTTATTCATGATTTTTCATAAAGAAGACACAGCACTCCAAATTACATGTGTTTTAACTCTCACAAAACCTGGGATGATAAAAAGTAAAGGACTAGACAATGCATGCCCTTTTTTTCATTGTGGCTACTTGACTGGCTAGACTAGTTGGTATATAAGTACAAAGAGAAATTAATCTTTTGATTTAGTGTAGGCTGGACTTATTGACACCTGTAACTTAATACACTTCTAATACCTGACAGTTAAGGAAAATCCATACTTGAATTGCCATCAAGAGACAAGAGAAGAGGGGTTGGAGAGAAGGTTGAAATGCTGTGGAGCAGAGGGAAATCAGAACTGCTTCCTAAGAAGCTTAACCCATTGATACTTACATTTTATAGAAAAAATTTACTGATGCTAGTTTTACAGTGAGCCTTAAATGTAATTTGGAAGGAAATCAACTTAACTCCTCTCTTTCTATTTCCATATTTAAAATTTCTATATTTTTATCCTTAATGCCAGTGTTTTAGAGTGAATCAAGGGAAGATGACTTGAATATTGTGGACAGAACATACACACAAATATTTCTAACCAGCATGAAATTTCAGTAAATTTATTAGGAAAGTAGGCTAAAACTACCAAATTTGTGCTGGTCTCATGCCAAAGGAAATCAATAAAAAGGTGAGAATTTTGTATTTTTTCTCATGCTTAAAGTAACATGATATTTCTGTTGTTAAAAAAAAGACATTCTGTTACCTCTGGAAAAAAATTCATTTTGCTTAAGAAAGCGTTCAGTATATAAATGTTTTGATAGGTATTGTTGGTGTTTTTATCATATGATGATAAATAGCTTAATTTAGTTTACAATGAATGTAAAAAGAAAAGTCATCTAAAGAAGGGAAAATAGAGCAATAGGTTGTGATACTAGTGGTAGTAAAATTTAATATATATATATATATATTGAAAAAATGTACTGACAATCAGTTAGTGAAACTTGAGATTTAAAGTGTACAGAGTATACTACTTTGTCAGTTGTTTTTTTTCCCCTTATCAGCATATCCATGAACATACTCTAATTTGATTCCTCTAGTTATAATCAGCTCATCTTTTGTGTGAGATGTCATTTTTTTTCTTCTTAGAACATTATGCCCTAAAGGTCATATTTGCTATACTTCAGTCTTATCCAAAACCCTTTGGAATACAGAGTTGTATTTAATTGAGTTTTCACTTGGATTTCTTTCAGAGCTATTTCTTTGAGAACATTGTATTAAACAAAATTGTCACGGGCTGGCTTAACTTCATGGCTAACTCTTGATGATAAGTATGTGGAATAGTTGGAAATGTAATCTACAATGTTTTTTCTATGCAGACATTAAATTATATATAATTTAGCACTTATCTTCAGTTATATTCTGAAACTTCACATTTCAGTAAGCATTTTTTATAATTTTTGATAGATAATGGACAACAAAGGAGTATGGAAACTAAGGAAACAGAAATGATATCACTATCATTTGTTAACTACTACTTGATAGACAATCTTGGGTTTCTCTTTTTAAAGTAATAATAGTTTTATGGCAAAAGCAATAATATACTTTGGGGATTTTATATTCTCTTTATATTGCTTATATAAGATAAGTGTTAGCATCTTGGAAATTAATATAACTTAACGGAAGATAGAGGACATTAAGTATCAGGCGATTTGTTATATTTCTTGTTTATGTTGTTTCTCAGCACTGTTGAGGAGGAACTCAGTGCTCTGATTTAATTTTTTGAAGCATCACTCTGCAACTATGCTTATAAAGAAATGCCAGTATTAGTACCAATGAAGTTCAATAAAACATCATACTAATGAAATTTGATTGAAAAATTGCAGAATTTGTTTAATTCTTCTAGCCTAGATGTATCTGAGCAGAGAATTTGTCTAATGCATTCACTGCAACTTCCCTTGCCAGATAATTAGAATGGTATTTAATGTATCTGAATTCCAATTCTCTTTGAATTCTGATATAATTTTAATTAAATATCTAAATTATTTGTATAATATATAAATATATTATATTTATATTCTGTATTCTATAAATAAATTATATATTATATAAATATAAATATATTATATAAAATATAAATATATTATAATATATTATTACACTTTATATCAAGTACCGTTCTAATTATCTGGCAAGGGAAGTTACAGTGAATGCAATAGACAAGTTCTCTGCTCTCTTAGAAATACATTTTGATTCCCCAGAAAACAGTTTGGAAACTGGTAACTACATAAGATCATTTAAACTAGAGCTAAAGGGTATTAAAGGAAAAAAAAAAAAAGAGTGGTAGGATAGTTATGGCTGAGGTATATGATCTGTACATATGTTTTGGATATTGACCTCATGTTGAATATATAATGTAAACAAGTCTTCTCCTATTCAGTTGGATATCTTTTCATTTTTGTGATGCCTTCTTTTTCTGTACAGAAGCATTTTAGTATGATGTAGTCCCATTTTTTTTTTTTACTTTTGTTTTCCTTGCTTGTCCTTAGAGTTGAATCCTCAAATACCTTACAATTTATTGTGTTAAATGTTCCTGTTGCTTGTTGTTTCCAATTCAAATTAAATTCTGGTGATAGCTTATTTGATCATGGATCAGATACTAATTTCTCCTGACAAGGAATTTATAAACATACTAACAGCCTAATCACTTCAAATTTTTTCAAATATAAATAAAATAAATATCAAACAAATAGTGAAATACAGCTATTTTCAGGAAAATGGAATAATTTTAAATAAATAATTTTACAGTTTAGGCAATCCTAACCAATTCTATTAAAAATCATTATCTTAATGCAACAATGATCTTCGTTGGTAAGATATTGCTTTACTAAAGGTATTTCTCGTATATGTAGTCTGATTTTATTATGAAAGTGGAGTTTATGTCATATTACCAAACCTTAATATTATGCAGTAATTTAAAGTTTTAGTTAATGCACTAAAAATCATATTCTGAAACAAGTTGCAGTTCTTTGCAAACAATTTTTTAATTTAGCTTGCTCTGTATTGTCATATATAAGGGAGGAAATTAAATGACAGAAGTCTTAAATTCAAAATTGAGTTAGCTTAATAATAACTAATTATTAAAATCAGGAGCTTTTTTTCTGTCTTTTTTTTTTGATGGTATTCACAGTATCGTTTCTTTTTTGTTGTTGTTTTTATACCTCTCCCATTAGATCTACATTAAACTTTAAAGAATTATTGTTTCTACATCTAGGTTTTTGTTTTGCTTGCTTACAGTTGTCTCTGATGATTTTAATATCTATGAGAGAAAGGAAAAGAAAATAAAGAAAAAATTAAAATATATTATCCAGAATAGTAAAATCATAAATCTGTAATTTAAGTTCAAAGACCATCTTGTTTAATCTTTATCTTCACTAAGTTAGAGAAAATATTAGCAATTTTACAGATCAGGTGGTAGAGGATAAGAGATGTTAAAGTGATTCCCAAGGACACTGAATGGCACATGTTGAACACTTAAATACTAGTTAAGTGTATTTTTGAATGACTATTACTAATAAGTGCCTAAATGAGTAATATAATCAAGATTTCTTTCAATCCTATACCACCTCTAATTGCATTGCTTACTACAGTAAGTAGAAAACACTCCAAAATATATTAAAGTCTTTATTTTCAAGGATGGGCTTTTCATGAAAGAAATCCTATTAAAATTCTAATTCAACTAACTTTTTTCTTTCCTCCCAAATCATTGCCTATTTAGCATCAGGGTAAGGAGAATAATCATAACTCTATGGAAACCAGGAAACCATTTACTTAATATACCCAATTTAGTCACTTCAGTACATGATACTTAATGCGGGACTTTCCTTCAAATGTCTTATTTACATTCTTTTAGAAATTATTTATTTTTCAAACAAATGTGAGATGTTTTATATTCCTACACATTACTATATCCACTTACATGTGATCCCCAGTTTATAATCATATTAGTCTTAGAAAACTTTATTTTTGTTGGTTAACATATACACTTTACACTTAAGAACAGGTGTAAACTCTGACATCTGGAACAGCCATCAGAGAAGAATGTCCCTGAGGCATTTACACAAGAGGATATTAATACACATTCACACAATGACATTTCCGACAGATAAGTGCCCTTATATCGGGGCACCAAATAAGAAAAATAGAAAGCATTAGCAAAGAGCACATGACATAAAATGAAATACATATGTAGAGACTGACCATCATTTGCAGGGGTTAGAAGCCTATTCCATGGTGAAACTGAAGTTCATTTTAAAATGAAAGATTTAACATTTAACAGCTAAGCACATACAAAGGAATTCATAACAGAAAATCCACATCAATTGGAGTGACCTTTCTCAGAGATATCTTTTACAGATTTTCCTTCTGGCTGTCTCTTTTCTTCCTTGTGCTACCTCAGCCCCTTTTCAACAGAGGCCTTTTTTCTTTTTTTCTTCATAGATAACCTGTATTTTAAAATCTTTAGTTTTATGAATCAGTTTCCATTGTAGAAGACTTTGAAGTGATATTTCTGCCCTGTTATTTGAAGACTTTGGGAATTTCATAATCCTCTGTATTATATCAAGCTTCTTCTGTTAGGAAGCTGGTTCAAATTATGACAGTAGGGGAGAGAAACACAGTTTTTATATGCACATTCTTTTTAAAATATTTTTGTCTCCTATTTCATTCCTCCACATATAAATCTATGGGACCCCCTATTTGCTAACTCTAACCAATGAACCCAAACTTAGGGTATAAGGAAAAAATTACAAATTTGATGTTTGAGTTCTTTTTGAATGATGGCTATAGCCTCTTTATTGTAAGACATTTTTAGAAATATCACATTTTTATTCCTAGTCAAAACCTTAATGTTCATGGCAATTAGCTTTGTCTCACTGATGAAACTTACAAAACTAATCTTTCCAATAACTTTTAGTTATGTTTCATTTTACTATGATAAGCTTAAAGGAAAGGAAAGGAAAAAAATGTCATATTTGGAAAATGCAATAACCAGGGCTTCTGGAATTTTCTATAGTTGTCTCATTTAGATATTTACTCAGGTGGTAGCAGGTTTATGTATCTGTCCAGCACAGCAAGGGAGAACTTTCCAAACTAACTATACCCTAGTTGTCACTTGTAAAATTCAACATTAATCTAAAAAACACCTTTTTGAAGGTCATGTCACTTCCACACTCAGGATATAATTTCTGATCAACATTATTCTGTGTATGTGTTTTTCCCAGAATATATGAAGAAATGACAAAGCATCAGCCATGTAATTACTTTCAAAATATGTAAGAATTATGAGTGTTGGTATGTGGAGTGATTAATTTGACTTAAAAGTGACTGAGCTTTAAAATTCTAACCAAGGCTTATCACAGCAAAAAGGATAATTTCTTGGACAAGTGGTTTTTTGAGCAGATCTTCATAATGAGTTAAATGATATACTTGGTTCTTCAATATCCCAAAAGATCTTGAGAATGGTCAATGTGGTTCCTTGGGGAATAACTCTCATTCATGCTAGCAAACTCAGCTATTGGCTTTGGCACTATGCACTCCAATCTGATATTAATGAGTAATACTCCTGATCCTATTCCAAGATGCTGGGCTGTTAAGACCTAGAACTCACCTCCCCACAGCTACAAACAAAATAAAAGTTAGCAAATATAACCTTTGAAAAGGAACTAGGACCACCCCCTCCGTAAAGAGAAAAGAAAAACACTGAGATAAATGGTAGTATAAGTCAATCTCTCTTTGTGTCAACCGACACTATTTGGAAAGCCTGCAGCCACAGGGAAAAACCCAGGAGAATGTATTCTCCTGGAGCTGAAGATTCATCAGATGCCAGGATAACTAGGAACTGGCTTTCATTGCCTAACTTCAGAATGAAGCTGAAAGAAGGCTAGGAAGTTTGTAGACTAAGATGCTGCCACCACACAGTGCCAGCTGGGGGCCTTTATTGCAGAAAAGTTCTCAGGGGAAAACACCTGCACACCCCAACATGTGTCCACTTCTTGACACTTCTATCTACCTCTCACAGGCTACCAGAGACAGTCAGATCATAGGCTCATGCCCAGAGTTAGCTGGTTTCATGAAAGAAATCCTTGGGAAGATCACTGGAACAGCAGCAGCTCTTGCAGGTGTCAGATACTATCAAACAGTTTTGTGTCTTCGTGGTACTATCTAGGGCTTCCACACCAAGCCCTAGGGCTTAATTACTGCCCCTTATTGGAACTGCCACTCCTCTGGAAGACTAAGAGATATTCACAGGGGAGTGTACTTGCTATGAGAAAATCCTGGCTCTCCTTCTCTCTCCTGTGTCTTCCATTGGGACTGTAACTTGCTTGCCACTGTGCCACAACTCTTGTGTGTCACTCCTTGCATGTTGCTGTCTATGCCTGTTACTCTGGGGAAAACCACTTCATTCCCTCCCCCAACTCCAATTTTATAATCTGGACTATCAGGTCTCAACACAAAGAAGGTTTTAGAGTTTCAGCAGTCTTGAGTAGTGCTGACATCAGATAAATAAAGGAAGCCCAGCTTTTTGGGAGCCTTTCTGGAGACCAACACACAGGTCTGTGTTACACAACTTGATAGCCTAAAACAAGACCTTTGTGCAAGGTAATCCTAACCCATAGATATAAACAGAGAATGCTGAACATATCAAAGGCAGAGAAGTAAATGCAAAACAATGCACCAAAATAAACCCCAAGGGAAAGTGTGAATTCAACAGATTTAAATAAACTGCCTAATGAAAATTTTAAGGCAAAAGTTTTAATAATGCTCACTGAAGTCAGGAAAACAATGGAGTAACAGAAAGAGATCTACAACAAAAACAGAGATAATATGAGGGCATTCCAGACAGAGTTGGAGTTAAAGAACACAGCAGAGAAGCTCAAGAGTTGGCTTCAAGAAGTCTCCAAGAGAATCACTGAGCTAGAAGATAAAGCAATGGAATGCATTGAAACTGAGGATCCAAGAGAAAAAAGAATTAAAGCAAACAAAGAACTAAGCCAATCCCATGGGATAGCATTAGGAGAAACAACATTCTCATTCTGTGGAGCTCAGAAAAAGAAGAGAGAAAGAAGGGGACAGGAATTGCATTTGAAGAAATAATGGCTGAGAATTTTACTAACCTGAGGAAGGAAGCAGAACTCCAGACCCAGGAAGACCAAGAGTTCTAAACAACAGAAACTCAAAAAGATCTACAATAAGCCACAACCTTGTTAATATGTCAAAAATACAAAACAGAGAATCCTAAAAGCAACTAGAGAAAAATGACTTACTTATAAGAGATCCTCCATAGGACTGTTGGTAGATTTCTCAGCTAAAAATTTACAGTCCAAAAGGGATTCACAAGATATACTCAACGAGATGAAATAAAAGACTTCCAACCAAGTATATACTTCCCTGCTAGTATCACTTAGGATTGAAGGAATGATGAAGAGCTTTACACACAAGGAAAAGTTAAAGGAATTCAGCACAAAGTCAGCTTTACAAGAAATACTAAAGGAAGTTCTATAAAATGACAAGCATCCCCACTAGAAGTAGCAAGACACAAAAAATATAAAATAGGGGAGGAGGGTAGTAAAAATATGTTAAACTGTTAAAATGAACTCGACTAACTTGCTTTCAAGTAAAAATAGGTTGGAAGCATAGGGACTTTAATGTAAACCATAGAGTAAACTAAAAACAACTCTAACAAACAAGAAAATAAAAAGGGAAACCAGGCACAATGCAAATGCTTTCAAAACACGTTTAAAGAAAATGTCTGCAACAACTCCCAGAAAACAATTAACAAATTAACAATAAGCAGCTACATATGAATAATCACCCTAAATGGTAGTAGATTGAATTTACATCAAAAAGACTTAAAAGTAACCAAATCGATTAAAAAACAGTCCAATTTCTGCTGCATCCGGGAGACTCATCTACATTTGAAGGATAAGCATAACACAGAGTCAGTTGTTCAAAGACAATCCTCCAATCAAATGGTAAAACCCCCACCAAAAAAAAAAGCAGGGCTAGTCATACTTATATCAGATAAAATAGACTTCCAATCAAATAAGGTAACAATAGACAGGGATGGACATTATATAATGATTAAGCGGTGAATTCTGTCAGAAGGCATAACTCTCACTAGTGTGTATGCACTAAATGAAGGAGCAACAAAATACATAAAGCAATTATTAACAGAATGAGAGAGGCATCAACAGCAATACTATAATAGTCAGAGACGTGAACACCCCACTAACGTCAATGGACAGATCAACCGGACAGAAAATTAACATCAAACAACTTTAAATGACAAATGAAAACAGAAAATTAACATGAAACAACTTTCAATGACAAATTAGAACAAATGGACTTAGTAGAAATATACTGAACACTTCATCAAATAAAGTGCTTCTTCCTCCTATCTCTTCCTGCGTAACTGCCTCTACTTGCCTGCACTCCCGCTAGCACATTTCCTTAAAAAAATATATAGAACATAATAAGAAACCACTATGAACATCTATATGCAATGAAATGGACAACTAAGAGGATGTGGACAGTATTTTAGAAACATTCAACCTACCAAGACTGAATCAGGAAGAAAAGAAAAACTTTAACAAGACTATCACAGGTAAGGATATTGAGAAGTTACTTAAAAGCCTCCCCAAAAATAAAAGCTCAGGACCAGACGGTTTTATTAGTGAGTTTACCAAACCTTCAGAGAATAATTAATACCTATTTTTCTAAAACTTCCCTCAAAATTGAAGAACAGTGAAAATTTACTAACACTTTCAATGAGGACAATATTAATACAGATACCAGTAGCAGAAGGGGACACCACTAAGAAAACTGCAGACTAATATCTCTAATGATAATTTATGCATGAATCTCAACAAAATATTAGTCAACTTAATCTAACAATATATCAAAAAGATTATCTATCATAATAAAGCAGGATTTACTCCAGGGATGAATTTATGGTTCAACATATGCAAATCTATTAATGTAATACACCACTTCACCAAAAGCAAGAAAAAAATTGTATGATCATATCAATAGATGCAGAGAAAGCATTTGATAGAATTCAGCACTTACAATTAAAACTACATAAAAATTGGAAAAGAAGAAATATACTTCAAACATAATAAGTTCCATATATGATAAACCTACCACCAGCATCACAGTGGTGAAACTGAAAGCATTTCTTCTAAGTTCAAGAATGAGGTAAGGCTATCCACTCTCACCACTTTTAACATCATACTAGAGGTTATACACAAGAGTACTAAGCAAGAAGAAGAAATAAAAGGAATCCATATTTGAAAAGAAGACACAAAACGATCACTATTTGCAAATGATATGATAATATATACAAAAAAATCCTAAAGACTTTATCAAAATGCTACTAGAATTAATCATGGTGAATTTGGTTTGTTAGTATTTGTTGAGAATTTTATATTAATATTCATCAGCATATGGAGCTGTGATTTTCTGTCCTGATGATATCTTTCTCTGGTTTTGGAGTCAGGGTAAAATTGACATCATAAAAAGTATAGTGTTTGGAAGTTTGCCATCTTCTTCAATTTTTTTGCAACATTTTGAGAAGGATTAATATTAATTCTTCTTTGAACATTTGGTAGAATTCACCAATTCACCAGTGAAACCATCTAGTCCAGGGCTTTTATTTATTTTTTTTTTTTTGTAGGTTGTGAGTGGGATTTTAATTACAGTTTCAATTTCCTTCCTTAGGACTGATCTGTTCAGGATTTCTATTTCTTCCTGATTTAGTCTTGGAATGTTAAGTATTTCCATGAATGAAGCTAAGATGTGCTCATGTAAGAAGACACAGCCTATAGAACCCTAAAAATCTTTCATAGAGCCTCAAAAAGAATGGTAGATTTTGGTCAGTTTTATTCCCAGTATATAAATAATTGTGATTAAATACAGTTTTATTATATAGTAATAAAGTTTTAGCTTCTCCTACAGCACATAAGTTTAAATAAAACTCCACCTTGGACAAGAATGAATTGATTTTCGTATGTGTGAAAGATAATTTATTCTTCAACAACAATACAAAGTTTTTTCTACCCTCCACAGAAAATTTAGTCATCAGCACTCAGTTTTCTTTACTTTTCAATTTTGATTAAACTCACACAGGCATATTGGGTGAAAATTGATTTTTGTTTCCTTTTTTGTTATATGGATCATCTTCCATAACTTCTACACAAAGATTGCGTATGTAATTCTTCTATGTGTAAATAACATCTTCAACAGCATGCTCTTAAATATATTTTACACAATAAGACAATAAGAAACTGACCATATTACTTTAAAGTAATTCTTTGCAACAACAATTGACACTGATAGTACAATTGAGAAAAAATAAATGAGATGATTCTAAACTCACAACTTTTGAGGGTTAGAAATTGTATTTTAGTTTACACTTTATTTTTAGATTTACACATATGCATGTGCATATTTTAAATAAGAATATATAGAGACAAAAATTGATTAAAAATTAAAACAGTCTGTATCAATCTGGTATCACCTCAACACTGTTATATAAAGACAAATTCATAGTAGTTTATTGCTAATAGGCATGTACATGGGCTTAGCAAATAGATTTCCTATTTGTCAGGAAAAATAAGTTGGTTAGGAAGTGGGACTATGTCTCATTACAGAAGCTAAAGAGGGTAAGTTGTTATTTAGAAGGTGGAGTGAGAGGAAGTGCTGTCAGATTATTACACATTCCCTGGAAAAAACAATCCTTGAGAGAGTGAGAAAAAAAGAGTGCAGTATCCAGCTGAGATTCTCTCTGGCAGATATGGTTAAGAAGCTAATGTCAGGGAGTCCTTAAGTAAGGTGTGGTCTAAGTTGACAAGCATTAGAGTCTTGACCTCTGTTTAAGCCTGGTTTTCCAACTTTCCTTTCTATTCCATGATATATCCATTCAGAAAATTCCTTTTCTGCTTAGTTAAGCAAGGTAGTATCTGTAATTTACATTCAAAAATCAGATTGATATAATGACTTGCCTTCTCATGCACTGGAATTAATGATAACCCAGGCTTGGCACAGACAAATATGGCACATAAGTAATTAAGTTATTCTTTTAGAATTGAACCCACAAAAGAGGAAATAGAGTTAATATTACTCATAGAAACACATCTATAGATACTTTGTCATGTGAATTTCCTATTTCATCATTTTTGGTATTCAATGGTGATTGCATATGGTTTAATCTATGATTTAATCTTCACAGCAAGTCTATCAGAAATATATTGTCATGCATATTTAACAGTTGAAGTATTAAATCTTAGAAAGGTCAAGCAATCTAATGATCACAGAGAAAAAAAGTGATATGGCTAGGATAATTATCTAGGTCTATCTGACAAAACTCATAGCTGTAAACACCATTTTATCAATTTAGCTAATATGGAAAATATTAAATGCTACAAGTATCCAATAGGATATTTTAATTCTTTGAAAATGGTGGCTCTCTCTTTCAGGGAAGCTTTTGTTTCATCCATTCATGTCTTCTGTTAAAGAAAAAAATTATTCTGACACTTGTTACAGATGATAAAGAGATTACTGCAAAGGGATTTTCCAGAAGGGGAGGAGAGAGACTGATGCTTCCAAATAAAGTATGAACAAGTCGAAATGTATACCCAAAGAATATGTTGGGCGGAGGTATGTGAATTGAAAATTACGTAGAGGTAATATCAGGGATGAGAATTCTTTGATGATGCAAAGACTGACATGGATGTCCAGAGATATAGACCTGGTACTGAAAATGGCTCAGAAGTTCTTGAGTAAAGTTTGGTCAGTTCCTCCTCTGATTCAAGGAAAGAAGAAATATTATTTCTCTTTTTAATATGAACCTCTATTTCCTATTGCAAATGATGACAATATGCCAATTACTTTATAACTCTGTAAGTTCATAATTTTCTGCCCTCTAGTCTACACAGCCCAAGATACTGATTTTTTTAATGCCAACTTCTAGGATACTCAGCATCAGTTTCCATCCATTTCGCAAACACTGAAATCTTAATTTGTGACCACAAAACTCGTCTTTGGTTCTGAAGATGATTTTGTTTGTTGCAGACCAATTGTTCTCAAAAGGATTTTAGCCAAAATGTTTTCATATGTATAGACATATGTAATTTATCACCTTCATCTTGTACTATTGCCAATTCAAGGCTGTAATGAAAATTCAGTTGTCTCCCTAATAATCTATGATCTTGAGGAAATTTCAAATTCGTGCTGTCTCTTTGATGGAAAATGTATAGTGAAGGAATATAAAGGAATAATGCTAAGATGTACCATTAAACTTCTTCCTATTATTCTTCTGAGTATGACAACATAATATAAGCTCTGAAAATATATTTTCAGGAAGGTTTCCAGGATACGAATGACACTCTACTGTGATGCAAATTAGTGGTCCCATTCATTAGCTGTTGAAAGCACTTCCAAAAATAAAAATATTCTCTAGTAGGATGATTGTTTTGGTATTATTTTAATTTTCTTCTTTGTGTATGAGAAGAAATGAAGAAGGAAAATTAAAGAATACTCTGCATAACTATTCAAGTAGTTGCCTATCCTATTTCTTGTATCATTAGAAATAATCTCTTTCATATGTCTTTTTTTTGTCTCCCCCACATCCATCACAAACCTTTAATACTTAAGGTACATTTAGCAAGTTTCTCTTCAGTGCGTGTGCCAAAACATGTGTCTGTGTATTTATGTCTATATGAGAAAGAGAAGAAATCATATAAGAACACAGAGAGATCTAACTTATCTGCTTTGCTTTTACATTTCATAATTCTTCACTCTGAAAGAATTCTCCTAGATTCAGTGGACAATAGCTATGTAAGAAAATAATTCATTCCATCTTCTAACAAATATGCATTACATGTCTATAATGTCACTACTTGAAAAGATACAGAAGTGAAAAAATAGCCACAGAGAAATGTCTGCCTCCACTAAGCTTACATTATTGAGAGGCAATAAACATAGCATTAAGTAGCAAAATATATAGTATATTATAAATATGTCATGTTAAGAAAAAAACTCAGAAGATGAATGACCCTATGTTATTGGAGGACAGGTAACAAAGGCAGGCCTAATTGAGAAGACAGCTAATATTTTAAGAGGTCAATGAATTAGCCTTGTAGATATTGTGGGAGATGAGAACTCCAGGCTGAATGAATAATGGAGGTGGGAGTAAGCATGGTCCATCCAAAAAACAGCAAAAATTTCATTGTAGCTAACAGAGAGTAAACCAAGAGTCAGTTTACAGGCGTTCAGTTCAGAAAGATACCAATGGGAGGGTAGCAGATCTTGTAACTTACTGCACAGAATTTTGAATGGAAAAGAGCCACTGGCACATTTTGAGCAGAAGAGTTTTATAAACCAAAGTGACTCCATCTTGGATATTGCCATCTTAGGCCCGTGGTTGCTGATTACCTTCTTCCAGACATTTAATGAAAGACAGTTTCTGGAAATTTTGAGATATTCCTATTTATAGTAACAAAGGCACCTGCACATCTGCAGGGTATTATCTTCAGTGCTCTTATATTAATCTTTTACATAATCAAGCAATAAGATAAACACATATCAGAGAGGAGTCATGGATCTTGTCTCAACTGAAGCCTCATTCAAAAAAAAAAGATTAACTTAAATTTCTTCTTTCAGATGCTTGCAACAAATCAGAGTCTTTAACAGTCTCTCAGTCTAGAAATTATTCTTCCCTTACTCTTCACCCTTTACTATTATTATTTTTATTAAGTAATTCATCATGCACAGTTTTATATCTAAGCTTATTTATCACTTTGAGGAAAATTGTCCCTAATACTTTGCAATGTATCTCCTATATGCTTTCATCGTCTCATGTCTTTGTTCACCATAGGAATCATGTGAGTTTGAAATTTTATTTTTGTGCAATTATTTGATTAGTGTATTCACTTGCAAATTGTAATAAGTAGTGAAATATCTAGTATATTATAAATATATGTCATATTGAGAACAAGATTCCATCTTTTCACCACCCTTATATTTTGATTAACTTCTTGTTGGCTCACCATAATTTACCAACACCCAGATGAACAATGGGCACAGGTTATCAAAAATAATTTGTGTAATAAATAAAAAAATATTATTCTTAGTATATTCTTCTGTTTCTCTCATTTGAATGGATGATTAGTTGCTTAAATATCAGCAGAAAGATTAGTGATTGAGGACAAAGCATGTGGACAAGTCTGTTGGAAAGGGTGCGATATTTTAGGATATCTGTATTTCATGATTTCATTCACAAAAGACACACTGAGAATACTGTTCTGATGGAAACAAAGGTCCATCCTGAGGAGGAAAATTGACCTTTCTTTCTTCAGTAATCCCAGTATATGACCAATGGGTTTATGTACAGAGTGACCATTGCTACTTAAAAAGTCCGTATGAACGGATACAGCAAAGAATATCATCATTCAACAAAACTTCCCTGGCAATTTGTATAATGATTGTCCAACTATCATTAGAAAAGGCCAAAACTGAATTGAATGTATTTCTCTTTACTCTTATTTTCTTATACTTTAAAACATGTTGAGGCAAAATTGTGAAAATTAGGATTAACTTTCTCCCAAATGGTTACAATGACTGGTAAAACTTTTTATATTTTCAAGGGGACAGAAGGAAAGTATCATCATTTACATGAGGGATAGTTGTAACTGTTAGTAGTAGTAATATGATGTTGCATTATTATTACTATTTAAGAGATTAAATACATTAAGAGCATATATGAATGCCAAATAATTAGTGTTGGAGTTACCAGATATTACTACTCATCAGTGACTAAATATCACCATTAGTACTACAATTCATCCATATTTAAGCTAGGCGAGCTTGTTATCTTTAAGTTAAGTTGTCACTTAAAACATTGGATGTAAAGAAAAGCCAGTTCTTAATTCTACCTCACCTAAGCTATGTAGAGATCTCTGTTTCTGAAACAGCAATCACTGCTGTATATAGTTTTCCTCTGTCCACAACACACTCAATATTTTCAAGACAGACAAAGCTACACAAATACCATCATTTAATAATGGTGTTCCTGCAATGATGGTGATAAGAGAAGGAATCCAAAGACACTCACCTTGAGAAGTACTGCAGTTCCAATAAGGAGGCTGGGGAACTTAAAAAGGCATAGATTTTGGAGGAAGTTACATTTCAAAATATTAGGTCTTCCCATGTGACTTTCTTATTTAATCTCTTCAAAATTTGGATTTCTTACCTGGAGATATTGGTTTGAAATGTATATAATAACACCTAATCATCATCACAGGATTAACTTGAAATAATTTATAAAACACCAGCATTGAATGAAACTCACAGAAGGCAGTTATACATATTTATTTCTTTGATTAAAAAAATCTGAAACTCTAGTGATGGAAACTTCAGGTCTATTAATGTTACTTTCATATAACATCTTTATAATTTACTGTATATCTTCTGCCCATAATTGTATTCCATTTTCATGTAATTTCCCATTGTTCAAATTATATCATAAAGAAAGCCAAGTAGGAATTAGATCTTTTCATTCTTCTAATTAAAGCTAAACCATCTAGGATATGGGAATTATGCTAAACAAGAGCTCAATAAATACTGGTTAATTCATACATTTATAAAATTGAAAACACTTAATCTAGAAAATGTCTTTATTACTGTTAAATTTAGAACTCTTGAAACTGTAAGATTTCTTTTTTCTCAAAATAGCCCTTGTTATCTTCTCCATCAGGGATGGAAAAAAAAAATAATTTAGAGTCTTAGAAGTTAGAGTTTGCTTTAGGGGAAGAATTTTATATACGCATCCCATACTGTCTTCTCTCTTTACTAATTTTTTTTTTCTGGACAGTTATGAGGAAAGGTTCCATAATTTCCTCTGTGTTCTCTCTTCCTGGGAGATCAGAATCTGACAAGGAATGAGACTTCATCCTAAGCTAATTATTTTTTTCAGATTTTTATTTTATTTTATTGAAATAACTTTGTTTTACAAATTAAAATACTGATATATAGGTCCCTCATATGTGCAGTTTCCCAATTCCTCATATATATATATGTCAATACACCCTTCTCTCCACCAAATCACCAAGTGTTCTTCACCATTGTCCAGAGGGCCCCATCACCACTCGTCCCTTACCCTTG
Organism: Solenodon paradoxus; assembly: GCA_004363575.1. Taxonomy (NCBI): domain Eukaryota; kingdom Metazoa; phylum Chordata; class Mammalia; order Eulipotyphla; family Solenodontidae; genus Solenodon; species Solenodon paradoxus. The sequence continues at coordinate 211,331 of RJWH01000185.1, read as the reverse complement.
TCCCATTCTCTATCGCCAACCCAGTTCTATTGCTAGTGTCCAAGGGCTGATTTTGTTTTGTTGTTCCATTATTTTGTCAATTCACATTCTACCTATGAGTGAGATCATCTCATTTCTTCTTTTTACTGATTTAACTTATCATAATCCCTTCTAACTTCATTCATGTTAGTTCAAATGACGGAATTTCATCTCTTCTAAGGGCAGTGTAGTATCCTATTTTATATATGTGTGTGTGTGTGTGTGTGTGTGTGTGTGTGTGTGTGTATCACATCTTCTTTATCCATTCATCTGAGCACTTAGGTAGATTCCAGTTCTTAACTATTATGAATAAGACTGCAATAATGTGGAGGTGCATAAATCTCTTTGAGTTAGTGTTTTTGTATCTTTTGAGTAAGTACCCGGAAGTCAGATGACAGGATCATATGTGATTTCCATATTTAACATTTTTAAGAATCTCCATACTATTTTCCATAGAGGTTGCACCAATTTGCACTCCCACCAACAGTATAAAAGTATTCCCTCTTCTCCATATCCTCACCAATATGTGCTGTTTCCAAAGTTTTGTATAATAGCCAATCTCTCATTATTGCTTTGTTTTGCATTTCTCTGATAGCCAGAGAGTAGGAACATCTTTTCATGTGCCTATTAGCCATCTGTATATCCCCATAATAAAATGTCTAATCAATCTCTTTCCATTTTTTAATTGGTCATCTGTTTTTCTGTTATTGAGTTGTATGAGTTCTTTAAATATTTTGAATATTAAGCCCTTGTCAGAAATTACTCAATGCAAATATCTTCTCCCAGTTAGTAGATTGTCTTCTTTTTTGTTTTGGTGATGTTTTCTTTTGCTGAGAAGATTTTTAGGTTTATGTAGTCCCAGTTGTTTATTTTTCTTTTTGTTTCCCTTGATGGTGGAGTTGAGTCCCCAAACACCTCTCTAAGGCTGATGCCATGGCATGTCTTTCCTATGTTGTCCTCTAAGATTTTATGGTTTCTGGTCTTACGTTCAAATCTCTAGTCCATTTTGAATTAATTTATGTGAATGGTGTTAAAGAGTTGTCTAGCTTCTTTCTTTTGCATGCGACTGTCCAGTTTTCCCAACACCATTTATTGGAGAAACTTACATTCCCCCATCATATGCTTTTGGCTTCGCTATCATAGATTAATTGACTCAATGTGTGTGAGTGAATTTATGGTTACTCAGTCTTTTCTGCTGATCTATGCCTGTTATTATTCCATACCATATTCCATATCATACCATTATATTTGATTCTTTTTATACCTATTTTGAACATAGTTTTCTCAATCATTTTCTCTTAGAGTGTTGAGTCTAAAAAACCAACAGACTTGTTCATTCATTTTATAGTTTTCTATTTTACTGTATTTGTTGATGAGTTCTAGTAGTTTTTTGGTAGAATTTTTAGGGTTATCAATTTATATAATCATATCATATGCAAACTTCCTCCTATCCAATTTTCATTCTTTTTATTTCTTTTTCTTGCCTATTTGCTCTGCTAAGACCTCCAGTATGATATTAAATAATAGTGGTGAGAGTTGACAGCTTTGCCTTCTTCCTGATCTTAGAGAAAATACTTTCAATTTTTTGAAATTTATTGTGATGTTGGCTGTGAGTTCATTGTAGATGCCCTTTATTATTGAGGTATGTACTTTCTATCCCCATTTTATGTAGAAATTTTAATTATAAATGGGTGTTGGACCTTGTCATCTATTGATATGATCATGTGGCTTTTCTCCTTGTTCTTATTGATATTGTGTATTACATTAATAGATTTCTGTATATTGCATCTCTGATAAATTATTAGTCGTGATAGATGGTCTTTTTGATGCATTGTTAGATTCTTAATGTGAATCATTTATTGAGAATTTTTCATCTGTCTTCATTAGATTTCATCTATGTTCATTTTCATTCTGGGTGATGTCTTTATCAGCTTTTGGTATCAGTGTGATACTAGACTCATCAGAGAGATTTAGAAGTGATTCTTGTTCTTCAATATTTTTGAAAAGTTTAAGAAGAATTGGTATTAATTTTTCTCTGAAGGTTTGGTAAAATCCATTAGAATAGCTATTCAGTCCTGGGCTTTTAGTTTCAGGGACACTTTTGTTTAGCTCTTCAATTTCTTTGTCATTGTTCTGTTCACTTGTTCAAATTCTTCTAGGTTTAGTCTTGGTGGTGTCTGTCTCCCTGACATAGTTTCTGTCTACGTCCTTGCTGGTATAGAGCTGTTCATATCACCTATGATGTTTTGTGTTTCTGTGTTATCTGTTTTCACTTCTTCCCTTTCATTTCTGATTCTTATTATGAATGTTCTTTTTTATTTTTCTTTTTGAGTGTAGACAATGATTTGTCAATTTTGTTTATTTTTTCAAAAAACCAACTTTTGGTTTCCTTGATCTTTTGGCTTATCCTTATGCTTTCTATTTCATTTATTTCAGCTTGGATTTTTATAATTTCTTCCATTGACTTTTGGTTTTAATTATTCTTCTTTCTCTAGTTGTTTTGAATATAGGTTAGATTGTTAATTGGCAGCTTTTCTTGTTTCTTGAGGTAGACCTGGATTGCAGTATCACTCTTAGTACTATTAGTACTGCTTTTACTGTATCACATAGATTCTGGTAATTTGTGTCTTTGTTCTAATTTGTCTCTAAGTAGTTTTTAAAGTCCTCTTTGATTTCTTCTTTTATCCAAATGTCATTCAGCAGCATATTATTTAGTGTCCAATTAATTTGGATATGTACAGCTTTTTTTTCGTGATTTTTTTTCTAGTTTTGAACCATTGCGATCAGAGAAGATGCTTGGTGTGATTTCAATCATTGTAAATCTGTTGAGACATGTTTTGTGCCCCAACATATGATCTGACCTTGAGAATGTTCAGTGCACAACTGAGAAGAAAGCAAAATATGTAGTCATTGAATGAAATGTTTGGTATATGTCTATCAGACCTAACTATTCCAAATTGTCATTTAAAGCTGCTGGTTCCCTCTTAATTTTCCACCTGGTTGATCTATCCATTGTTGTAAGTGGGGTATTGAAGTCTTCTACTATTATTGTGTTGCTGTTGATGTCTTTCGTCAATTCTGATCATACTTGCTTAATATATTTTGATGCTCCTTCATTTGGTGCAAATATGTTGATAAGTGCTATGCCTTCTTCCAGAGCAATCCCTTAATTATTACATAATGTCATCTCTGTTTTGTTATGCTTTTTAAACCATTCATCCACTCTGTATCTTTTGATTGATGAGTTCAATCCATTAAAATTTATTGTGATTATTGGTATGCAACTGTTTATTGCCATTTTGAAATTTATTTTCTGTGTGTTTTTCTAGATAATGATTTTGTTAAAAATAATTTTCTTTCAGCATTTTTAATATATTATGGCATTCCTTTCTGACCTGTAAAGTTTAAGTTGAGAATTCCATTGATAGTCTTATGGGTACACATTTTTATGTGTTTTATTTTTCTCTGCTACTTTTAAGGGTTTTTGTCTTGTATTTTTGACATTTTGATGACAATGTGTCTAAGTATTGATCTCTTTGGGTTTCTTTTCTTTGAACTTCTTGGGTCTGGTGGCTTGCTTCATTCCTCAGATTAAGAGAGTTCTCAGCTATTTATTTATTCAACTGCTGTTTCTGCCCTCTTTTCTCTCTCTTCTCCTTATGAGACCACTATGATCCAAATCTTCCTTTTGATGGTATCCCATAGATCATGAATGCCTTCTTCATTTCTTCTTATTTTATTTTATCTTTGCTGATTTGCTTGAGTGCATTCCTCTGCCGTATCTTCTAACTCACTGATTCTGTTGGAGGCTTCATCCATTCTACTCTTAAGTCTCTCTATTGAGTTCTTTTCTTCAGCTATCATATTCTTCATTTCTTTTAAATCTTTCTTAATTTCTTCTCTCTCTTTTTTGTTGTTCCCTTTTTATTCCTGTATTTTTTTTTCATTTCCATGAGTATGTTTATCACTGTTGCCATAAATTCATCCTCAGGTAGTTTGCACATGTCTTTTCCCCTGAGGTTTTTCATTGGATCCATCATTTCATGTATATATATATATATATATTTCATGTGTGTGTATATATATATATATATTTCATGTGTGTATATATATATATATATATCTGAGTGTTTGTTCTGTTTGCCATTCTATTTGTTTCTTTGGGTTAATATTCCCTGCAGTGGTGGTCTTGTGTAGGATGTTAATTTTCACTGAGTAAGCCTCAACCTTGGTTTGAACACTGAGATTTCATAAGTTTTGTGGCATCATCATTTATTGTATTTATTGATACTCTGAGGTGGACCCTGTGTTGGTGACCAGTGGTTCAGACTTTGCAATTGGAGTTTGTGTGGAGGGTGCTGAGTTTTCCCCGCAGTATCCAAGGTCTAAACACCTTGTCTCTGATCCACAGTCAGCAACTGAGCTGCAGTTCTACCTTCACCATCAGTGTGTTGCTAGTGGATAACTGCTGAAACTTCCTCCTGGGAAACTCTCTTCTTTCTTTAAGTCTAGGAGTGGGATTTCCACTGGGAAGGAGCAGTATGATGGGATGACGAGGGTGCAGAATTTCCCTAGTTGCCTTCCAGATATGGTGGTGCCTAGTGTAGTTTCTCCACAGGGGTCCCACTCAGACCACTGGGATGCTGGTCCTCCTTTGTCTCTGTGCTAAAGCCTTCTCCCCCACCTCTATGTTCCAATCCTGCTGGGTAGGCACTCTGCTGTTCTTGGACTAACTCCTAGAATACCTGGTTTTTCCTGAGATTCCAAAACCTCCACCACAGTTTTTCTCCAAGATTGTGAATACCGAGTCTGTGATGCAGCTCTGAACCCCAATGCCTTCACTTACCCTTGTGGTAGTGGTTATAATCACTGTCTCTGCAGTCTCAGGGCCTACCCGTCTATGGTGTGTGTATCTGAAAAATAGGTAATTTCTAGTTGCTCTGTGAGGAGATAAGACACACTCCTACCAAGTCACCATTTTAACTCCTATCCTAATGACTGAATGTCATAAAATCCTCAATAGAACTCAATGTGAACAGGAACTCAATAATAAAATAGTGCATCTAAATTTTAAAATTAATCAAAATTATAATTAATTCTTCTTCCTCACTTCTCTCTTCTTTCATTTATTTATCTCAGGAGAAATTATTCTCATGAGGAAATACTAACATGTATTTAACTATGGTTATCTGAATATCTGCTAGCCGTGTAGTAGAAGTAATCTATATGATGATTTTATGACAGGCATGATTTTTAAAATCAGATATGACTTTGTTATGGTGGAATATGCTAAATAAAAGACTTTTTATCCCCATATTGATCCATTTCAGAAAATGTGACATTTATCCAGATATTTAACCAAACCCATTCTAATTGAACTATATTTGTTTACAAAAATGACAAAATACAGTGATTTAAAACAAAAATTACTTGAAATCTCGTTTGGAAGAGAGCTGGCTTTAATAATTTTAATGATATTCTGAGGTTTGATCAAAATATGATTCCCTATAACTTGAACGTTTTAATATATGTTATAATATTTCAAACTTTGTATAGGTTACTATATCTATATTGAGGTATATTTTTAAACTGTGAATTTAAAACTACTTAAAAATTGCAGAGCTGGGTGTATAATGTAAAGATAATTTCTAACATTGATCCGAGTTGGGAAAGATTCTGAGGGCTACCTAAAATATTATTCAGAAAATTAGAGTACAAGAGTATAAGACAAAGTTTAATGTGTCAGTTTGAAAGTATCTTCATAATGTCAGTATCCTTCACTATCCAAAACTTTTAAGAACCAAATGATAATGAGACAAGATTCTCCATTATCAATATGGCATCCTAGTTCAGGGCCTTAGTGTCTGAAAAGTGATACCTACACCTGTGAAAAGCTTTCTCTCTCAACTGTAGTGATACAGTTCATGGGTTTTTTTTATTTCATGAAAATCTTAAATACAGGATTTTTATATTTAGCTCAATTATAAACTTAAGCACACATAAATATAACAGAGACACAAATATCCACATACATAAAGAATCTGCTGCTTTATAATCAGGAAAACTTTTCTTTCCCAACTTTGTTCCAACATAAAAAGAATCACTCATCTTAGCTAATTTTACTATCATCAGTTGAATCTGTTGTAATACAGAGAGTTGAAAAGTTTTAAAATCATTGTATTCTCACTTTGAAATGGCCTAGTTGAGGTTAGTTTTTTTTCTTCAAATGAATGTCTTATAAGAAAGGAAAGGTGTATTTTTTAAATTCATGTAATACAATCACTCTTTTTAGTGGAAAAATTACACTATCCCAGCGAATCAATCTCTGCTCCTTCTTTGGAAGATGATATGTTTGTAAATGACACCGAATGCTGTTCATTTTGATGCACAGTGGGTGAACATAATAACCAGGAACTATTCTCTCCCCTGGCATTCTTTTGGTGGCTCAGCAGACAGACTGTGACATCACTGGTGAAGCTGTGAGTATAATGTAAAGGTCATCTTTAGCATTGATCTGAGGTTGAAACAGATTCTGAGCACTATGAGACATACTTCAAGTGCTCTATACACACCAGCCACAGAATCCATTTACAAATGTGTTTTCATTGTACTTCTAGTCAATGATAAAATTAGCTGAATTTGCACTTTGATGTAGAGTTAAGAGGAAACTTCATAGCGCTGCTGACATTTTTTAAAGCTCACACAAAATGCTCCTATTTTCTTCTAGAAAAGATGCAGACAGTGTAATTTGAATTTGCTTACTTTAAAATAGACATATGTGTTTATTGTAAATATATAAGTATATAATATATATTAAATACATGTATATTCAAAGAGCTATTCTCATCATGAAAGCAGCGTATTCCAAATTTCCAATTTTTCTTGAATGAATGGGGAGACACAAAATTAACAATCAGACACATGATTTAAGCACCATCTCTTTTATAAATTTTAATATTTATGAGGTAAATTTGATTTACAAAATAATACATAACCATATGTACAGGTTCACTATTCCTCACACATATAACAGCATATAGTCTACCACCAAATTAACAGAAGTCCTTCATCACTGTCTATTGTACCCCACCACCATTCACCCCATTCCCTGCTGGTAACTTCAGTTTTATTTTCAATTTCCAAGGGTTGTTTTTTGTTTTCATGTGCCTTTTCTCTGCTTCTTTATATTTCACATATGAATGAGATCATCCCATATTTGTTTTCCTTCTTCTGACTTATTTTACTTGGTATAATACCCTCTAGTTCCATCCATATTGTCATAAATTATAAGATTTCATCTTGTGTTGTATTCCATTTTATATATCATATCATTTTTATCCATTATCTGACAATGGGCACTTAGATTATTTATGGTTCTTGGCTATTGTAAATAATTCTGTGATAAATATGGAGGTACATATCTCTAAAATTAATGTTTTTATATCTTTTAGGTAGAGACCCAGATATAGGATAATAGGCTCATTTGGGATTTCCATATTCTTTTTTTTGAGGAAACTCCATATGCTTTCCATTAAGGTTGCACTGATTTACACTCCTACCAACAGTTAAAAAATATTCTCTGTTCTCTACATCCTCACCAACATTTATTTCCAGATTTTTGAATAATAGTCTCATAGATGTAAGTAGTATCTCGTTGTTTTGATTTGTATTTAATAGTAACAAGTGAGGAAGAACATTTTCATGTGTCTGTTGGCCTGTATGTCTTCTTTGGAAAAATGTTTATAAATATTTAACCCCATTTTTTAATTGGGTTGTTTGTTTTTGTTCTTGATTTTTATGAGTTATTTATATATTTTGAATATTAAGCCCTATGATATGATGTAAGCACCAGTTATTTATAGCCACTACTCTAAACTCTTTTCTCCATTAAGGTATAGAATAGAATTAATTGCTTCTTAAGTGGAGAAGACAAATGGAGATGTGAGAAAATACAATGTAAGTTGACTTTTAGGAGAAAAAATGATAGGATAAAATTGTTGGTTCATAAAATGGGAAGGATGCTTTCTTCATTCTGATTGACTCCAATCATATTCCTCTAGGTTCAGATCAAGAGTAAAAGAAAATACATCTCTCTTCAGCATGGATCCTGATTGACTCTGACTGAGTCATATGCTTAGCCTTGAGCCAATTATTAAGCAGGAAGGGATTAGGATTATGAAATGTGATCCCCTCCACTCCCACAAAATATATGGGATGTATTGCCAGAACAAGAAGGAATCAATGATAACCATACAGCACAAATATTTATATCAAGAACAAGTTTGATGGGTCTAAAAATTATAGGACACAATGGTGTCCAGGTTCTTTAAATTGTGTGCTCAAAAAAAAAAGAAATTTCAAATATGTTTGAAGAACATATTGTGGACCAGAATAGCTAGAAAACAAAGTGGTTTATATAAAACTCTAAGAAAATTAAGACTTTGTTTAGAATGTAAGAAAAAATTAACAGGCCGATAATTTTGGGTTTTCTTTAGCCATTGAAAAATCAAAACTGATGATCAAAGGACAAAATTGTTTCCTGTATCTAACATAGTATCTGGCACTATATATGGCCTCAATGAAAAATGTATTTTGAGAAATCAAATATGATAGTAATTTGCATGGTGAATCAATTAGTAATTTATATCATGAATTGAATAGTATAGTTACTATTCCACTAAAAAACTAATTAAAATCAAGGAATCTATAAAATACTTTTTTGTCAAAGTGTTTTTAGGTCTATGATAATACATTTAAATTGTGTTGAAGTATTTGAAGTTAGTTCAAAACTGTTAGGAAAGTTCAAAGTAAATCCACACTCCCTTTTTATTTTGGATACTGACTCCAACTGCTTCAACTGATTACAAATACCAATTAAGAGTCATTCAAATTATTTTCCTATTGAAGTCGAATAATCATAAATATTTGAGTCTTTGAAATCATTGTTTCTTGAATAATCATGAATAGTCATTCTTTCTAGAATTAAATCTGATGTCTTTTAGAACATATAAAAATGATTGCAAATTTGACAATTGGAGCCTACACAGATGAAAAACTGGAGCAAGCTATGAGAACTATTGCACCTTCTCAGTGATAACTTTTCTACAGACATGGAAAATTGGTCCTTACTGTGAAGAACAGGATATACTTAGCAACATTTTTCTTCTCATATTACAAAGAGTGGAGGAAAAATGTGTCTTGTGCCTGTCTGTGAGTCTGTTCATCTTCTATTTGAAGTTTATACACTGCCCACTTTCTCATCCTCAGTGGAAAACAAATGATACATGTTCTCTTGTTCCATATGTTCCATCTCCTTGGATCTAGTCAACTGATCATCAATCAAACCAATTCTTGGAATGGATTCTCTCATGGAAATAGCTGTTTCAGCGACACACGGACTGTTAAACCTTGCTCTTTCTGGTATTTTCGGTCTTGTGTAACCACAGACAACAAAGGTATTTGCTCCAAAGACTCAGAACATTCTTTAGATGCAACTTGATGAGCTACTTCTATGTGTGCGTGGTTCTTAACACTGGATGACTAGAGATAATACTATCATATTTCAGGAATGAACTTATAGATACATGGTGCTTAGATTCTCTATACCTCAGTTTCCTTGTTCATAAAAGAAAGTCAGTAATCTTTGTACCTCCTGAAGTGGTTGTGAAGATAATATGATACTGCATTCATGTTCCAGCCACTATTTTGCATACACTAATCTCAACAAACTAGCGCCAATAAGAAAATAATCTAACAAAGTTCATCAAAATAATGATAGGCAGCAGAGAGTTCCACAGAGCTTGGAGAAGGTGATGTTCAAGCAAGGCTGACATAAAACCTATAACAAAGAAAGAATTTTCCAGATGTTGATGGTTGTAACTGGTTTTTGCTAGTGTTTGAATTCCTTTGCTCTCTATAAAAGTATGCATGCTTATTACACACAAATAACTAACATTTCAGTTAAAAATAATTTAAGAAGAAATGTTTATGGTGAAGTAGTGGGAAGGTTCTAAAAGGAGTGGTATTTACAATAAACTTATAATCAGTGTGGGAATTATTGTATGTTGTGGCTTATGTTTCATGACACTGTATTAGAAAAGAGATGGAAGAAGGTAAGAAAATCAAGTGTGACCCTGAGAATTGTTAGCATCTTTGATGGCTTAGGAAAATTTCTGGAAAATTATATGCTGCTTAGCACATTATTGATTATATATCCAAAATAGAAGCCTATAATACTGGCAAAGTAATTCACTGAAGTTTGTTAAAGAAAATTGATGTCAAAATAAACAGATAACACAGAAAAGTTTCACTTAATGACATTGCCATTGATAATTGTGAAAATAACCTGAAACACACAGGATGAAAAGGCTAAAGGGAAAAAAATCTATTTAGTAAAAAGACCTGAGGAAGATTACATTAATATATTCCTGTAAAAATCTCTTAATTACACTTTTACAAACTAGGTTTACATTGGAGCATTTATGAAAAAACTCAGACACTAAAATTCAATTAACTTTTTGTTATGATCGAAATTATAAAATATTAAAAGACTTTTATAACTATACATTCAAGTTCATTCTTTTGTGGTTTATAAATCTTTTCTCAGTTAAAAGAAACTGTCATTCGCTAAAGCTTTTCTTAAATTAACATTGTAACCAAGTTAAATTCTATATCTAAAATACTAATGAATATGCCCTACTATTATTTTAAACTTAATTATTGAGGAAATAAGTTTAATCAAAGGGGGAATAAGATTTTTAAAGAGTAGAGGAATAGAAAATAATTTCATAATAGGACAAATAATAAGAATTACCATCAATTGGTCCATGGCATCCTTGTCTTTTTCACCTTGACCCAATATTAGGATGTAAATTCAGATATAATCTTTTTATACATAAGACAGTGAAGCTCTGTGAAGTCACCTAACTTGCCCACTAATAGATGTTACTAAGTTGAGGTACAAAATATTGAAACCAGATATGCCTCCTACTCCCTTATAAATCAGTTTTGAAGACTATTTCATATATCATAAAAATGATTCACGTAAAGTATTCAATTTAGTGATTTATGTATTTTACTGAGTAGTGCAATCTTTCTCAGAAATCAGTTTTAGAGGATTGTTATCCCTCAGTAATATTCCTCATGGCCATTTACACTTAGTCCCCATTCCTACCTCCAGTGCTAGGAAAACACTGCTCTAATTTCTATGTTTATAAATTTGCCTTTTATGTACATTTCATATAAATGTAGCCAGTCGTTTAGTATGTATTCTCTCATGCTTGACTTCTTTCACTTGTTTTAATCCATCTATGATGTAGTATCTATCAGTAGTTTATTACTTGCTATTGCCAAATAGTATTACATTGTTACAGTTTAGCATATTTTGTCTATCGATTAATTGAATGGTATTCATTGTTTCACCATTTGACTATTATGACTATTAGTAATGCTATTTTGATTATTCACCTGCAAATCTTTATATGAGAATATGTTTTTATTTCCTTGAGTAGATACCTAAGAATGGGATTGCCGGATCATGTGGTAGTTTTATGCTTGACTTTCCAAGAACTGACAAACTGTTTTCCAAAACTACTTCACTATTTTACATTCCCACCCCATTTACCAGTGTTCCTGTTTTTCTATATCCTTCGAAACATTTTGTTTTGTCTGTATTATTCATTATAGCTATTTTAGTGGATATGAAATGGTACATCACTGTGGATGTAAAATGTATGTCACTGCATTTTACTCACTTATGATGTTGAGCATCCTTTATTCTGTTAGCTATTCATATATCCTCTTTGATGAAATATTTGCTCATACATATATATTTGCATACACATATATAAATATATATATATTTGCTTTTTCTTAGACTTCTTGTCTTCAAATTGAGTTCTAAGCAGTTTTTGTAAATTCTTGATATAAGTTCTTAATAAAATGTATTTTTCAAATATAGTTTCTCTGTCTTTTTGTTATCTTAGTAGCAATTTTCAAATCATAGAAGTTCTGAATTTTGACTATATCTAGTTTATCAATTGTTTCCATTTATGGATGTTGTGGGGGGGATTATTGCTATATAGAAAAAATACTTGCCTGATTCTGAGCATTAAAAAATTTGTTTCTAATATTTACATTGTTTTAGCTCTAAGTCTATCTAGAAATGATTTTTAGGTATGATGTAAGATGAGGGTCTAAAGATCTCTTTTTGTATGTGGATATCCAATTGTCTCCAACGCAGGTATTTCAAAATGTCAATACTGTTCCACTTTTCTAAGATAACTAGATAAACTTGAGTCAAGATTAGGCCTGACTGACTTCCAATGGTGACTTTGTTAACAGCTGGCTAGAACTAGATACCTAGAAACAAGAAGCTAAATTGGACTGAGCTAAGAGTAGTCTTCAAGTGTGGTTAGCTGAATCATTTAATATCATGGTTGATCACATAAGCTACTGCTCTTTGATTCACTACCCTGACTTATATAATTGGTTTTATACTCAGCCAAGTAGGAATATAAATATAGTAAATGTTTACCAAAATATTTGCACAAGAAATTTTATGGTGAGCTTAAAACAATTGCCAGGAACTAGAAACAATTCAAAAGTTCACTAAGTGAATTCATGAATAATTGTGGTATATTCAAACAATGGAATGCTACTCAGAAATGGAAAGGAGAGAATCAATGACTGATGCAACAAGGCAAATGAATCCCCCAAGTAATATCCTGATTAAAATAAATGAAAGACAGAGTAAATTCTGTATGATTCAATTCTATATGAAGTCATAGCAAAACTAGTCTTTGGGGGTAAAAATAGTAACAGTAGCTGCCTGAGAAAATGTAAAAATTTGATGAGGAACTTTATAAGGTGAAAAAATAAAACATTTCTATATCTTGAAAAAAGTATAGATTTATGAATATAACTGTCAAAACCCATCAGAGTAAACATTATAAGTTATAGATTATAAATTAGATCTTTTTCCAAATGCATTTATTTTATTTAAAGGAATATTAAGATCTGGTACATTATATTTGTTTCCTATTACTATTGTAACAAATTAACATACACTTAATAACTTTAAACAGCACATATTACTATCTACCTGCTTTTTGGTCATAAGTTTGAAATCAGTTTTCCTAGGATAAAATCAGATATCAATAAGACTGCATATCTTTTTGAAAAATCTAACACAGAATATATTTTTTGCCTCCTATTCACATTCTTTGGATCATGACCCCCTAAAACTTCAAAGCCATCAATGACTAGTTAAGTTGTTCTCATATAATAGTACTCCTTCATCAGATACTCCCTCATCTACAATTAAGGGGCCTGTGTTTACCTTGGCCTAACCTAGTTAATACTTATTTTAAGGTCAACTAATTAAAGATTAAGCTGTTTATCTTCATTTGCAACCTTAGTGCCCCTTTATGATGTGATTTAACACACAGTTTCCAGCAATTAGGATGTAAACATCTTTTGGGAGGAGACAAAGAAAGTAGCATTATTCTGACTACCAAAACCAGAGTCCTATCCCTCATACCTAACATTGTTGCTATAAGAAAATGAAATGTATTAAATAATGTAAACCACCTGGGAATGCTTACAATTGCAAAACTCTAGAAGAATAATTCACAAGTAGCACATTCTCTCTAGCTTATTTATAATATTTTATAGATCTATTCTATTTATTAAGAATTTCAAATTGCTGAATGAGGCTTGATGTGTTGTATAAGTCATTCATTTTCTGTAGACTCTGCTATGTAGTAGATACCTCCATATTGAAGAAAAATAAAATTTTCACTATAGAAAATATCAATGTATCTTTATTTATTTTTCATGGATATTAAAATTACTGTCCCCAATCACATGAATGTTAAATTACTCATCACTATGAATGGTTAAAAAGCAAAACATGTTGTCCCTGCCTCGTTCTTCTTTACCTCAAGTAAAGAACTATGTTTGACCATGGCACTTCACCCCTGCTATCAATTAATAAAGGAATATAAATATCATGTTATTCTTAATAATGATACTACTGAGTAAATTTTGAAATTATTGTCTCTTCGACTATATGGTAGCAAAGGAACATGATCCAAAGTCTCTTGAAATAATTGTTTTTTCACTTTACTTTCAATTTTAGAATTAGCATTATTTTCCTTATTAATTGTATTTTTCAAAAGAGATAAAAAAAATTGTACATGAAATTTCAGCATGTCCTGCTGACTCATGCATTATGCCCGTGCCTGGGGAGCTGTCCACATACAGCCGAGAAACCTAGATTCATAGCCTGAGGCTGGGGAAACAGTGAATATGAACTAGCAAATAAATAAAATGTTTCTTCCTCCTCTCTTTTCCTTCCTGCCTATTGCCTGCTTTCCTTCATTCCTTCCTGTCTTCTATCATTAAAAAAAAAATTAAATTTATTCTTCTCAGAGAATAAAAAAGTAAAACAAAAAAAACTGTTAAGAATTGAAAAAGGGAGACTATGGAAAAGTTTACCTGAAAGAGAGCAATTGTATTTATAAATTCCAAGTGCTTCCTTTATACACAGCTTGTACAACTAATATACTTTACATAACAGATTGTGCAACCATATAGACAAGGTTAATTCTGATAGTAACACCTATGTATTCATAAAGCTGAACTTATGTCAGATTAGAGATCCTTATGTATTTATTGAATCAATATTTCAGACATTAATATATAGCATTTCATTTTTTAATATCTAAGAATGCTTGAAGATATTTCAAAATACATGGGTATTTCCCCTATTTACTTTTGTTTTCTTTTTCAAATTTTAAAATAGAGTGTATTTTTTTAAATTCACAGCTGAAACAATGTGCTAATGTTGTCTTGTTAACATGCAGGATATGGAAGGGGCATGTTTTTTATTTCTTCTTTATTCAGTATAAATCCAAGATTTCTATAATTTTTAATAGACAGAACTAGATATAAAAAATTTTAGCACTAAAAGTGAGTTATATTACTACATAGAAACCTTAAGAAATGTTTGATTTTTGTCTGTCTCTGTATTTCAAGTTTTATTTTAAAAGTGATATGTCCTCCAGGTTAAAAAGTATTCTCAAGTTATTAGCAATTAAGAAAACAGTTTGCTTATAAGATCTAGTTCCTTTTTGATCCACAAGATCTGCCTTGGTTCCTTGTACAAATGATTTATGCAATATACAAGGATACAGTTAGTGTAGCTCTTTTCTTAATCTTCCCAGGAATAATTACAGGTACTTTCCTAGATAACTGCATTGGCAGAAGAGAACTAACTGTAATTTTCATGGAATAACTCTAACAAAACATATTTCATGAGACTCCAGACCAAAACTTGCAACCAGTCTTAAAAGTATAACTCTTGAAAGCTATGTGATAGATGGAATTCAGAAGTAAGTTAATTTCACAATTACTGCTATGTCGCCCACATTTCACTCTGTGGGTCTTTCCGTATTTGTTTCGTGCACGGTTTCAATCAATGTCACAGCTTTTCAGAATCTCCACCCTCGATTTCTAGCAATTAGGATAAGGGCATTAAAAAGGGCTAAAGGACATAAAAGCAAAAGCCATTGGGTCTCGTTTTTGTCTGTCACAACCATAAGTACCACACTATAACACACATGTGAGAGTACTCAAGTGATTATTGGTTTCATTACATCCTTGGAAGATGGAGATTTGTTGATTCCTATCACATTTCTGATTACTATTCTGGCTAATTAAAAAGACCAGTGGTACTTGGAAAAATATATTGGATAATTGAGCTTCATTAGGTTATGACTCTAATGCTATTGTTGTTCCTTGTAGAGCTTCCTTTACTAAAGAAAATGAAAATATCTCTGGTACTTGGTGGATGTCAATCTTACAACTATGGATTTCACAACTACGTTTACTCCTTCCCATAGATAGAAAATGGAAAAGCACCTTAAAGGACCAGTAGTAGAAATGTAATTGCCCACCTAGCATAGAACAATACCACTCTGTCTAAAAAATAAATACCAATCCACCATTCCATAGCTCATCATGCTGATCCACTATATTGATACCATTATGGTGACATGATCTTAAAAGTAGGAAGTAGTGGTTTTTATGCACTGGAAATTAATGAGAAATAAATTCAGAGAAAATGACAAAAGGTCATATCACAGAACTTCGTGGAGTTCACTGGTCTGGAACACATGAAATAATATCTTCTAGTGAAGAACATGCTATTTTACGTGGTGCCTTAAACCACCATAAAAGAAGCACAATGTCTGTTAAATTACCTGGATTGTGATGGCAACATATACCACATACAGGTTTACTCTGTCAAATTTTTTATCAAGTGATCTAAAATTGAGCAGGGCTTATCAGTAAGCCAAATGCCCTATAGCGCAATTTAAGCAGCTCTGCACCTAATCCTCTTGATCCCATGAATCAATGTTGCTAAAAGTATCTTGAGGTCCTGGATAAATAATGTGACAAACAAAGCAAGACAAAACGAAACAAAACCTGACAGAGCATTCACCAAAAAGTTGACTAGTTATTAAAGCAAGTTATTATTTCCTCTCTGAGAAATAACCTGTGAATCTATGTGGATGGATGGAACTTGGTAAGTCAGCTGGCCAACTGACCTGAAATGTCCCATGTGAATTAGAGCTCTCACTCAGACCTCCCTTTCAGTTTGAAAATGAGAAACAAGGGAGTAGATTGTAGCTGGTTCTAAGCAACATGTATTTACCTGTTGAAAGTGGAAGAGATTATATCAGAGAGGACCCCTGAAGAAGAGTGTAGAATGGGGATCCTCCCAGGGGGCAGAAGAAATTGAAACATCATATTTCACTATTATGGTTGAAGATGACTGACCCTGACTCTCAGTTAAGTAAAGTTGTTGCTAGATCATAAGGCTTGGATTTGTGGGAGGTTGTACTAGAAAAATATAAATGTAATTTAGGGAATGCTTCTTTAGTATATGCTGGTACTGTCTTTTCAAGAAGTAAAAACTATGGCATCCCTATATAGGCAGGATCAACTATAGGCTCTAGATCTCAGGAATAATTACTTCAATTCCCTTAATAATAGAAACCTCTGAAAAGCAGAGATACTGAGCAAGAAGAACATGAAACAGATATTAGAGAATTAAGTCAGAAATGACTGGAAGTTTGTAAAAATTAGGGATATAGTATAGTCTTTACTGAGCGAACATTAGATATCTAAAATTCTCAATTCTTTTTTTTTTCCTTCTCTTGTACATAGAATGTGCTGATGGGGTTTATATACAAGTCTATCCTGGTGGCCTAGTAGTTTTAGTTCACCAGGCGTTGTCCATATACATCCAAGGTCTCTAGTTCAAGACCCAGGGCCCTGAGGAAGAAACTAAGATAAACGACTAAATAAAATTAAGTGATTCTTCCTCCTCTCTCTTCCTTCCTGTCTGCTTGCTTCCATTCCTGTCTGTGCCTTTCCTTCAAAAAAAAAAAATGACAGCATTTTTACATGCATTTTTTACATGACTTTGGGTTATTTCCTGTTATGCGGGAAAAACCCATTTGAGTTCTATATGGGAACTCATTATGTTTAGAGAGTCATTTTTTTTGAACCCCAAGTTTACAAGAAAAGGATATTGATAGGAACTTACAGGACTATTATTTCTAACTTCCCTGAATAATTTCCTTTTCCTTCTTTTTAAAATAAATGTTATTGAAGTAACATTGTATTATGACACTTAATAGGTTTCAGATACACATCACTAAATATGAACATATGTACATAAAAGCAATTTTCCACATTTTTAATAACAAATTGCATCCCTCATACTACTAAGTTTACTTACATTCCAAAGCAGATTATTTCTTCTTGAAATTTCATCACTGATTTGTGATAACTTAAGATGAAAGATAATGGTGCTTAAATAATCTAATAGAGACAAGTGATGTATAGATTTATGTTTGGATTTTGTAAATTATTCCAATGTCCTTTCATCTTTATCACTTTGCTTCTAAGTTTCTCAGTCATTTCTTGTTTGTTGCAGCTGGAATCCCTTATGTTAGAGAGAAATAGAGCAATAGACTCTTAGAGAAATTCAATTGTTGGAAAGTGATTATTGAATGAAGCAAAATACCCTGAAACATGCACAGAGAAATGAAAGTAATAGTCAATGGAAGAATCTTCAATAAAGTACAAACAGTAGGGGGATAGGATTTCTGCTTCCTGAAGATGAAGCTGAGAAAACAGAAGGCTATTACCATGGATCTGTTTACAGGATGAAGAATGGTAAACCCACTAAACAGAATGGCTCTATCTGATAGGTCTAATAAAGAAATAGGAGAAAGAAAAGTTTGGGCTATACTTGCCTCAAAGCTCAGGATGAAATTCAAGATTTTTGAAACTGTGTAGAGCATTGACTTACTGCTTGTGTCTAGGTATCTGAATACCCTGAAAATTAATTCCTGAGATGCATTTTGCACATATTTAAATGGTAGTACTAGTAGAATTTAAAAACTCCCCAGGTTCTTTATATGAAAACTAGGCATGAATTGACTAAAATATGGTAAACTCACATGAAATCCTTGTAAGACACTAATATTCAATTTCCTGGTTTGAAATTCTATGTCTAGCTACCACAAATAAGTGTGGGTCCTAAAGAAGACACTGTGTCTTAATTTTCTAAGATAATATTAATAATAGTATTTTTTAAATTATGTAATTATTTGATGTATTTTGAAAATTGAATTGGATTATCCATATAAAACACTGAACACAGAGCCCAGTATATAGAAAAAATTCAATAGATTCTAGTTATTAATTCAAGTAAAATATTTCATAATTTTCAAATATGTATTTGAGAATTTATAGTTAAGCATTATGGATTTCTTGAAAGCTTAATCTGTTAGAAACTCTTAATGTTTAAAGAAATTCAAAGTGTGTTTCTTACAATCTAGGAGCTTCCAACTATTTGGGTTGTCCTGAATAAAAGGTGAAAATATAAATAATAATGTAGGAGGTAATTAGAAGGTTAGTGTAATGCGATAAGCCATTAAGATTTTATAGTGACAGCTGAATATTCTCAGTAAAAAAAAGTTATACATATTTTTAAAATATCTTTCATCAAATGATTCTATTTGGTTTAATGTATTCGAATAATTAAATTTATTTTTATGTGTCTCTTATTTTTGTTGATAGCCAGGATCAATCAAACCTAAATAGTTGTAGAACTTCACACTTTAGGTTTTGACATTTATTTTCAATTTCCAAAGCCAACAACTGAATCCTTAAAAATCTGTAAGACAATACAGTAAGTAATCCAAGTGGAAAATGCCTTGAAAGCTCTTTGTAGTTGGCAATAAGGTTTTATTAATGACAACTGTTCTCACATGATGGATGTACTTGCCATAATACCTATGGGCTTATACTGTTACTATTAGTATTTCCTTGAGCAATTCCCTAAGTGACCATGTATAATTTAATACACCTAGCTTCTCCAAACATGCTGTCTTGTGGATTTGTCAGTAGCGTATCTTAATGAGAAAAGTATCCTCCTTAAATCAAATGCAAATTACTTTTTTGAAAATAACTACAGATACAACACACTTTTAAAAATATGGTCTTGTAATGCATTTGTTAAAAGAAAATTCATTAATTGAATCATGTTTCCCATTGATTTACATTACATTAGAGATGTGTTCTTATGGGAAGAACTTTTACCCAAGATGAATAAATATCACAGCTTAGAAGTACAGAATATTTTTAGATCACCTATTCAAAAGAAAAACATTTTGCCAAAACAATGCATAAAAACTTATTTGTACACTGTCGGTAATCCTTTATATTTTATGATGGTTATACCTAAATCACATAGTCTTTTAAGGAGCAATTAAATAAGACTTTAAGTAGTATAAATTCTGTATACTGTGAAATATCTTTATTAGCGTTCCCTTCACAATGTGGTTTATCTGCAATTTATCTTGCAACTACAAATGTTCACATAACAATCTGATACATAATAATGTTCAAAATCATTTCCATTTCTTGTAAATTATTTTACTACTGGTTTATAAATAATTTGACTTATTAAACATCACATATTTTAATTTAGGTTTCTATTTATTTCTTTATAGTGTGCATCATAGTAGACGAGTCCACTCTTCAGTAAAGATCAGGAGAGGAAATTTTGATTATTTGTCCTGAAGTGTTTACTATAGCAAAGAAAACATCATTCTGGTTCTAAAATGGGTATCTGGGAGATGTTGAACAGATTCTTCTTATTTCATTACCATGGTACATCTCATGATTATAATCAAGTATGATAACCAGAAGTTGGATTCTCTTGATCCTATAGCCATACAGGAAAGATTGCTAAATTGGGATTTAGTTCTCATGTTCCCTTAAGCCCAACCACAAAAGTTGTGTTCCTTTCTCTGGCTTCTCCATTCTACCACCACAAATTGATTTCAAGTGGATTTTATCTTCCTGAACTATATATTCCAATGATCTAATATAATTATGTTACTTCACTCATCTTATAACACAAATGATCTCTAAGCACCTTGTCTACTTTTCACCTCAGTGACTTTTCCAATTACTGACAAATTATTATCTTGAAAAAACCTCTAATACCTTCTCCCAAAATGTGAATATTCTTCATTGCTTATTGAGTAAAATCCAATCTTAAGCCTACAGCTGAGCATCTACTATAATCAAATCCTTCTCATCCATGCCTCATTTCTCCTTGACATATCAATCAAACCTGAGCAATCACTCTTCTTTTTTCACACCATTTGAATAATTCCCCAGTTTTATTCCTTTGTTTGTATCAGGGATGGGCCTTCTGCCTTCTTCCCTTCACAATTATGTTATCCAATCCCCTGCCCCCTGAAATAGGCACTTTTTTCATACTTTGGTTATCATAGTATTTAAATTTTAATGCTTATAAATACTATTTATGTCTTAAATTATTCAAGATCTAGAACTTTCACCAGTGAAATAAATGAAAATAATTTAGATAATGTCTAAAGTTTCTGAAGATCCAACATTTTATATTAGACACTCGAGTGTCATGACAAAATGTGAATATTTCTATTAATGAAGTGATATTACTAAAGTTTTATTTGAAAGATATTTGTCAATACTTAGTTTTTGTTTTAGTATTTAAGAAAAGTCACTAGATAAAGATTCTTAGTCTTCTTAGGTACAATGATTTCTAATTTTTCATACAATGCTCAGTTTTTATTATACATAGACAGGCAATAAAGGTTTAATTATTCTTTAAAATAAAATCAAGTTTTCACTTGGAGATTATTTATCCTTAAATCAATATTGTGTTTAGGACAGAGCAGTAAATATTTAGGAAACTAACAATTTTTAGACTTAGAGTTGAAATTTTGTACCAGAATATATTTTGCAAATATTTGGAAGCTGTATTCTTTCAGTTTTGGTAGAAGACTTCAGACTATATCAAGATAATTGAAAATTAGCAAAGGAAAGTGATAAGCACAGTTGATTTGAACAACGGTTCTGCCTATTCGTAACTTCTCAATTATAGTTCCAAAACTAAGAAAAGAGATCATTTACAATCGGTTTAATGAAGAGTTTGAATTTTGTTTAAAGTACGATACTTTGAAGACATGTTTTTAAAGCTCTGACAGTACTTGATGGATTTCGGAAGGGAGGTTTGACTCACTAGAACAGATTCCATGGGCAAGAAAGATGAACTGAAAACAACATAATGAATTTGCATCATTTTCACAGCTGTTCAGAAGACAGAAGACAGATCTGTGTCTTACATTCATGGTTTCATCCAACCAAGAAATATTGTTGAACACATGCCATGTACCAAGCACTGTTTGGGACAAGTTGCTGCAACAGCAAATAAGTAGGCAGAAATCCCTGCTTCATGAAACATGCATTCTACTAGGATGAGATAGAGACTGTTATTCTACCAGGATGTTAGTAAATACATTTACATTAATACCTCACCTATAGCGG
This sequence comes from Solenodon paradoxus, assembly GCA_004363575.1. Taxonomy (NCBI): domain Eukaryota; kingdom Metazoa; phylum Chordata; class Mammalia; order Eulipotyphla; family Solenodontidae; genus Solenodon; species Solenodon paradoxus. The sequence continues at coordinate 189,350 of RJWH01000185.1, read as the reverse complement.
GAGTTACATTCCAGACACCCCCCCCACCCCGCAATAGGTGAAAATCAGCAAAGTAGCGGCATTATAATTTATTTTATTATTTATATATATTTTAAGGCTTTATAGACCCTTCCCACACTCTTATTAACCTTTCGTACACTCTTATAAACACTTCATATACTCAAACACCTTCTACACTCTTAAACCTACAAATTTTAACATTTAAAATTCTATATGGGTACTCACTAGTGAAGTATATGTATACCTCAAAATCTCTCATTATAGCGAAAATTCCACAATACAGAATTAGATATATTTAAAAAAAAAACGCAATACAGTGAAGCCATGATAAGTGAATCGCGATATAGCAAGGGACGACTGTGCACTAGGTTGGAAGGTGATATGTACTGTAGGAAAGTCCACAAGAGGTGATATGGGTAGTAATGGTAGTATAAATTTAATAGAGTAGAATAGAATAGAATGCAAAAATAATGTAACTGGAGAATCCCTCACTGCAATGCAACAACAATTGCTGGGGATCCCTGGAAATAACAGGGCAGTGTACAGAGAAGTAGCCAGTTTCAGGTGGATGTTTCTCTTTGATTCCTTGAATAATTTGCTTTGAGGGAACTGTGGAAGAGAGTAGAAATGACCCCTGTAAAATAGTAGACATTAGTCAGAGGTATCCATTCTCCATGTTAAGGAATGGTCTTGTGCACAAAGGTAGTCACTGGGAGATAAACATTTCAGACTGAAGAACCTAAAAAGATCCAGAAACTGAGAATGCCTGACAAATTTAAAGAACCAAATGCTGAGGCAGAGTAAGGTGGTAAGTAGTGAGTGTGGGAAGATGATTTTAGAGAGTAATAATGACTGGACAGAGGAGTAAGTTTCTGCAAGGACATTATTAGGTTTTTAATCTGTGTGTATTGAGGTGGGGGGGACATAGTTATTACTAGAGGATTTTAATCAGTCTTTTTGTGAGCAATTGTGTTTTAAATGAGTCATGAGAAAATACAAAGATCTAGCAGACACCCTAAGTGAATATCTTGATTTACTTGGATTCTCTTCCAACGTATCATATCTGGATATCAATTGTTATTTCTGTAAATTGATCTGTAAACTAGAAGAAATATTTTTATTCTAGTGTCAAGTAAACACATAACTTTAGAAATGTCTCTTCATCTTGATCTTACTGCACTTTTTTGTCCTTACCAATAATAATAACCTGTCAGACTAAATGGCCAAATATCATAACTTTATGCTAAAGTTATTGAAAATGGACCCTAAGAGTCTTGAATTATTATGACTTTTAACTCATTTTAAACATTCTTTATTTTATTTCAAGTTTTAGGCAACTGTGATAAACAGTAATTCCATTCTAGTAAGTTTAACTGTTCTTTCCAATATTAATGAAATTATTGTGCTACTTAAATTAGAATGTATTCTGATTGACTATTGCAAATGACAATATTTCTTTCTTGCTTTCTCTGTGCACTATAAATAAAGTTCATTAATAAACTCATAACATAGACAGTGGCAGAAAGCTGTATATAATTCACTTAAAACAAGAAGTGCATATAGCATATATCATTTTTCAATTGAAATAGATTAATTGGAGATATCTGTATGCTTATGATTTCAATATTCCTGAGATATTATTGTGTTTGTAGCTTGTAGACAAAGCTGAGAATGTGATATAGAAAAAATAATAAAAGAAGATCTACAGATTTTTACATTTGATCAATCCTACAAATTATTCTTGTGAACATGTAAGTAGTTACTTTAGACTAAATTGAAAAAAAATGTTAAAGAATGACTTACTTAGCACACTGATAATAAATTGAATCACTGGCATAGTCAAAAATACAATTCACATTTTAGGAAAACTCTCTACATCTTGGAATAAAGTTTTTGGAAGAGTGTATCTTTCTTTTTCTCGCATGAGTCCCCACTCCAAGCCCTCTCAGCCAGAGCTATTTGGCTACCACTTTAAAGCATGTTCACTAACTTGTGCATGAATAGCAACTTCAGAAAAGAGCCCTATTCATTGAACAAGTTAGTGAATAAAATTTGGGGAAAATTAAGGCTCTCAAGTACTGATCAACATTTCCCTTGGCATTCTATTAGTTTCATGCTGTAACTGCTTTACAATAAGCCTTCTAAATTATCTTACAATTACAGCTTCAAGATTTTAACCTGAATGGGTTTGTTGGGTCCCACTTCCATTATTGTTGCCATATGTCATATTAATGAATGTTTTGTTGTTGTCTTTCTCAGCCAAGTCTTTCTCATGAGATCAAGAAGCCAAAACAGTAATATCCAATGTACTGTATAATGAGAAAGATACACTAATCGGCTGATAGTTTCTTTTCTTGCTTTCGTTTATTCTTTTTCATGACTGACTGGCTATTAAAACTTCCTTGTTAAAGTTAATTAGGTTGAATTTTAGAAACGAAATGAAAGTAAAGGGAAGTAAATCTAAAAAGGAGAAATAAAAAGTGGTCTAGAAGGAAAAAATGTAGTAGTAGAGCTAAAAAAAAAGGTACTAAATGAAAAAATATTATAGAAACTTTTCAAGATATACTTCCCATTTCATTTGTCAGCCTGATCATGGTGCTAAAACCTTCATATTTTTGCCTCAGGAAATTCATCCACATTCAATTCTAGAATAAAATTGCAAATGGAATACATCACATATTTTCAGTCACTTCAGTCTGTCTCACACCATATTCTCCAAGAGAATTCCAAAATTATGATTTAGTAAAATTAGTTAGTTTATGTATTAGAGATCTTACTTTCATATCTACCAATGTAACTTTATGGTGAAAATCGTATCTATATATCTACCACCCAATTATGTATTTTATCCAGTCATTTATTTATCCATTCACTCACCTGCTAGGACTTGATCTAACAGAAATGTTGTATATTTTATACTTTATTAATATAGAAAATCTAGGAATGGTTTAATTTAGCATAATTAAAAAAATTTTGCTTCTGGTCAGGTATTTTCATCACTGGGGGGCCTTTATTCTGAGTCTTTATTCAGAATACACGATAAATAACAAAATAGATGATAAAACCTATTTTGCCTGTTAGTTTTTAATAAATTGAAATGGGGGGAAAGTCGTTGGCTTATAAGAAATTTTTATTTGAGTACTCTGGTTTCCTTAAAACACTAAATCATACAGATTTACAGTGACCCAGAGACATTTCCTACTTTGCGCAAAAAAATATTGTAGCATAAATAAATCTTAAGCAGAGAATTGTAAGTACAAACTTCAAGTGGGATAAAGATAATATAACTATTTTTTAATCAATAAATAACACACAAGAGCCTGTAGAAAACAGAATGAGAAATTATATTTATAAAAACAAGGAAAGCTAACAAAGGAAGTTTGACTATTTAAAATAATATGCAAATTAAAAGGCAAAATGGCAAATATATTTGCAAATATACATGCTAGAATGTTGAATAATTGTATTACAAAGCAAGACCTTATATATAAATGAATAAAAAAATGTATATGCCTATTAAGGAAACATGACTTAGAAATGTGATGGCAAGAAATAAATGCAAAGCTCAGTAGTAAATAGATAGATTCATGTATGTTTTTGGATTATATTGTTGGGATTATATATTAGACAGCTAAATATATATTCCTGTAACTTTTCTGGAAAAGAGTTTGATTCTATAACAAGAAATTTAAAAATAATTATACTTTTGATCTTAAAATGTCATTACTACTATCAGTGTGTCTCAAGAAAATCATTTGATATTCTTCTAAAGATTGATACTTAAAGGGATAATTAAAACATCATTCCTTTAACATTCCTTTAAAAAAAAGTATAAACCTGTTGTTCTAACTGTATGGTCATGATACAGGTACCTGGCACTGGCTAGTGCGGTTAGTCCTAGAAAGAATTTGAGAGAAGACACCTGGTCCCAACACCACTTGGTAAGTTTATTAGAAGCAATTAAACAGAAGTGACACATGCAGCTTGGGGCTACAGGAACAAGACAGTGAGTTATTAAAATGGAGCCTTTTATATGGGAGGAAATATTTTGAAGAAGAATGATTTCATTCATATGTGGAATATAAATAAACAAAATTAACCAACAGAAACATCTCAACAAAATTCACAGGACATAAGACCATGGCTATGAGCAGGTATGAGGGAGGAGAGAACAAGAGAAAGAAGGACAACATTAGCAAGGCTGTGGTAAAGGGCACTAGAACTCTGGTGGTGAGTGTGGTGAGAAATGCACATAGACTAAGGTGTGAATTCAATGTCCTAAAAAGCATAGAGTAATGTAAACAAAAAACAAATAATAACAAAGTTCTTTCTCTATAATGGAAATGCTGCCATAAATACTGTAGTATCTGTAACTATTCCTTAATATGCTATTAATGGTAAATTCCAGTGGAAAAACAGAATACTCTCAAATAAGTACTTTTTTCCTAAAGTTTCATAGGTAGATATGCTAATTTTGTAGTATAGATAAACGGTTTGAAAATAAAATAACAAAAGTTACCATTTCTTGATGATTCCATTATAGGTGCTTTCTATTTTTAAACTTAAGTTTTTACTTTTTAATTTATGCTTTTCTAGACTTCTTTATGTGTTGAATGTATAATACAATTATATTTTAGATTAATATCTTATGTGAAAATAGGTCCCCCTGAGAGAGTTGAGCCAGCTGGAGGAAAATTAGTCGGCAGATGAAAAAGGAAATATGCCTGAAAATACATGAAAAAAGAAAAAAAAAAGACATGTCCTGCCTCTTTGGGACCACAATAATTCCGAGGAAAACCACGTAAAGAATTAAATGCATGTTTATTTTGTACCCTAGTCTGCTTTAAGAAGGAAAGCCCTCCTTTCTACCAAAGAAATCCCAATCTTTTCACAGGAATGTCTTGACTATTAATCAGTCTGATGCAATCACTCCCCAGCGTTTCCATACAACTACCAGCAGTCTCCAGACTCCTGTCTGCTACTCTCTCTCTCTAGGAACACATCCACATGGCACATATTGCATCTCTACTTTTCTTGACTTATTCATTCTAGAATAAGCCCACACCCACTCCTGAGTGTATATTTTCCTTTTCTACCAAAACCTTCTTGCACCCATTTGACTCTCCATTGATTCTTTCGAGACCTCAGAAGAACCTGAAGGCTTGAACCAAGATTCCCTGCTTGCTCATCCTCTTTACGGGAACATATCCAGTCTCTGATGTCATTCCTACTTCTGTCCTTTGCTTCCACATTCTAGAATAACTCTAAAAAAATCACAAAAACTGAATGAGAAGAATTGGAAATGAGTGTGTTTGACCTTCCAAGAGCCTGATTCCTTTCTCAGACCACATTTTCTTCTTACCGCTTTTTCAATACCCATCTTTAAAATTTGTAAGCCTGTTTCCTGAACTAGGGGGAAGACCCTTCAAGAACTTAAAACTTGGTATGCCCTGAACAAAAAGCGAGGTTGATGAGTTGGCTTTCTCCCACCCAGTTCACAAACATTCCAAGGATCCAGGTTACTGTCAGGGCAAGAAGGAAACAACCAAGGCTTCCTGTCTGCCTTTGTCAGCTTGTCTTTATTCCCGCACCTTACCTTTCCTTGTCCTTGCCTGTTTTTTTTTAAAGGAAAACAACTGTTTCCATTCTCACCCAGTGGCCCCCCCACCTCCTCCTGTAGCAGGCTACAGTTTTTAGAGCAGCTTGATCTTTTGTCAGCATGATCCTCTTACAATTTAAGTCAGAGTTAAACACTGCTCAAAATACCAGATACCCTCTGGTGGTATCTCTTCAATCAGAATAAAAAGAAAAATCCTTACCGTAGTTTAGAATGTTGTATGATATGGTGACTGCTATTCTCTCATCTTCATATATTATCCCCCTCACTCGTTCTACAACAACTTCCCTGTGTCTCTCCTGGTCTTAAACCTGTTCCAGTATGCTCCCACCACAGAGCCTAGCAGAACTGGTTCCTTTTGTCTGAGGCATTACCAAAACTACTCCATTTAAAATGACACCCCCTAGTTCTCCCAACCCTTTTGATTCTACTTTGTCTCACTAGAGCTTATCACCTAGTAAACTTTAGAGTTTATGTACATAATCTTTTTTTCTGACTTTTCCCACTTGTTTGTAAGTTTACGGAGGTTCAGAATTTTTGTTTCTTTATCAGCTTTCTATCTTCTATCAAAATAATTTTTGTTTTTTCTAATGCTTTGCTTGTAGGAAGCATTCAATATAAATTTGCTGACTAAATGAAAATTTGTCATCCCATCTCCTAGTACAGAGCCTGGCACACAGACACAGTATGTGCTCTATATAGTCAATAAATATTTTTAATCAAAAATTGTTACCAAATGCAATGGATCAATTCCCTTGGTGAGCACCCAGCAAGACACGATCCAAAGTTTAAGTGAGTTTGCTGCCTTCTGGAAATCTTTGGTCAGAATTTTTTGGAGCTCAGTTAAGGAAGTGAATGGAGATTGGTGTGTTACTAGGAAAGATTCCAAGTCTACTGCACAGGTCTCAGCCTTCTTCATGCCTGGTAGTGCCTGCTCATACATCACATGTTAAAAAAAAATTGTGGGAAAAGTCCCCCTAGGCACTTCTTCTAGTATTAAAATGAACTAAGCTCATCCTTCGGTCCCTCGTAACCATTCTGAAACTATGCAGACATGGTAGATCAGAACCATTTAGTATGATCAAAGATTTTCTTATACTTCCCTCGAGGTAACTTTCTGTTCTACTGTCTGAAACTACATTAGCCAGGGAAAGAAAAATTGTTATACTAATAGACTGTCCTGTTGCTGGAATACAAATATGTAAATTAATTAATGTAGTTGTTTCTTCCTATCAGTTGACGCTTGTTTTCTACTTTCTCTCTCAAAAGCTTTATTAAAATGAGATAGAAGGGAGTAGAAGAGGTATATATTTTCAATTAGGGAATATCAAATATTATTTATATATAATATTATTTATATATTAAATATTATGTATATATAACGTCTTTTCTAAATTGAGATGTAAAATTTAGGATTAAAAAATATTTTTAAATGCCAAAACTAATGTTTCCTTTTTTGTTGTTTTTTTTTTGTTGTTGTTAGAACATTAACAGAAATCTCTTATTTCAAGTGTTTTTTTAATTAAAGAAAAATTGTGTCATAACATTTTATAGGTTTTAGGTGTGTATCATAAATCAGCATTTGTCTATAATAATTAAGTTCAGTACCAACAGTTCAGTTCTATTTTCCCCTAAATAATTGGATATTTTTACCAAATTTACTCACCCACCAATCCCCCTTTCACTTCTGGTAGTCACTAATTTGGTCCTATAGACTAAAAGCCTTATTGTTTGATTTGTTTAATTTATTTGGTTTCTCAAGTAACATATGTGGGTGAACTAATACAGTGTTGTATTTGTATTTATTTTCTTGACTTATCTCACTAAACCTAATTCCTTCTAGGAATTCCATATATGTTGCAAATTGCAGGATTTCTTCTCTTTGTATAGCTGAATAGTATTTCATTGTGTATATATACCACATCTTCTTTATCCACTGACATATAAATGGCCATTTAGGTTGTTCCCAACTTTCGTCTATTCTAAATAATGCTGTAATAAACATGAGACTGCATAAATACATTCTAATTAGTGATTTTTTTATAAGTACCCAGAACTGCTGATAACGTATAACATGTGATTCAGTTTCCTCAGCTGTCATGGATTCTTTGTGTCCTTAAAGAGAAGATTTACCTTAAGTTGAAGGTGACACATTAAAAGAGAGTAAGAGCACAGGATGGAGACAGAAGATATTCATTTAGGAAGAAAGGAAAAAGCAAATAGTGCACCACTCTCCCCTAGGCATGGAGACAGATCATTTCCAAGACACAAAGGGTTAGGAATCTAAGTTTTTAAGGAGCCTGGTAACTTGTTCTCTGCCCTTATCCCACCTAGAGGAGTTCTGTGGTGGGGTAAGGTTTTTGATTGACCTTTTAATGGCTTCTTTAAAATTGACTGGAGTGCTTCAGAATGGTGCCACTTTATGACTTACAGCATTTGCTCTTTGAGTCAGTCGGTAACACTTCCCAACAGCATGCTCACATGGCGCTTCTTGCTTGATGGCTAACTGTATTTTAACCTGCTTCTATCTATCAGCACTTCCGCTCTGGGCTTTTGGTTGCTCGTTAGCTGCGCTATAAATCGGTTGCTTTGACTTTTTGTTTCCTGGCTTTTTTTTCCCGTTCATCTGTACCCTGATCAGATACCTAACAATGTGATAACTGGAGCATATGGAGTTTCAATTTTCTGAAGAATCTCTATATCTCTATCCATAACAAATGCACCAATTTACAACCCCATCGATAGAGTATAAGAATTTCCTTCTCTTCAAATTTTCACCAACACCTGTTTCCAGTCTTTTGAATAACAGCCATTCTTGTAGATCAGAGGTGAAAATTCATTGTCTTGACTTATATTTTCTCAATTATAAGAGATAATGAAGATCTTTTCATGTGCCCATTGGCTGTCTGTTGGAATTATTCAGAGAATTATCTATCAGATCCTCTTCCCAATTTTAATTATATTAATATTTTATTGTTGTTGAATGTTGAGTTCTTTATATTTTTTGGATATTAACCTTTTGGTGTATGATGTGCAACTATCTTCTCCCATTCAGTAGGATGTCTTCTCATTTTGATGAGAGCTTCTTTCCCTGTTTTCTACTTTGAAGTAATCCTATTTGTTTATTTTGGCTCTTGTTCTCTTGCTACCAAATTTGAGTTCCCAGAGAACTCAATGTCAATGTCAAGTAGTGCATCACCTCTTTTATTCTATGTATTTGTGATTTCAATTCTTATGTTCAAGTCTTTAATCCATTTTTAATTATTTTTGTGTACATATGGTGTTACAGAGTTATCTAGATTCATTATTTTCAAGTGGTTTCATTTTTCAAGCATCATTTTTTGAAGAAACTGTCCTTGCTCTACTGTTTGTTCTTGGCTCTTTTGTCATAAGTTATTTGTCCATGTGCATTTATTTCTGAGCTCTCAATTTTGTTCCTTTTATCTGTGTATCTATTTGTATTCTAATACCATGCTGATTTTATTAATATTGATTTGTAGTATAGTTTGAAGTCAGGGAACACCTACATTTTTGTTCTTTTTTCTTAGGGTTGTTTTTGCTATTTAAGCTCTTTTGTAGTTCAAAAAAATCATGATTTTCTACTCTGTTTTTTGAAGAAATTTTGATAGGTTATATTGGATGTTCATAATGCTTTAAGTAACACAGTCATTTTAACAATGTTAATTCTTTCAGTTCATTAGCTTGAAATATCTTTCCATATCTTTGTGTCTTCTCTTTCTTTTAAAAATGTCTTATTGAGTGTGCCCTGCTGGCCCAGTGGTCTATTACACCTCAGGGCATTCCCACATACATCCCAAGGTCCAGGGTTCAAAACCCAGGGGCAGGATAAACAACAAATGTGAACAACTAAATGAAAAAAACAAATAGAGCTCTTCCTCATCTTCTCCCTTCCTTCCTGTTTGCTTACTCACCTTCATTCCTATCTGTACCTTTCCTTTTAAAAAAGTCTTATAATTTTCAATGTACAGATATTTTAATTTTTGACTAAATTTATTCCTAAATATTTCACTCTTTTTGATGCAATTGTAAATAAAACTTCTTTCCTGATTTCTCTTTTTCTAAGTCCATTATTTGAATAGAAATGCAATTAATTTTGTACATTAATTCTATAGCCTGATAATTTACTACATTAATTTGTTATTTCCAACAGTTTTTACTAGACTGTTTTGAATTCTCTCCACATATTAGCATTGTTAGCATTAGCATTAGCATTAGCATTAGCATTAGCATTGTTATCTGAAAATAGTGATAGTTTTACTTCCTTTACAATTTGGATACCTTTTATGTCTAATTTTTGTCTAATCGCACTAAGTAGATTCTGCAACACTATATTGAATAATAGTAGTGAAATGTCGTGTTTTTAACCAAAGGAAAAGTTTTTCCGCATTCAGTGTGATGTAGGCTGTGATTTGTCATATGTGGTCCTTGCTATGCTGAGATACTTTCAACCTATACACACTGGGGGAAATGGGCATTAACGTAAAACTTTATTGTATGTTCTCAAATATTTTTTCTGTATTTATTAAAATGATCCTATGATTTTGTATGTTTGTAAATGTGATATATATCATTTATTGATTTATATATGTTAAACCAGTCTTGAATCCCTAGAATAAATCTTTTTTGATTATGGTATATGATATTTATGGACTTTTGAACTTTTTTGATGAGAATTTTTGCATGTGTCATTAGCGATATCAGTGTGTAGTTTTGTATGTGTGTGATGTCTTTGTCAAAAAGCATTCTTAAATATTGCTCTTGTTAGTTTTCCTTATATAATGAATATATGTAACTCAAATTTCTCCAATAATTTATTTCCAGGGAAGCTTCACTCTTCCATGCAAGATGCTATTAAATTTAAAAAGTTAGATGACAAATGAAGGTAAGAATCCTGAAAATTGTTTGTTTAGTTTGAAATAGGTAATCTTTATGAAATAGGAATAGAGTAAATTAAACAGGCTTCTAAATTTTTCTTTTATATCCAGTTTCTAGAGTTTTATCTTGGTTACTATTCGGTGTAAAAAATACGTAGCCTGGTCATGCAATAGATTATTTTGTAGAAATAATGTATATTGAGCTACATTTTCACAACCAAAAAATAGACAAAATGAGTAATTTGATTATCTTATGCTTTGGTATACTTGTGCTGTGATTAACTTAAAATCACTTGATACTTCCTTGGATAAAACAGTCGTTAATTCTAAAGTAAGAATTGATCAAGTAAGAGTGATATTTGAAAGAGATGCTAAGCATAACTTAATAGAGCTCACTTATATCAGTAAATTTCTATCTAGTAACTGCCTGTCCTCAGGAATGCCACATTAGCTCATCATTTAAATCTAAACGTGAAATCTTCAAAATCAACAGTAATTATAAGCTAAACATCTGGAGAAAATCTAGTACCCAAAGATATATTATACAATGTAGCAACAGGTGGTACTAAGAACTATTAAGCTGATTTTAATAAAAAGGGCAAATATCTCCAATTCCATTTCTTCCAATAAATTCCTTTTAGCAGGTGCAAAGACAAAGCAGAATTAGTTCCCTCATGCTGAATATGAAAGCACTTTTTTCATTCTGCAATCTTTTATATGACCTTACTCTAATTAAAATATCACTGCATACTGTGTTTTGTTTTTTGTCATTTAAGAGAAATGTAAATAATGTAAATAATACATTATCAAAGTATCTAAATATCTGAAACAACTGTCTACATGCTGACAGATTAAATGGTTGAAAATAAACCAGTCCAAAATGTAAGGCTACATTTCTTTCCTTTAAAAGACATTAAAATTTTGCTTCAAATTGAATCCATATAGTGAAGATATCTTAGGAAAATTGCCTTTAAAAATCAAAGGAAAATCCTGTTTCTCAGAGTCAGTATTTATTTTATCTCAAGTTGTTCACTTAAATTTCCCAGGCTTCAGTATTTTTCAGTTCTAAAGTATAAATAAGAGACAATTTGTTCTCTTCGCATTAAAAAATATACATGATAAAATTTTAAGATTTGGGGTATATTTCTTAAAAACATAAATGTTCAGCTTTCTAATCTCTGTCTTAAGGTCAAATTATACAAAATGGATATTGGGACAAATAAAACTAACTGGATCGATAACTTCAATAAATGTAGGTCACATTGTAATTATGAGTAATCAATAAACTTAGGTTAATAAGCTCTGAATTATTGTGTGGGTACTTAATTCTTGTGCCTATGTTTCTTCACAGTTCTGGTACTTATAATCTGATATAATTGATGTTTTTCATGATATTTTAATCCAATTTATACCAGACAGACTTTGTATGAGAAGCACAAACAGTGATGTACCATTTCTAATCTATTTTTCAGATTTATACAGATTTTTTAAATGTTTATTTTTTAACCTTTTATTCTAAGATTTACCTCTTAAGTATTTCTGTGAGAATCTGAGTCCAAAAGATATGTAATATAAAAATTTCATTTCATATCTGAAGCAAAACATTTTGAATATGTGTTTTCTTTCAGAACTCCATTAAACCACGTAGTCTAATTTGTAAATCACATAGTTTTAGATGATTTGACATGCATCCCTTATATGCCAGTAAAATTATGAAGTAGAGTTTTATTTTCTTACCTCTATGTGTGATTGCAATTATGTGTTCCATTTGGACTTCAGAAATGCTTATTGCCACCTTGTTAAATTATCTACACATTTATTTTTAAAAGGGCATATACCTCTTTCACCACATAGCCAGCTTCTAGCAATGTATCTCCCCATAAATACCCTCACAATTTACACATATATTGATAAAATAGAAAATTCACAAAATTGTTGCTCTCTAGTTCTAAGACATTTTAAGGAACAGATTCACAGTAATTTGAGGGTTGATTCAGCTGCTTGTGTTTTTAAATCTCCAGATAATTCTCTCAAAAGAAAACCCATAATGAATCTTATCTTCATTCTATTCTTCTTACATAGCCTCTCCCTCACAGTCTGTGAAACTCACAGTGAGAATGAGAAAGTTACTATTCAATGAAGATGATTAGAGAAGCCTTGTGAATTCTTTAAGAGAGAATAAGACAGAAAGTATTTGGTGGTGCTTAAAAGAACACTGCTGAGATGCAAGACAAGAATGAGGCACTGAAATTATTATGAGATTCAGCTCTTTTCCTTTAGAATTACTGTTTCTTTTTCATGGCAGGGAAGTTGTTATATTCTATACTAATATAACAAAACATTGTAATGTCACATTCATTTTTATAGTCACAAAGAATGAACATTTTTTATGTGATAATATCATGCCAAAAAACTAATCTACATAGTGAAGAAAAACAAGATGAGATTTGACACTGTAGCCAATCTACTGTTTATCTCTGGTCCTTACAGAAAAACTACTTCTTTTCCCTTCCTTCTCCCTCTTTTGTCATTGTTTTTATCATCCTTCCTAAATCTAACAGAAAAGAAGGCAGGTATAGTCTCTGCTTTCAATCTAACAAACAGAAAATTAATTGAAATACTTAAATTTAGGATAGGGTAGAGGATAAGATGGAAACAGTGCCATGGATCAGAGAGGACGTTCCACCAATGAGACCTGAGGTGCAGGTCGGGGTCAGGTGAACAGGGAAGGGATCCTAGGTCAAGACCCAGAGTCAAAAGAAAGCGTGGTCATTCTAGGCACCTAAACTAAGTATGGTAGAGGTGAAACTTTGGCATAGCCTGCTAGCTGCATACCCAAATCCTTTTGTGTTCTTCCTATGTATTTGTCAACATCATTTCTCAATTTCTCATCTTTGTATTTAGGTGAGGCCCTGTGCCTTTCCCAATAGAACATGAGTAGACATGATAGGTATACTTTTTGAGCCAAGGACTTTTCTCTTTATCTTTGCCATGTAGGTAAAAAACAACAAAAGCAAACATGAAAAAACAACAATAAGGAAAAACCCCACAAGTCTCTGGATGAAGCGGAATCGAAAGAAGGAAAGAACCTAGGTTCCTGGGGTGCTGTTAGCATGGTCTACTAACAGGAAACACTCTATAAATACTCTGAAGAAATATACGTTCATGTGTTTGAACCACTACACATTTGACCTCTCTCAACTAACTCAGGGTCTAAATGGTAAGAGGTCTTACAGGCTAGGTCAAAGAGTTTGATCTTTGTCTTAAAGGCAATGCTTAAGGACTTTAAACAGGGAAGCTTCATGATCATAAAATCAGTTATATTCCATTAGAAACAGCTATAATGAAGGAGCCTTTGTTGTTTTTAATAATTTCAGTAATTTACCCCAATTTCCTGTGCCTGTCATATGTTAGATAATCTGTAGCATGATTTCCACAAAAAGCTTTAGCAAATTCAAGTCTGTTTTACATAATCATATATGTCTGGAGCTTGAAAGGACTTAATATTTTATTTCCCCAAATTTCTTATTGCATAGAAATGGGAGAGCCACAAAGGTGAGGTAATTACTTAAGTAGCTGGGGATATAGCCAAGTTTTCTTTCTCTCATTCCAAGTGTCCTCTATGCCTGACGTTCTTCATTCTTTTAGCCCCAGTGCTTATAAGAAGTTGGATTACTTTAGGGAAATGAATTAAAGGATTAACCATTGAAAAGTTATAATTTTTTATATTTTTAAATTTGTGAATAATTTGTATATAATTTTAGAAATATAAAGAATCGATAAATTTTTCTTCTGTTTAATTTTTTAAATTTTCTTCTGTTTATTTTGTTGAATATAAATGAAATATTTTAACACTTTTCATCTCATTAAAGCTATGTCTCCATCAGTTAAAGGGAAATATTTTGATTACAGTGTTGCATTTTTGTTCTACAGTTTTATGTCTTTACATACTGAAACCCCTCTTCTATTCTTTTCTGAGCCCATTTTCCTGCCCTGAGGGGAATTGCCACCGTGCCTAAGGCATTAGTAGAATATCTGATGGAACTGAACTGATTAGATTGGCAGTTTGCTTATGCTTTTAAATATTTAGAGATAAAGAGCACTATGTCAATGAAACTACTTTTTCATTTTCCTAAGGTAACTAAAAGCCCATAGCTGCTGGTGGTGAAAGATGATAGAAATACATCCATCTGCAAATATAAGAGTTGGCTTGTATTGAATAGATTGAAAGAACATTAGAGTAACTGACGGACCAGGAAATGAGAAACTATAATAAAGCACATAATGGCATATACTAAGAAAATAGTCTCAACACGGAAATATTTCTGCAGTGATATTAATTTGGTGTCAATATAGATCCAAAGAATGGAAAATTATCTTCAGTCCCTAATAGTAAAAATACTAATTAATAAAAATAATATAAAAGTTAAAACTAGACAATAGCACAGTTTCATTTAGTTTTATGTTGTCATACCCCATAAATAAAAAAGGATAATTCATAATTTATTATAAATACATAAATACATCTCTAATAAGATAAAACATCATTAATCTTCCATTAATATGCAGAAATCATTTCAAAATAAGCTTGAAATATCAAGCAAATCTATTCTTCCAACATTGGGTAGCTCGTAATGATAGGTCCAAGAATAGATTATAGCGTTCTCTAGTTGGGAAATGCTTTTACAAATGAATACTCATATTAATGACAGTAAATGAATATCAGTGATATGTATGTCAGAAAACTCTGACAGAACAGCATATGAGTGGGGATGTGGAAATTGAGGAAAAAGAAGAATCATACCAAAGTGGTCTAACTTTGAACAAAAAGCTAGTCTGTATTTTGTTTTCCTCATCTTTAAAATGGACATGATTATAATTACAAGTTTTATATGGGAATGAAATATTTTATTTCATTATATATTTCATTATATATTTCATTGTGTGTTTCATTGTGTCGGACACAATGTCTGACGTTGTATCTGGTACATAGTGGGTTTCTAAAATATGATCATTTTATTTTTATCATTATTGTTATTGGTATTGCCATCTAGTATCATCATCATTGTCGTCACATTAAATTGCTCACACTCTTCAATGATTTTATCAATACACTTGTTTCTTTTAGGAGGAATTAAATGATGAGTGATGATATGAGCACTGGTCACTACTTTGAAGAGATATGATTTTTCATAATATAGATACTTACATATACATATATTCATATGTATCATTATTATTAGAATAAAAAGATTTTCTTTATTCTACCATTATTCTCCAAAGTTTGGTTAACAATTACTTGCTTATTTCATAAGGAAAAAGATAATTTGCTACAGCAATTATCTGGAGTTTCAGCACTTTTTTTCAAAGCTGTATGAAAGTGCTCTTCATTTAACAACAATGAATACATGGTAGTTAACTAAGAAAATAGAAATGCTGCAAGTGCATTATTTCATGGTGACCCTGGAGAGCATTGGACAGAAAGTTCAGGATAATCTATAAAAAGCAGAGTGCGGGAGGGTGGTGGTGGAAGGGGCCAAGGGGCTATGGGGCCATGTGAATCCATGTGGAAAAATGATCAGTGCTGGAGAAAGTTAAATTCTCAGTCCCTGAAGTCTTGCTGTTGTGGCTACAGCCCAAGAAAGTTAATGAAAGAAAGGAGCACTGACAACTCCTGCTGCTTCGACAGGAGCTTACCACCTCATTACTGGCCAGATTCTTACAACCAAAAGAAAAGAATACTCCTGCCAAGGAAAAGAGTAAGAGCTAGAGTGAGAGAGTCATCCAAGCAAGGCATTGCTGATATTGGGCGGAGATCAAAGTAATATCAGACAAAAGGAACTGGACGAAATAGCTGAGCAAGAGCTATGACCACAGACCAGACAACTATCCAAACTCTAGGCCGGAAAGATGGAAAAGACAAGTTAAATCCCTTAGTCCTCCCTGCCCAACAGGAAAAAGTAAATGAAGTGACACCATCTGCTCACTTTCCCAGAAGAGAGAGTTTCAACTCCTCATGGTTAGCAATGCGAACATTTTCAAAAGCGTTACTCTGATTACAAATGATTAGAAATGATTCCTAGAAGTAAAAACTTAACTCACGGTGTGCCTGACTAATGAACATTTTCTACACTTCCGTTGCACTTGGAGCTGACTTTGAAAGCACTGGTTAGAGACAGTTTTAAAGCTATCATCTTAAGGATAATAGGGTGCTTCACTTTTTCTCACCCTTTCTGTAAGCATGCAAACACATGAATTCTTTGTTAAAGCACAATAGGAAATGACAGGGTTCTTTCAGGGTTAGAAAATGCAAGTTTTGTTGGAATGTATTGTGTTTGTGAGCTCATGCCCAGTTTAGGAGCCGGGGAAGCACAGATCACCTAAAATAAAATTTTTTAACTTAAAATGCTAATAATACTTTCCGTGGAGATATAGTTATCATTATAGGTTTAAATTCCAATATCTCTATATACAGAATAAATCATCACTGAATCCCCATTAATAACTGACAATAACAAGTATTGATGGAAAAATGGAACAACTGAACTCTTGTATATATTGTTAATGGCTATAAATTTGGAAAGATATTTGGAAGCAGCTATCAAAACTGCACATAATCCCTGGTGACATAGAAGGTATAGAATTCAGGGTATATATGCAACCAACACACACACACACACACACACCCATACAAAAAGTTGTGTTTTAGAAGTTTCATTCATTTACTTATTTTTGACATTATTAACCAAACTGAACACAATATTAACAGGAGACTGACTAAATTGTGGTTTATTCTTATAATAGAATACTCTGAAGTATTGGTTGGCAAACTCTGGCCTATGGATTAAATATGATGATAGCATGATTTTGTAAAGAAAGTTTTATTACAACACAAGCATAGCCCTTCATTTATATATTGTCTGTAGCTACTTTTCTGCATTTAAGGTATTTTAAAGGCAGAATTAAATAGTTGGGAATGAAACAATATGGCTCACAAAATCTGAATTGTTTACCATACTTACCTTTGATAGGACAGGTTTGTTGACCACTGTTCTCTAGCAAAAAATAAACTATTGCTATAGCCAACAATATGAATACCTCTCAAAAGAAATTATTGGGTGAAGCCAGTCAGGCACAATTGAGAGCTTGCTGTTTGATTCCATTTATATAAAGTTAAAAAGAGACAAAATTAATGTATTATGAAAATTTTAAAAAAAAAAAAAAGACTCCCTTTTTTAAGAGGATGAAAGCCTAGAAGGAACTATGATGGAAACTTCTGGTTTTGTCTCCAGGAGGGTGTTGGTTTCATAGACATGCTTGTTTTAAACATTCACTTACATTTTTTGAACTTTCCTGTGTATTTTATTTCAATAAAACTTTGCTTATAAAAATAAGTAATAGTTAACTGAAAGTGAAAATGGAGGCAAGTCATGGTTTTAGACAGTTACATAAAATGTTTTTAAGATTTCACCTGTTTCCCTATATTGATCTTTGTACAAAAGAACAAGTAAATATTAAATCACATCAAAAGAAAATAAAGCCATGGACACTATGGGTACAGTTTATTGGCATGCCTTGGTGGAGTAATGGTTTGGTTAACTGCCTCTGGCTGCAGTGCAGGTCACATATATCTCAAGGATCTGATTTCACATCCAAGTCCAAATAGAACAACCAAGATGTTTAAAATAAAGAAAATGATTCTTCCTTCTCTCTCCTCCTACCTGCCTGACTGCCTGACTATTCACCTTCATTCCTACCTGTATCTTTCCTTATTTTAAAAAAAGAAACATACAGTATATATAAAGTCAAGCCATAAACATGAAAATGAACACATTATTGTAAGAATCTATTTACATCTATACAGCATATATATGCTACTGTATGTATGTATATATTATATAAATAGATAGGTATAAAATATATATACTACTTTTTGCCTACAAATATTTCTCATATATATATATATATATATATATATATATATATAAAGATACATAGCATTCTCCACCCATCATAAAGGTAAAGTTATTGTAGCACAAAGATATGGGGCTTCTTCCTCAGTTCAAATATAAATTAATATGACCTATCAAAATACTACATCATGTTTTTGTTGTTTGTTTGTTTTACTGAGCTCTTATGTGAATTTCAAATGAACTAGACTCCCCAGCTCTCCTATTGATAGCAAGTTTCCCAAGATGCATTTGGTGCTTGGAATCCTCCTGAAGAATGCTTATAGCAATCTGTCACAAAGGGAAAAAGTCTACCATGAAGTTTTATTTTAGTGCCTACCAAGCGAGGAGCACTAGACTTATACTATCCAGAATTCTAAATTATAGATATTTCTGTTATCTAAAGATTGCTGCCCCAGTTCCCTTCCCCCACCCTTGGAAGAATGAATCACTGGCTTGAATAGAAATATATATCTTAAACTGCATATTAAGAAATTGAGATTATCAAGTAAAGTAGGCTTGCTTAAAAATATCCACCATATCTTTTCAGAATGAATTGAAAAAAATCAGAATTCAACAAAACTTATAATGGAAGATTTAGGAGAAAAGCACTAAGACCTATGCCAGAATTATAATTTCTTTTAAAGAGGGAATGAATTAGCTGTCACTCCCCAGATGGATGAACATAAGGCAAACTAATCTCCAGGCAGTGAGCAAGTCTTGAGGGAAGGCCCTCTCCCACCCTGTCCCATGCAAGAGAAGCTTCTTCCCTTCTCTGTACTCAGCAGGGACCTCACCTGACCTCCACTGTCACCCCAACATGGCTCCATCCATTCTAAGGGAACTATGAAAAGACATTGTAAGTTATGGTTATTTATTAGCTATTCCAGAGTTCTGATTATCTTTAAGTGATGTATCACATGTGCACATAATTTCAAACATTATGTGTGGTGTTTTTTTTAATGTCAGTTACAAAGTAAATTTTATTAGTGCTAACTTAGAATAGTAATCATAGTAATAATTGTAATCCATAATCATAATATATAGCTTCTTACTATAATTTCTCTGATCCATTCTGAGGTTAGTATGAAGCCTGTATTTTAGAGTAAGAGATGGAAAACATAAATTAATCATAAATTAATGGATAAAGAAAGATCTAGTGATGTGAGTTGTGAAGGCAACACAACAAGGTGGTGCTGTTTGGCAAAGACAGCAGTTGGGTTGGCAGGGACAGGGGTACTGCTTTAGTTGGGTCCTCAGAAAGACCTTTTTTTTGAAAGATGAGAGGAGATAGTAATGGCCTGATCTGCTAAAGACTGGGCCAAACAGAAGGAAGAGTTTGAGGAAAATCTAGGGAGCACCATGCTTAGTGTGGCCTAGTGATAGACAGGCAGCCATTGAGAGCAAAGACCACAAAAGAGCTTGATTTGAGTTTAAACCCAAGAGAGGCGGGTCACGGCACGATTATACAGGATATTTTAGGTATAAAACTCAAATTGTGAATAAGGTACTGATGAATTTTATTCTCGGGTATGGCATGACCTATTTCTCTGAATGTGTATGCAGAATGGATTATAAAGGAGTCAAGCATTGAGAATGAGTGTAATTCAGAAGCTAGGTGACTGATATTGAAGGCTTGTGATCAATATTAGAGATTTGCACTGAAGGCAGTCATGGAAATGGACAGGGTGCATCCTAGAGAGAGAACCTGTAAGACACTGAGCAATTGTATGTGAAGTGCCTCTGTACTTCAGAGATACTTGTGGAAAGCTATCTTTAAAAAGAGCAATGGTGCCATTTTATGGGCTCAACATTTTATCTACATGTTTTCTATACTTCTTTATCTAACCCCAGGACAAAGGTAATAAAGGTTAAAAAAAAATTTCAAGGAATGAAACAAAAGAAACATATAAGCATTCTAATTATATTAAAATCTTGTCAAGTTATGATTACAAATTGTGTCTCTGTGTGTAGGCTTCATCTCAGGGAAGACAAGAGGATATGATTAGTAAAAACAGTGAATAAACTACCTTGGTGAAGGGAACACAAATCTTCCATTTCAAGATATAAAGTATAGAGTGATAAATGTGAAGAATAGAAGAATAACTTATTCCCATTAAGTATGTTTGTTTATAGAAATCTCAAGAAATAATCATTAAAAATAGTATGAACAAGGTTAACGACGAAGGCTAAAGACAACATTAGAGAATACAGCCCAGGAAGTTCAACAATCTGAGACAAAAAATATGAAAATGAAAATTTCTACATGAGCATAATTTTTTTTAACTTTTCTCAAACAATGGCTTACATTAAAAAAGGGGTAAGAAGAATTAGTAATTTAAATGTGGTGTTAACCTAGACCTCTGTGGCTGGATTGAGTGGGAAAGAGAATTAGAAAAGAATATCTCCTTCAAAATTCAGTTTGTTTTTTGCCTCCAGAATTAAGAGGGAAATGCTTAGAAAGATGATGAGATTATCACTTGCTCTTTTATACTAATAACTCATTAAGATGAATATACCCCTTGCTAGTTTGAGCCACTTTTTCCTTTACTTAAAAACTACTAGTTTGCTCATTCGAGAATAGTTATATTGATGGCCCTGGTGGAGAGGTGGATTAGTCAGCGGCCTTTGGCGGCTAAAGTGCTGGCCCAAGAACACAAGTTCAAGACTTGGGGCTGGAAATGACAAGCAAGATAAACAGCTACATAAAATTACTGAAGTTCTTCTTCTTCCTCTCTCTTTCTGCCTGCCTGCATCTGTTTGCCATCATTCCTGCCTGCACCTTTCCTTTAAAAAAAGTTTATTAAAAGTTCCATAGAACCCAGAAAGATAACCTCATTTTTGATAAGAGATGACTGGGAGGATAATAGTAAAGAAGAAAAAAGAGATTATTAAACAGTAAGAAAACACACAGGAGCTACATTTTTTCCTTGGGATGATATTTTTAAGTTGTTTTTAAAGCTTTACCATTTTCCACTGTAACAATGTAAAATATTAAGGAGTATTAATTTTAGAAATGGAGAGTTCAAACAAAAAAATCTTAGCATCTAAGGACATTAAGGCTTGTTTTTAGTTAGTTA
Source organism: Solenodon paradoxus (assembly GCA_004363575.1). Classification (NCBI taxonomy): domain Eukaryota; kingdom Metazoa; phylum Chordata; class Mammalia; order Eulipotyphla; family Solenodontidae; genus Solenodon; species Solenodon paradoxus. Next base: position 167,809 of record RJWH01000185.1, on the reverse strand, counting down.
AGCCTAGTTTCTCCGAGTAACAATATTAAAGGGAAATTAACAATACATGTGCATGCATGCCCACACATGTACAGGCACACAAGAGTTCTAGGAGTCGTTTTTAACTCTAAACCTTGGACAAGTCATGGCTTAGCTATTGATAAGATCTAAAACTTCTTATTCTGGAAGTATTGATGCTTTTGAACATATGGCTTTTCCATATGCATTAGCAATTTCAAGGAAAATATTTTAGCCTGAAAGTTCAATTCAAACATAAACATTTATAAAAATAATAAAAAGGATTCAAAGGTTTAACATGTTTTAAGAATAAACTATAAACGACCTCGTCGTTGTGAAGTCTACTTTGCCAAATCTCAGCTCTTGTTCTCTGTCTCCATAAGCTAAATAAAAGACATATTTAACATTGTCTATAGTAACTGTGATCATGCTTTTAAGAAACCAAGAACAGCAATATATGATAACATACCAGCATAATAAAGTAATGAAAATTTGGTGGGAAAAGTTTATCTGTTCCGGAAAGCTGAAATAAAATGTTGGGCATCTCTTATATTCACTTTAATGGAAAGGTACAAGGTAAATAAGATTACCCTTATTATTAGAAATAAATTATCCACATATAAAAGACAAAAATAAGTGTGTACCTTAAAATCAACTTAAATTCAACTATAAAATCTTTATCTGTCCATTGTTTTGTATTTTATATCCATTTTATATGTTCTTTTTTATATTATTTTAAAGTTCTAACTTTGAAGTCGGAGACAAATGTTGGGACTATTTATCTATGGTAGACACCAGAGAATTGGGAAGTTTTTATCTGAGGGAGAAATAAAAGCAACACAATATATTTTGAGGATAATTGATCATCTTGTAAACTCATCTTAGAGGTAAAAGGCAGTCATTGGTGGAGCTTCGCCCACCATCAGAGCTATATTATCAGTGATGGTAAAGCTTACTGGGATTTCTATAGAGGAACACAGTTGGTACTTGTTTCTAGCAAAATGCAGTCTGCTCTTTGAAAGGTAGGGGTCCTTCCAAAGGGGATCAGATCTTGCCAAAAAGCTCATTTGTATGAGCTTGCCCCCCTCCCAGGCTCTCCAGCAACTCTCCCCTTTGCTTGGCACCATACAGCATCCTCACGTGACTTTTTGGACTGGCTGGTTAAGTTCATTGAACATAAAGCCTTGGCAGTGGCAATTATCCTGGCAGTGGCAGGAGCCAGAAAACATATACCAGTAAATGGATCTCATTTTAATCACTGTACACAGTGTTTCCTTGATTTATCCAGTATCATACCAACTTCCACTGTGGCAGCAAGCTCGGCACATAGTTGCCATGCTCAACAAAAGTACTCAGGCTGAATTCTGGCTATATTACAAATATATAGTTTTCTGTGAATATTTTGCTTCTGAATTTTTTTCCATCATTTGTTTCTTCCTTTAGGGTTTAGTGCTGAAGTTGAACAAGTTTAACTTTGTTTAATTTTTAGAAGTTATAGATCAATAAAGTTGTCTCTACCTTTTCCATAATTTTAAATAGATTAAAAATATTATTCTGAAGTAGATTTATATATGTTCTTGCTTCACAGAATTTTCTTAGATTTCTTGTTCCATTAGTAGATTTTCTTGGTGCAAAACTTATGTAGTCTGACTATTTTAGTGTCTCCATTGACCTTTTGACAATACTTCATGCTCTTTATTTAATTGTCTTAATATTGCTACCATGCTTAAAATTGTGCTGAAAATATAATACATATTCAAAAAATCACCTTTGTAATCTTAATATCTCACATATTTCTTCATATTTGTCTCAACCTTAGATGCTGAGTCCCTTGTCTTTTTGATTCACACCCTGGGTTCCCAACAAGTGTATTGTGCTCAAGAAATTTGCCAGCCTATAGCAAATAATCATTACCAATATCATAACTGTTCTTAAGAAAAGTATTTCAGTTATTGCTATGAATCAGATGTCTAACAGTAAAATTATAAAGGATGTGAAAAAGACACAGTTCCTAACCACTATGGTGGATATTTAATAAAGTTAGACTAGAAATCAGAGTGACAAAGGAGGGAAACAGCTAGGAATTCTACAATTTAGTGGATCAAAAAGAGAGACAGACATACTATTCCATTATAATTACTTACTAAATGTCAGAAACTAATTTCAACATGTTCTGGGAGTGAGAAAAAGTTTCACAGACTACTTTTAAAATTTTTGTAAGAAAGAGTCTAGAAAATTAACCTTTATTAGATACCAACTCTATACCTTGTAGTATAATCAACCATGTGTAGAGTTCATCTTCATACTATATAAGATAAATTTTATTTTTCCTTTGTAAAGGCTTGAAAATTGTGCCTAGAATTTTTTTAAGTTACTTGGGGCCTGAATTAGCACGTGCTGAGCAAGGATTAAAGAAAGGAAGATCATACTGACACAACATACCATGATGGTCTTTTTGATATGTCCACTTGGCGAGGCTACAATCCAGTTATTTGATAAATAACTAGGTGCTGCTATAAAGATATTTTTTAAATGTGATTGAAGATCATAGGCAGTTAAATTTAAGATCATCTCAAATACTATGGTGAGCTTGATCTAATCAGTTGCAAAGTATTAAAACTGGAGCTAAGTCTTCTCTGAAGAAGAAATTCCACATGTGGACAACAGCTTCAGTCCATACCTAAAAGTTTTAGACTGTCTTTCTTTATGACCATATATATATTTTATCCTTACCTATCCAGCCCATAAGATCACATACGCTAGCCTTTACTTTTTCTGTTTTTCCAGTTGAACCCTGACTGACATAATTTTGGTACTTGGTAGTATAATACTCCTTTAATCAATACCTAAATATAAGCAAAACCAACCCTAAATGTCTTGAAAATACTATTAGTAGAAATATGGGTTCTAAAAGGTCTACCATTAAAGACTCAGAAATAAATGAAGACCATGAGAAAGAAAACCTAAATCACCTTATCAAATACTTAAATTGTGATGAACAACTCTTAATATATTGGTGTTAAGGGTGCTACTGATGAGGACTCAGGGGAAAAAAGAATAATATAATATTAGAAACTAGAGAAAGGAGATATTGCTATATAGTAAAATAAACCATACCAGAATTATGTCCTGAAATTAAATGGAAAAACTAATTTTGAAATGATAAAATTTGACATTCAGGTGAGGAAATTTCCAAAGTGTTGAATTTGTTGCATGATTTCTGCTTGCTGCAAGAGAAAAGAGCTGCTGAACACAGAGAAACCAGGATTTGATTATTTGAGAAATGCATATCCAAATGTTGACAACCCTGAAATTAAGAGATTTCTATCAGAAAAGCAGGCTTAGAAAAAAATATCAGGAGTACAAGTAACCCATCATTAGCTAATTCCCAAGAAAAATTAAGAAGTCACAATATTCAGTAACAAATGCTCCTTGGAGAAATAAGTTGTGTGACTCATAAACCCCCTCAGTCAACTAGGCAAAAGCCAAAAATAGAGATTTGATTATGTAGGAAAGATGCATAGAGAAAATTTTTGTCTTCTGGAGTAAATCTCCATGACATACACAGAAGACTCACAAGGTTCTTCGGAATTTCATGCCAGGAGAAACACTGCTAGATTGGACTAAGATGAATAGAGATGGATAAAAATAAAATAAGCCTTTTGATAACCAAAATTTATCAGTAAGGAAACAGACAGATAAAACTTCTCACTGGCAAATGCATGCTATTATTCATTAAAAAGAAAATATTTTTCACTCAGAGAGACTCAAAGCAAGAGGATGAAACCTTGAGCTCAGAAACAATAGCTTTGAGTCCAGAGATTGGAACCTAATAGTGATTGACTGAATTTTAAAATTGTTTGTGATCAGTGATTCATTTTTTCTTATACTTTCTTCCTTTTGGTGACAGATTATCTCTAAAGCCTTTCCTATGCCAGGTATTTGTGGACATGCTTAAAGTTCACAATGAATTGAAAGTGAACATTCTGGAAAAACTAAGTAAAGTTACAAAACTGGATGTTTTCTATAGATGGAGAAATTACATGGAATTTCTGGAGTGCAATATATAGTTGGTGCTGGAAGGTGAGCTGAGAACACTTGGGTAACTCCATTCAACTTTGATTTTGTATACTATTGGTGGAATATAATGCTCATTTGAAGAAGAAAGTTAGAGAATAGTTAATGGATGTTGTAGGGAACAACTGGCATAAGGACAAACTGGTTGAGCAGAAAAAGGGAACTGACATAGATAAATTAGAAAAGGGTATTTTAGAATGTGAGAATAGTAGATTAATGAAATTGAAAGCAGGATTTTACTTGACACTGACTTTTAGAGACATGAATAAAGAGTAAAAATAATAAAGTACTAAATAATTAGTAATAAGGAGTGTTCCATCTTGATTTAAAATTTGTGTATAAATTAGCAATGTGAAAAATTAGAAAGATGATATTAAGATCATCTATATAAAATAACCAGTATCTTTATGAATACTTGTGAAATATAGTAACCCAGAGATAAACTGTACCTTATAATTTTATTGCTATAAATGAAATAATTTTTCATCTTGCTATCTTAAAAATGATAGAACAGAAGCTAAGAGCGAGTATCATTACAGGAGCTAGTTCTAGGAGGCAGAGCTAGTAGAATACATGTTTGCTTTCTGCTCACTTCATTGTCAAACTAATTCCCCACATTACTGGTTTGAGAGGTAGCATGTTATGGTGACTATCAGCACTGACTATTGAATTGAAAAATTTGACTTCAAGTCCTGAATCTGATATTTACATGTTATATGACCTTAGTCAGATGACACCTCAGTTTCCTCATCTCTAAAATAAAAATTGCATGTGTGTCAGTATCAGAGGGATGTTGATAAATTAGTTCATTCATGTAAAGTAGACTAGTGTCAGACACATAGTAAGTGCTGAGTAGATAATAGCTATTATTATATGAAATATACTACAAAATTGCTGTGAATAGATTTTAGATTTTATATCACAAAATATATGGGTCACCTGGTGATAAATTTATAGTACAGTCCCACTTCTCTATAGCTAATGTAATAAAAGATAAACAGTAGGATAAAGGACAGGCTACCACAAAATTTTATTATCTATTATAATTTCCGTTTAGAAGCCAAATATAATAATGTTTTATAAAATGAATATTGTAATGAGACCTTCGAAAGCTACCAAAAGAAAAATATTTGACCAGTAAAAGTTGAAATTAAGATCACTTGTTCAAGTTGTATCTTCAATAACAGTTGTATTGATAAAAAATACAAACCACATACTCTGAATATATTAAAATATTTATAAGGGGATTACCAACCAGAAATTCCAGATAAGTGGTCAGAAAGAGCAGCAAAATAGCTCTATGTGTGTGGTTAGTTGGATGGATACTTAATAAGGCCGTGTGTTACAGATAGATTGAAAGAATCACAGCAGAACAGTTTTAGCCTCAATATGTGAAAAGAAGCCTGGACTGGGAGTCATAGCATAATATTCACCTACTCAAATGAAGTGTCATTAAACTTAAATAGACCAATAAGGGCCAATGGAACTCAGATGAAACCTCTCAGTGACATTACTGACTTTTTGAGAGTAACTGCAATTTAAATGTATTTAAAATGCTAAGCTCTGTGACAGAATCTTTCTCTGGATACATTTCTGTGAAAACAGTTTTTTGAATGGGTGAAACAATTGGCTAACCCCAACTCAACAAGACTCCATATGATTTTTGGTATAAGAGTTGCTTGAGTGAGTCATAAAATGCCGTTAAGGAATTAACTGTTTGTAGTGCTGGGCACTAAGAATTTTTGTATCTGGCTGCATAACGTATTTCCTTTCCACAGGAGGTAGTTATGACAAATTAGAAGTCTGAAAATTTTCTGATGGTGTAAAGGCCCAGCTGTCACTGGGGAGATAGTGATCAGATTTCATAGCTGCGTGGTCCCGTGGCGACACAGAGAGCTCCATATGGTCCCCCAAATGTTCCAGCTAAATCCACTGAAAATTTCCAGCCAGAATTTTACTTGTAAATAATAAAACTCTTCTTGTATGAATTTATCATTATTTTCCTATCAAGAGAAGAAGTCTTGTTAACTGGTTACATTTTAAAAAATGAAAAAAAATATCTGCTTAAGAACAGCTTGGTACAGCTGCTTTGCTATCTTCATGAAAAACAGATAGTGATGCACTCCTGGAAACTCCATAGAGTTCACTTTATATCAATTTTAATATAACCTAAGAAGGTAGACTTTTCAATAGAGGTAGAGCGAATGATTAAATTCTTTTGTAATATATACTTACAGGATAAAAACTATTTTGTAAATTGTTGTTCTTTCATTCCCTCAGAAAAATCACCTCTGCTAAATTGTTAATGCATTGCTAAGTTCTGGGATACTTGTATGCATGTCAAAAATGTCAGCTTAAATCTTATCCAATAACAAATGACAGATGCATAATTTATTGATTCTTAAATGACTATGTCCTTGGATATATTCCATGTAAGTAATTTGTTTTGAAACACATCTGGCTCGTGGAGGTAACAACTGTTTTAAAGAAAGTCAGCCCTATTTTTTAAAGTCAAAGGAAGGATATAGTAATTTGTTTCATGTCTGTACTGAATTAAGGAAGGCTTCAAGTTTTTTTAAGTTTGGATTTGACAGTATCAATATTTTAACAAGAATAATTCCTTGAAATTTCTAAATGTTAAAAATGTAAGAATGAGTCAAACATTACTTCATAATTTCTTTCATTTTTTCCAAAAACATTGGGTGTACCTAATTTTACAACACATATAAAACTCTCCTAAGTTGAATTTAATTAGTAATATTTGGGAATAATTATTAAAGAAACAATTTATATTAGAATTTCTTATGATGATTCAAAGTTTATAAAAAATACAAAAATATTACATTCCATTATCTTATCTTTTATATTTCTCTGATAGAAGCAAATTTTGATTTTTGAAGTATACTTTATGTTTTATTCTGCTCATGTAAAAAGAAATGTAGGGAAAATGCATTTTCAGATCTCTACAATAAACAACCAAGCATCTTTAACTTTACATTTCACCTTGCAGCACACAAAAATGTTTAATTATTTGAGGATTAATGGAGGTAGTTTATAATTAAGCTGAAGTATGAACTGATGTCATCATCTCAGTATGATGATATACATTTTTATGCCAAAGCACCTGTTGTTTTGGAAAGAAGCAGCTGATATCATTATCTGCGCAGCCAGATAGCCCTGTTTCCTGCTGCTTAAAAAATTATCCTAAGGGTTACCTAAGTTGGAGTAATTCAGCATTTACGTTTTCATACCAGAAAAGGACAGGATAGAGAAAATGACTTCTCAAGTAATCAAAGGAAGAGAAAATGAAAGGCATGCTGGGAACGGAGAAGATGAAGAAAAGAAAGAGCTTTAACTTAGATGACCAACTTAGTGACTGCTACTAACCCATGGAATTGACTTCTTAATTGTACTAAGAGTATATGGAGTTTGCAAAAGAGCAGAACATTGGAAGCTTCTAATTTCATTAATGTAAGTGATATATTGCATTGTTAGGAGTAGAGGGGAGAAGAGATATGTAATTTTTACTTTAATACAGAATATAGCATTTCCATGTTCCTAAAATACTAATAATAAAACTATTATTTCCAAATTCTACATATTATTTTGCAAGATTCAAGTAACACAAATTCTCATTTTTGAATATCTATTACTTACCCTGAATGTTATTTTATTTGTTTGATTTTTGATATACTGATTGGTCTTTATTGTGTGGATGAAGGTGAAGGCCTGTGTAATGTAAGTATAGAGTGCTATGTAAGTGTATCAGTATCACATTCCCTGCCACTGGCCTCAACTCCAAATTGGGAAGAAATCACCAAATCTCCCAACATGAGACAATTCTACTGTGTCCCACACTGACAAAACAATATTCCAGATATAATTTGGACTATGTATATTACTCCTAAACTCTTCTATAAACACTTGTTGACCTGTCCTAGTGACCTAGGGATCAGTCTGGTATCTCCAACAGGCTGAGATGCACATACATTTCACCGACCTGGTTTCAGGTCCTAGAACTGGGGAAGTGGCCAAGATGAATAACTAAATAGACGGATGAAATGCTACTTCCTCCATTTCTGCTTACTTGCCTGCCTACTTACCTTCATCCCTGCCTGAACCTTTCCTTAAAACAAAAAACAAAAAGTTGTTGCTTACTCAGTACTTCTTCCTTTTTTATCAAACATTTCTTCCCCATGTAATTCTTTCTTCTTTCTCATTGGGAGTCACAGTCTTAATCAACTACAGCACATTTACCACATTTTCTTCTATACCATCTTTTTAACCCCCATCCCAACCCCACCACACACACTCCTCTACTGACTATCTCCGTTACTCCCTATAGGCACTAATTATTATTTCCACAAATATCATTCCTTCTATCTATTGAGCTATATTTCATTCCCACTAAAAACTTATGAGGTGAATTTTATTATTATCTTAAAACTAAAAAAGAAGAAGCTGAGTTTTATAACCATCGGTCATTTTCAAAGTCTATAGTTTTTACTACATTATGTCCTTTCGTTTAACTTTTTTCTCAGGTGTTCTTTCTATTCCCTTTTCTTAACCAAACCTGATTTGCCTTTGAGAGCCACAATTCCTTGTATATCTTGTGTTAAGATTGCTCTACTCTCAACTTTCTGCTCTTCCCCATTCTGAAACTCCTAAAACATCTATGATCAAAAATAGCAATAGTCTTTTTGTTACCCATTGATAACTTCTACATTGGTTTTCTGCCACCATCAGTTTACCTCCTTTATTATGTAGGCCTGAGATCATCTACTTTTTATCTCCCATATTTTATATTTGTTTTTCATCATATTTTTTAAGTTTGTAGTCTCCCACATGTGCACCCTGAATTTTATCTGATAACCCTCATAACCATGCAAATACTGTATACTCAGTCACTCAACATCTTTAACACCGATGACCTAGACTCCTATTTCAGTCACAATTTGGGTCTCATCATCATATTTAACACATACAATCTAGAATTCTGAAACGGCTCTCTGATTATGGGAAATTTTCTCTAAAATTATTTTATTCCTATTCTCTGTTTACTTTGCTCATCTTCTCAAGATGTCCACTTCTTCGACTCCAGGTTCTATAACTTCCGTTTTAGGTTACTTGTATCCTTCTTCAGGTCTAAATGCATGAAACTCGTGATTGTTCATTTTAACTACTACCTTACTGACATCCTAGAATCCCTTATTCCGCTAATCTTCTCTCTCATGTCAAGTTTAAACTTTTTTGCTTGTTCTAAGCACTGTTGGAGAATATCTAAAAGTCAAGTTAATTTGATAACTTATAGTTTAGGCTATCTAATCATAATAATTCAGTCACATTCTTAATAAAAAATATTACTCTTTTGCTAACATTATCAGTTCTCAAAACTTTTCCAGTCTTATCAAAACTATAATTATAATCTTAGATTCTTTCCAGCTTTCTACCAGTCAATTATTTGTCTTCAACTTCTCCCAGAAGAGTACAATCATATTAACAAGTTATTTCGACTTTTCCCATTTACTCTTTAAAATCATACCTTATCTTGAGGAAAAATGCAGTGTTTTTATTATCTATTTAAATTTTGTTTTAAAGTTTACTTTTCATATAACTTTAATTTCATGTGTATAATATAGTAATTTTATTATATATATTGAGAAATGATCACCATAATAAATCTAGTTACCATCTATCACCTCACTTAGTGATGAGAAATTTTAAGATTTACGCTCTTAGCAAGGTTCAAATATGCAATATATTATTAACTGTAGTTACCATGCTGTTCATTACATATCATGTATATTTTATTTTATAACTGGATGCTTGTATTTTTTGATCCCTTTCACTCATCTTGCCAACCTTTATCCTGTACCATTGCAATCAACAATTTGCATCTATGAGTTCAGTTTTTTTCTTTTTTAGATTATACATATAAGTAATATCATTGGTATATGCCTTTCTCTGTATGACTTATTTCACTTAGCATAATACCCTCAGGATCCATCCATTCTATCACAAATAATAATTATTCATTGTTTTTTATGTTGAGTAATATTCTACTACTATACTGATGGACAGTTATTGTTTTTGTATCTTGACTATTGTAAATGTTTCTGCAATAAACACAGGGTGCATATATCTTCCCATATTACTGTAGTTTTTCCTTTGGTTAAATAATCAGAAGTGGAATTATTGGTCATGTGGCAGTTCTATTTTTATATGTTAGGAACCTCCATACTGTTTCTCATAGCGGTGGCACCCATTCCCATAACAATTTACATTACATAACAGTGTACCTTGGTTCCCTTTTCTCCACATGTTCACCAGTGATGCAATTTTTAACATAAGGATATATCAAAATTGGAAGTATATTGTAGAATCAAAAAAGAAAACGTACAAAAGAGTATACATCACAAATTACTCTCTGTGTATGTTTGCATTCTCTGGAAGAATACACACAAACTGACATACATTCTACTCCTTGGAGAAATGGGTGAAGAGGCAACTAAGAGGAAAGTTTTTTTTTTAACTAAATAGCCATTAACAGTGCTTGAATTTTGCACCATATACACGTTTTACCTATTTTATAAAGAATAAGTACAACTAATGAAAATATTTTTTATAATAACATAAACAAAAATCATTGAAGAAAACAAAGCCATCAGAGCAGAACTTATATCTCACTGCAGAATTGTCTTCACTATGAGAATAGTCTTTGCCTTAATTAAAGTTACAAGACGAGAGTCTGTATATTCCAGAATTTTGCAGTGGACTTATATATTACTCTGTGTCCAACTGGAAAGAGAAATCTCTTGGAATATTTAAAATTAAGAAAATGTAATACTGAGAAATTTATATAATATAAAAATAATTTGAGAAATTAAATAGGCGACAGTGAAGTATCTTGGAGAGTAACAGCTGAAAGTCACTGATTCCTGGGAAAAGGAGCAAGATATGTCCCCACAAACAAGTCACAAGGTAAAAGTTGAAACTGCCAAATGGGAGCTGGGTACACAGAGAAGCCTCAAGTTGCGATGGATTCTGCCTGAGGTGAAATATTCTGATCTCTCTCCTTATTCCAGGATCCTCCACCTTCCTGGCCTACTAATAGTACATTAGTAGATTCCACCGACTGAAAAAAGCAAGAAAAAGTCTCATAGGGTATATTAGGAAATGCAGCATTCAGAGATTGGATTTGAAGGAAATGGAAATGAAAGGAAACTACTGGAAATGAAGGAAAACAGACTCAGGAGCAGTAGCACTTACTTTTTGTTACTCAGTAGCTGTTCTCCTTGCTGAGTCCATATATAAATCACTTATAAAGATCATATGTTCCTATCTAACGTGAGAAGTCATTTATCACAAAAACTGAGGTGTTCTTGTCTTATCCCCAATGCTGTATCCTAGGGAATTTCTAGTCCTGATTCTCAGATATAGATTTGATACCTCAGAACCTCATATGAACTTGTGGCATATGAATTGAAATTTTAATTTGGATACCATAAGACTCCTTATCCAATACAAGGAGTTTAATCATATGTCTATATCTAAACATCTATGCATTCATCTACCCATCTATTTTATTTATGATACACATGCACAGCTGCTGGAATCCTCAGGTCTGGAAGTGGTTAGGAAAGTGTCATTGATATTTACCACTTCCTCTTATCACTACTCATTCCAGGTTAATTACCTTGCTCTCAGATAGTAAGAATTCATCACAAAATGACCCAAAACTTAATTTCAAATAGCTTGGTCTTAATTGGACTGGTCTTTATTATCAATCAGCCAAGGAAGCAATGAGTTTCCATAAGTTTCATGTAGTATTTCTTTGTCTTGTTTTATAGCAGTAACCTAGTTTTTCTTTGATAATTTGGAACTGTAACCCCAACTAATTCTATAATAACTTCACTATCTGTTGGTTCATGACAAAATAATCAGGTAGTAATCAGTTTAATACCTGGTTACTTAGCTCAAATGTTGTGTCCCATACTATACTATCAGACATGATTTCAGGAACTTAAAAGAAAAATGCCTGTAGATGTGTTTTTATGTGTAATAGTGAGAGGAACCTTCTCACTTGACATCTTGAATTCAGGACTTGTGAATAATGGGTAAGAGAGACCTAGCATCACATAGCAGTAGCTGATTCAAAGTACTCACTAGATGCTGTAGAATGTCAGCTTTACCTCGTGTCCCATCAAGTATCATAAGTGTTTTTCACAGAATACTAACCCTACTACTAACTCTGGGCAATGGAGTTAATGATTTGATCTGAGAATTCCTTGAGTGTGAGCCCCTGTTATATCATTCTTGCAGGAAAATATAATCCTTGGTCAAAGCATTATTATGTGGGTTAACATAGTGAAACACAGGAAATTATTTAAGTCTACAAGTGGTGATACAGACAGAGAATCATGGGTATGGAAAGCAAACTAATGTCCCATCTCTGGTATATACCAAAATAATTAAATCAGAATTTTAAAGAGATATCTGTATTTCCATGTTCACTGCAGCATTATTCTAAAAGGTTGGAAAACAAACTAAATGTCTAGATAGATATATGGATTAAAAATATGATATTTAAGTTTTATTACAACATCATACTCTTTTGAAGACAAACACACTGTAGTATAGATTGAAGTTATAGAGCATGATTCTTTTGTTCTTTTTTCCAAAGATTGTTTTGACAATTCAAAGCTATTTTGTGGTTCCATACAAAGTTTAGTATTGTTTGTTCAATTTCCTTGAAAATTGCCTGTGGAGTTTTGTTAAAATTAAATGTTAGCATTAAATATGTATACTGCTTTGGCAAGGATGGCTATTTTAATTATCTTAATTCTTCCGAACCATGAAGACAGATTTTTCTTCCATCTTTTTGTAACTTCTTCTATATTGTTAATTTATAGTTTTCAATGTAGAGATCTTTCATCTCCTTTGTTAAACTTATTCTAACTTTGATACTATTCGGAATAGTATTTTTTTTCTTGAATTATCTTTTGTCTAGTTTATTATTTGCAAATAAAAATGCTACTCATTTTTGTTTGTTGATTTATATTCTGCCACTTAACTGCATTCATTTATTATTTCTATCAGTTTTTTGGTGAATTTATTTGGATTTTTTAGGTATAGTATCATGTCATCAGCAAAAAATGATAGTTTTATTTCCTCTTTCCCAATTTGGATTCCTTTAAAGTTTGTTTTTATTTGCTTTATTGCACTAACCAGGACTTCTAGAACTACGTTGAATTGTAGTAGTGATTGCACATGCTTGTATTGTTCTAGGTCTTAGGGGAAATGATATCAGTATTTTGCCGTTGAGTATGCTATTAACAGTGGGTTTGTCATATATGGCTTTTAGTATGTTGAGATGTGTATCTTATATTCCCATTTTAGTGAGAGTTATTATAATAAATGATTGTTGAATCTTGTTGAATACTTTTTCTCTCTATTGATTTGATCATATATTTTTTATTTTCCCTTTGTTGCTGTGGTGCATAACAATGATTGACTTGCATATACTAAATCATCCTTGCTTCCCTGGAATAAATAGAACTTGGTTGTGGTGCCTGATTTTTTTAGTGTACTATTGAATTTGGTTTGCCAAGACTTTTTTGAGAATTTTGTGACTATATTTATCAGTGATATTGGTCTATAATTTTTTTTTTGTTGCTGCTGTTCTTGTCTGATTTTGGAACCAGCTTAATGTGAAACTTGTAGAATGTATTTGAGAGTTTTCCTTCTTTGATATTTTAGAAGCGTTTGGAAACAATTTTTGAAAGCTCTTCTTTGAATGCTTTGTAAAAATTTGCTTGTTAAGTTATCCGGTTTTGGGCTCTTGTTTTTTGGGAAATTTCTGATAACTACTTCAATTTCTGCACTTGTAATTTGTTCAAGTTATCCATATCTTACTGGTTCAGTTTTGGAATGTTCTGTGATTCTAGAAATCTGTCTGTTTCTTTAATACTAGTGTATTTGTTGGCATAGATGTACTCATTCTTTATATTTTTTCAGTGTCTGTTGTAATCTCATCTTTTTTGTTTCTTATTCTTGTTATTAAGTTTTTCTTTCTGATTTTCTTTGAAGTGTCTATCAATTTGCATATTTGTTTGAAAAACCAGCTCTTGATTTCATTGCTCTTTTAAATATAAACTTGTTTTTAATTTTGCTTATTTGTACTCTTTTATTATTTCCTTCCACCGATTTTTGGTTTCAGTTTTTTTTCAGCTCCTACAGGTGTGTGATTAGATATTTAATTTGAGATGTCTCTTGGGTTTCAATGTGTGATTGTATCACTATAAACTTTCCTCTTAGAATTGTTTTCACTGCACCCAACATGTTTTGATAGACCATCTTGTTTTCAGGTAATTTTTAATTTTGCTTTAATTATTTTCATTGATCTAGGATTTATTCTGAAGCATGTTGTTTAATCTCTATATCTTTGTGGTTCTGAATTTTTTTTTCAAGTTCATTTTCAGTTCTACCCTTTATGGCTGGAAAATATGCTTTCTATAATTCCAGTCTTGCCTAATTCACAAAGTTTCTTTTGTTTTCCCAGGTATGGTCTATTCTTGAAAATGTTCCAGGTGCACCTGAAAAAAATATATGATTTTTTTTCTTTTTGGTAGAAATCCTTACGAATGTCCTTTAAGTCCGTGTAATTTATTGATTTATGATTTATTTCTTTATTGATTTTCTGTCTGTATGTCTTTTATTGATATAATTGGGATATTAGAGTCTCTTACTACTATTGTGTTAGTGTCAATATCTCCCTTTAGCTCTGTCAGTATTTGCTTTATATATTTAGGTGGTTTAGCATTGGACATGTGTATATATTAAAGATAGTTATCTCTTCTTGATAGATTATCTCCTTGATCTTAAATTAGTGTCCATCTTTGTTTCATGTTAACCTTTTTAGATGAAAGTTTATTTCATCTGATATTGGTATTACAATTCCTGATTTTCTTTTATCCGTGTTTCTTTGACTTATTTTTCCATAGGCTTCCACTTTTAACCTATATTTGTGTTTGGAACTTGTATGAGTTTCTTACAGGCATAATATTGATGGGTCCTGTTTTTTGATCCATTCAGTCATTCTGTATTTTTTGATTGGTGAAGTCAGTATTCAGTTCATTCACATTTAGGGTGATTATTGATATGTGGAGCTTTGTTACTGTCATTTGGACATTATTTTCTTTTTGTTTGTTTATTTTGATTTTTTTGTCTCTATTGCTTCTTTTTCGTTTTGTGTTTGTTTGCCTTTTCCTTCTTATGAGTTTTGATGCTGATTCTTTCTCTCTCTCTTTTTCTTCCAAGCTATGTATCTCTTTAGGATTGGGTTTTGTGACTAGTGTATGACTTATCTCTAACTGTTCCACTCTGTAATATTCTTTTATGAACTGCCATCCTATCTTATTTTTATTCCTATACAAATGCCATGTTTTTCTTTACCCCTTTAGAATTTTTTTTCAGTCCTGTATTTTATGATTTTATTTTGAAGTTTATTACCATTCTTAATTTGGAGTGGATCTTTGTTTTGTTATAGTTGTTGTAAAATTCCTTTCAACTTTATGGGAAGGCAGGTTTGATGATGCAAAAATCCAATAACTTCTGTTTATCACTGAAGACTTTTATTTCACCTATCATATTTAATGATAATTTTGCAGGACTAAGTGTTTTTGGCTGGTAGTTACTGTCTTTCATTATTTTGAATATGTCAATATGTCATTCCACTCTCTCCTGGTCTTTAGGTTTTCTGCCGAGAGGTCTGATGATAGCCTGATGAGTGATCATTGTAGGTTATGTTTCTCTTGTCACTAGTAACTATTAGCAGATTTTTTTTAAATTATTGGCTTTTCCTAGTTTTACTATAATGTTTCTTGGTTTAGGTTTTTGTTTTTTGTTTTTTCAGTTGGGAATTTCTATGTTCTATCAGTTATTGTCATTTATTATTTGGATATCCATGGTTACTTTTAGAGACAGAATGTGAATTTTGCTCTTCACTACTTTAAATAAGTTTTGTTCTCTTTTCTTTCTCTTCTCACTTTCAAGAATGTCTATTATTTGCATGTTTGTTCTTCTAATGTTATCTGATATTTCTCTCAAACTTTATTTATTCTCTTCCTTGCTTTTCTCTCCTCTTCACTGAGGGTCAGCTCTGTGTTTTTGTCTTCAATTTCTGGTATTTGTTTCTCTGTGAAATTTCATCTGTTTTTGAAAATTTCCATGTTTAACATTAATTCATTGACTGTATTTTTTATATCTAGTGATTTTGTTAGCACTTTCTTTATAGCTTCTCTCTTCTTAGTGATGTAATCCTTATAATCCATTACTCATGCTCTGTGGTTTTTTTTTAATTATTATTATGAATTATTTTTCTGGTCAACCATCCCAATCATTGTCAATATAGTTCTTCTCTGGGGGAGCTACCAGTGTCTTCCTCTCTTTGTCCGTTTATATTTTTATTTTTAGGATTTAGATTTTGGCATGAGTTACTTGTATTTAGCACTGTAGTTTTATATTTCTCTTTCTCTTTAGTTTACTTATTAAGTGATAACTGCTGAGAGCTGGTGATAACCTGCTCTTTGATACTGAGAAAAGAAATCACATTAAAAACCACAATGAGTTATCACCTCACACATGGAATCATTATGTCAAAAAGAGTAGAAACAAATGGGAATGTAAATGATTGAAAATTCTTTGGAAAACAGTATAGGGAGTCTTCAAAAAAATGGATATACCACTTGATCCAGCAATCCTACCATTTGATCCAGCAATCCTACTTCAATCACATATTCAGAGAATACAGAAACACAAATCAAGAAAAATATATGCCTCCCCATCATAATCACAGCAAAGATCACCAGAGTTAAGGCACAGAAACACCCTAAAACACATCAAAAGGTGACTAGATAAACAAACTATGCCACACAAAAATCTCAACAAAGTCACAATAGGAAGACTAGACTACCAGGGAAGAGGGAAAGGAGAAGGAAGGATGGGTGATCAAGGGCACTAGAAGTCTAGTGGTGGGTGTGGTATGAAAAACAAACAGACTAAGGTGTGAATTCAGTATCCTAAAGTACATATAGCAATGTAAAATAAACAATAAATCAATTTAAAAAGAAAAGAAAGAAATTATATACACATTACATGGAATTTTATTCAGCCCTAAAAAAAGGAATTGCTGCAGCATGTTGTAGTATGAGTGATCCTTTAGGACAATATTCTTAATAAAGAATACATGTTTAGAAGAACTGATTTTCACAATAAAAGAGGTCCATTGTCATCTACCTGCAACTGATTGACTGACCAGTACTTCTAGAGAATGGTGTTATACTGAACATTCAGTATTGGCATCAGTAATTCAGAAATTGGAAAGTTATCAGAGACAATGGTAGGGATAAACTTGATGGGGGAAATTTATAGTGTTGATATCATTCATAGCTCCCATCTCTGCTGACATGGCCATTATTGTAATGGGCCCTCAAAAAATACCCAAATAACTCAGACTGGATGAGAGCTAAGCTGTTGGACCTATGCAAGGACATCTTGCCCACGTGATTAGTTAGATCTTCTTTCGCAGTATGTACCATTAGGTGAAAACACATGGTACACACATGTCTACTTGGAAAAGTCTGCTTTTGTAATTTTTCTAGATTTACTTGTCATCAATCTTTAATCTTGTTCTTTTCAAGTTCTTGAATAATCAGAATAAATATGAATCATTTCCATGAACCAGAATAGAACTTACCTCAAACCATCTATTTCATTCCACAAAATGGACAACCAGATTTCCTGTCTACAATATTAATCATGGAAAAGTTCATCTGCACCACCATTCTCAAGACTCACTTCTGAGTGGGATTGTACCATTGCTCCACAATCTGGCTGTGCCCACAAATTGTGAAAATTCTATATGAACCCAGACTAACCATGTGTACATCCATCTTACTTCATAAATGGAACATAAAAAATCTACATAAGGCCATTAATAGTTGTTAGTTAATAGAGGATCATTAATGTAGCAGAATTATATGTCATGCCAGTTTACTTGCACCATCAAGCTTTGCTCAAGTTCATATCAGTTTCATTGCATAATGTACCTCTGATGCAATGCCCAAACTTAATATAAGGTAGTTTTCAAGTCAATGTAGACAGCTCAGTTGGGGGCCTGATCCTTTGTCATGTCTTTTAATTTACTACGTAAGATATTATTTGATGGTACCCATAACACCTCTGGTTCTCTAATCATGATGAGAACAGAGAAAGTTCTGAACCTTTAATTTTCTCTCTGTAATATCTTCAATGTTGTCAAAAGCAGTCATTCCAGGACAGTACTTGAAATCATCATTACTTGCTGCCATAATGATAGGGAGAAATTACTACTTGTTTTTCAAGTCTTTGTCTTTGATACTTAATTCCAATAAATCATGGGATTGCTTAGGTAATTTAAATCACTGCACACTAGGTATTAGTATTATCCTATTTTCTACTTGCAAGGTAGTCATCTTAACATTCTCCTTTAAATAGAAAAGAAACCCAGTCTTGTTAAACCATCTTGAACTCTGACACTTGGAATGACTCCTAGTCTCAAAAAAGAAGTCCGTTTTAAAGTGGAGACTAAACATAGTTGTTCAGTGGTGAGCATACTGTAATATATACCATTGTTAATTTATGATGTTTCACACCTAAAACATGTGTGGCCATACAACATTATTACCTCAATAAAAATTATTTTAAAAAGAAAACAAATTTAAGATCATAGTAGAGTGAATTTTATGTAGTAAAATGGTTACAAGTATGAAAGAAGAGGCTGAGAATCAAATCATGGACTGGTGGGAAAATCCAGAGATTAGCAGTTTTAAGAATTATTACTGCCCAAGGCTAATATGGTAGATACATCAGGAAATATTACTGGAATTCAGGGGCTTAGGAAAATCAGAAAAATCTGAATCAGAAGAAACTGGAGGCATGTAAGAATCATGGCAACTACCTCTACAACACATCAGGCAAAGTCAAAGGGAAAAACAATTTACTATCTCCTTCTCCCTTTGACAGAAACCCCTGGGAGCCTAACACCAGAAGAAAAGGCCTAACCCAAGGGCCTAGGAAATGCAGACAGCAGAGATCAGCTAATATGTGACTCTACAGAGCAGAAAAGTGTAAGGTATAGATATGAATCTAATAGATCCAGGATTAGCGCAAGTTATTTCTTTGGACACGGTTAGGTTTTGAGGTCAACATGTAAGGTAAAAATCTACTGGAGTAAAAATTCACCTTAAGGAGTTTTCTAATTGTCCATAAAGCAAACCTAAACCTTTAAAAACAGAGGCAAACTTGGAAAACGCTGACATCATAAGAGTTCTAAGGAGAGCAGATATTAACCAAAAAAATAAAAGAGAACGCTGTTGCCTCTCCTGTCTATACCATACTACATATGTACATGGGGAATAGCAGAGATAACAGCCGAATTTTAAAAAGTTAAATACTGTGTCCATGACTCCATTGTCCTTTAAACAATTTCATGAACAAGACTTAGAAAGAATAATAAAAGCCCAAAGTAAAAATTAACCAACCAATCCAATATACACCAAATGTGTAAGGCAAGGGATGTGAGTCAAGTGGTTCAGCCAGGACAACCCCAGGATTACAGACTGTACCTGTGAGTCTACCACATAACAAAATTATAATCTTCAGAGTAGAGGGGGTTGTGTGGGCTGGATATGGCTTTTGGATAGGGTTTCTCTCTCTGTTAGGTCTAGTGCCAGTTGAGGACAGGGAGTTAGATATGAATGAAATTTTCCAATTTATAAAATATTAGTATTACAAACTTCTTAGACTTGAGTCTTATGAAATATAAAACAAATGGGAGAGAGTTATTAGGTTTAGTGGACACTCAATCCCAAACTTGGGTACCATGAATATAATAGTGCCAAATGAATCAAAAATGTCATTAACAGAACAGTAAGAATGATCACCATGCTTAGAAAATTACCATTATTCCATACTAGAGATTTTGGGAAATCAGCAGCAGTAAGAACTCCCAGAAATATATGGAAGTGTAGGAATATTGCAGAGTGTGGATTTCTGTGTTTTCAAGGTGAGGACCACTAAGGTGATGATGTCTATATTGGACAAAATTTGAGTAAGAATTCTCTTAAAAATTTCTTCATTTGTGCATGCATTGATCTAAATGTTTGCAAATTAAAAGTCATTCTCCAAAAATATTATACCCTTTTTATTCTTCTAATCTACTGCTATGGTTCAACAATAGTTTTAAACCTATGTGCACATTAGAATAATAAGGAGAACTGCTTTTAATAGAAATGATTCATCTGTACTTAACAGTCCAACATTATGCATTCCTATTGTGACACACTGGAAGTCACACTCACCCAAAACATAAGACTTTGAAAAATAAATGGCCTGGGTCAGATGATTCAGTATAATAAAGAATAAAGAGGAGGAGAGACTCTTCTAGATTGGGATGAACTGAAGAACTCCCTTTGTCAAGCCATCCAAAAGAAGATTAAATGCATCATATTTTATCCCTTAAATGCTTCCATATACATATGTCTTCCAAGAACAAGGATGTGTCCCTATAGGCATTAAATAACATCAACTTTCACAAAGTTAACATAATAAAATCTTTCATGTACAGACTATTGTATTTACCTAATATTTTTGATATATGTCCTTTACAGTTAGGAGGCAATGTTTCCCAGTTTTCCTCTTACTCCTCTTATAATTCCTCTTATTGCCTGTTGTCCTCATTTAATTGTTATTGACATCAACATTATCTTCATAGATCTATTATATTTTATCATATATTAGAAATTATATATTATTTTCCTATCCAGTCCTACGTACTACAACAGTAGTAAGCTTCCAAAATTCCATACTCCAAAAAAGACAAACTCAAAACTCAATTATTTTCTACCTACTGAATTAAATTAAAATTTGGTTTCATGAATTTTAAGTTTTTCAATTGGTTTATCCTAATTTTCCCAATTTAATACTCCCCATAGCACTATGCACCTACTTTATATTAGGTAAAAGTCCAGACCTGCATTTTCATGGCCCTTACCCATATTGAAATATTCTTTACACTAATATCCTACTTTATAATTTCCTCTTTAAAAAAACTATTTTTCAAGGACAATCTCATTCCTTCCTACTAACAGCCCCTATTCTCTCCTATTGATCAGTATCTGGAGGACTTTATTTATCTTCAACCCTCTTTCTCATCTCTACTACTGGACAACAAAGGTGTTGTATAAGAGGAAAGTCAAGGTGGATTCCTCGCTTCGCCATATCTTATATCTCTATTCCTACTCATTCATTTTTTGGTTCAGAAGGGTGAAGAGTTACAACTTTTACTTGAGGTGCCCCAAATTCCAGAGTTCTTTATTTAATCTTTCAAGTGCCAACAAAATATTAATATTGAGAAAACTGAAAATGAACTAAGCATCTATTCCACATGACCTCGGAAGTCTGATAACTTTATAAAACTTTTTCCTCTCACAGTGATTTTCTCCTTTCATAATCAATCAATATCTTGTTCCTCTATACTTTAAGCTTATTAAGGACAGGAAGTATCTTATTCATCTATATATCTTTCATAATGTTTAGAAGTTTTTATAAAATTCAATACATATATACTGATATAAATTGAACAACTGTTTTTAGTTTCCTATTAAAGTCATGTTTCTGTGCTTTAAAGAAATTACAAAAAGGATTATGATTATTTTTATTTTTATTTTTCAAAATAAAATATTTTCACATGAAATTATACTTAGTGATTTAGAACTGAATTCTGTAACATTAAACTCTGGATCATGAGAAGAACAGTAGCAGAAATTACATAGTATTATAAACCAATACTAAATCAGTAGAAAAGTTAGGCAGAATTGGGAAGGCAGAATGAGAGGTTTGTAGAAATTGTCTAGTAAATGAGAAATAATGCTCTTTTTATAAGACTTGAAACTGATATTTATATTTATATTTTATAACTTGAAACTGATATTTACTAAAATTTAAATTGATGAATGTTCCTAAACAATACACAAAGCACTGTAATTCTATCTTTTGATTCTAATGACAGTAAAAAACTAAACTAAATGTTCTCTATCATTTTTCATACCACTATCAACTTTGGATGAAATCACAGTTTTATACTAAAATTAGTTTGAAAATAATATGTCTGCCTATAGTAAATGCACTATTTGGAAAATTTATTTGTAATGAGCATCTGTATAATATAATATTATAATTATGTAAACACCAGCTAAATACAAATGTGTATTGTTTCAACCCGTAATGGTGTGATTGTTTAAAATATAAAGAAACAGGAGAAAGAAGAGGTTCTACTGTTTTATCTCAAAAGAAAAAGAGATATTTAAGATTTCTGATACTGAAATATGCTGTGCTGTTTTTTTATTTTTGATAACACAATTATTCTTAACATTTGACATTCCACTCAAAATAAAAGCTATTTTATTAATCTCTTGGCCATATTTCTAATTTAATTGAACAAGATGTCAGAAAAGAAAAAATAAATCACACAAAACTGTCATCTGAAAATTAATGGATAGACAAAAGAGGAAATTCTAATTAAAAATATCTCAATCATACTATGTAAAAGATGGCTTTAAAAATAAATGACATTCTCTATTCTACAATAGTGAACAGAAGTAAAATTATTCTAAGCAATATTTTCATATTTAAATAAAGGAAATTGTAATAGGAGTCATGTGGGAAATAGGAAAATTTTCTGAAAATGGCTTAGTACTTTTATTACAAACTAATATATCAGAATATATATTTGTTAAATGTATATTTCATGATATATCACATTATTTATATTTACTACCCAATAATTTTTTCTACAGAAGATTTTCCTTGATGAGGTTATAAATATTTTATTTTAGAAGAATGAATTCTTGACTCATGTAGTATTCTTAAAAAAGGTAGAAAGCATTCTTCAATAATTACAGATAATATATACACTTCATGCAAATAGTAGCATATAAAATATTTAGCCCTCATGTTTTTAGTTTATTTAATTTTGATAATAATTTTGCTTCTTTTAATTTACTATTAATTTATGTTGTGAAATATTTGACATTGTAGAGGATTCTTAGAAGTATTTTATTCCTAAATACTTCCCATTATCTTTTCATTTACTTTTCACCTCAGCTGTAATTAGGTTTCTTTGTACACATACTCTGCAACATACTAAATAAAATTATCCTAACTAATTTCTAAAGATTTTAATTTTTGTATTATGCAACATTCACCATCAGTCTTAAAATGTATTGCTAAGTCCAGTTTAATTGGGTTTTTTAAAGTACCCATTTTAAATTGAGGGCTTTATACAAAGTAAGTTAATAGATATTGAGAGACATATTTTACATAAAAATAGACACACACTCCAAATTCATTCATTTAATTCACTAACATCCTTATATACTATTGATCAGTAATCCTATTAATTATAATGTCAAAATATATCCAGACTCCAAGCACTTATCATCATCTCTACCATGATCATTCACATAGAACTTCTAGCACATCAACTCTCACTGAAATTATTACCAGGATCTCTTTACTGGTCTTTTGCTTCTATACATGCTCATCCCCATCTTCCAGTCCCTAAACCTTTAGGTTATTACCAACTTATTGCCAAAAGATAAATCAAAATTCTTTCTGTCTCCTTTTTTACTCAAGGTAAAAGTCTAAATCTTATCAATTATCTAAATGACTGTACATGTCTAAGTCATTGCAGTTATGGACCTCATTTTTAACTTAATTTTCCTCACTATTTCCACTTGAGCCACTGTGTACATCAGACTTGCTCATCCCTTAACATTTTTCATCTAAAGGAATAACCAAAAAAATTTTCTTCTGAGTAGGTGCAACAGAACATCATATGTGTCACTACAGTCATCCTTGTCTCATATTTGTCAAAAGTGTATTGAGCTTCTACTATTTACCAACTACTCTGTTAAATATGAAATATAAATATATAAAAAGTAACTGTTCTACAGAAGCAAACACTTCAGTAGAGGTGAGAAATAATAAATGCAGTGAAGTGTTAATGATAAATACAGGGAGCTATGAACTCTGGTTCATCTGGTTACATCAGTAACCTATTACATACTCAAGTTTCCCAGAATCGTTCAGCCTGGAAGGGGAGTAGTAAAGGCTAAAGGCTATAAAGGATAAGAAGGAATTCAGAAGGAGAAATTCAGGAAGAAGAAATAAGGCACAGAATTAGTAGAGGATGGAATCTATTTGGAGAAATTCAAGTTAAGTTTGTCTTGCAATAAATATTGGGACTGTGACAAATGACATTACTGAGAGACATATATATATATATATATTCTTGTGTTCAATGATTTTATATGTTATATACTGTATTAAATTCTGAGGACACTGTAGTGAACAAGACATGGATTTTATGTGCTTATTGTTTAAAATATAGTGGAAAAGCACACATTTCATGTTATATAAAGGGAAAAATTTTAGGTGTTATAAGAATGCCCAGAGCTATCATTAAGTCAGACTTACAAAATTAATAGACTTGTTTCCAAAAGCAGTGTCAAAGGGGAAATCTGACAGGCATTAGCCCACATTATTGGCTGAAATGTGACCCCCATTCCAAACAATCTTATGTTGAATCTCTAGTCCCCACTACTTCAAAATGTGACTCTGTTCAGAGATAATGACTCTAATAGTTAAAATGAAACTGTTAGCATGAACCTTGATTCAATCTCGCTGCTGTTCTCATAAAGACAGGAAAAGGTGGACACAGAGAAATCAGGGGTGCAGTTCACAGAGGATGACCATATGAAGAGGCAGCAAGAAAGTTTTTGCATAGATTAAGTTTATGTAGTAGCTTCATAACTTAAGAAAAGTAAGGGATTTTAATGGAAATAAGTGATTAAATTTAAAAACACAAACATGACATGTTGGGTTACAAAAGAGAGAAAAGAGAATGCTCTCTGGGGGCAGAAGTGGGATAAAGGAAAGTTGTGCTTTGTCTTTGTTTTCAATAGGAGAAAAGTGTGTATGCTGAAATGGCAATAGGAAAGAGCCAGATAATTATATATTCAAGAGTATTAATAATAAGAGGTAGCATTTACATCTTTTTTTTACTTTATGCACAACTCTGTATCAAGTACTTTACTCGGAAAAATCACTCAGCATTAGGATGAATTATTACACTCATTCGATAGGTGAGAAAATATAGAGATGATTAATTTTCCTCAAGTTGCACCGCTAGTGAATTAAGAAAATCAAGATTTAAAATCAGGAAATCTAACCTTATAATTCTCTCTCTGAAGGCACAGGAAAGAGAATAACTTCAGGGAGTTACCTGACAAAATTAGGGTGTGGTTGAGTTTGGAGATCATGCATTTAAAGAATAATCTGCACTGACACCTCTACTTTTAGGGGAGAGATATGTAACTCTCAGAGGGAAACTGAGTAAGTTTTTTCTCATTTGAAATATTCAAGTATAGAATATTGCTGATTAATTTCAGGGAGATGCCAGGCCAGCAAAGAAAAAAGCATATTTCTGTTGTGTGATAATGTCAGGAGTATTATTATATAAGGAGTATGGACAAAGTAATAACAAAAGTTAGAATTCTGTTTTTCCAATCAACTAGTCAGTCTTTAAAGAAAAACTCATTGTTTTGGTGAAAAGTGTCATTCTTTTTGAGGAGCTTTAGAAAACTTGACCACAGTATCAATGTATGAAAAAAGGAAACTACTGCTTCCTCTGTAAAATAAATAAATAAATAAAAATAATAATAAAAATGCAAGGACCTCCCTCTTTACAACGCAGCTGATAAATCAATTGGAGTCATTATAAGTCTAAAAGGTTAAAGATTGAAATAAATGAATGGGGATACAGAGTTATATGGGTAAAAGTCTTAAAGCAGAGGATCATATAAAGGAATACAGAAAGAGCAAACCAGAAAGAAGACAGCCAATCACCATAAGAAACTACATTCTAAAGACCTAATCACAAAGAAAAGGACATGGGTTAGAGAAACAAATACACAAATTATAGATTGCCTGGAAACGTCTGTCATTTCAAGTCAAGGAACTGATTAAACATGTATTGAAGTCCAATGCATATTTGGTCCAGAGGAAAAGGTTGGTATGATATTTAGAAAAATTTAGTATTCCTTCTCCTTCTAAATTGCTATCAGCCATAGTGTCTGAAAGACAACTACATGAACAATTGTGAGATTATAGAAAGAAATGCCAATCAGAAAATAAGAACCCAAGCTTGTATATCATATATTTTAAAAATAGGAAAAATAAAATGAAGATTTCTCATTGTTCACCCAAAATCTATTCCCCCTTCATTACAAATATTACTTAGTCAACTTGGAATTATCTTCCAGTTTGACATTTTGCATTTATGTCATCTATTATCCTTTTTTAGAGTAGTTTTAGATTTACAACAAAATAAAAAAGGTACAGAGTCTTCCCATATACCTTCTGCCCGACGTATACATTATCTTCCCCGTTATCAACATAAGTAAACAGAATGGTACATTTTTTTTTTTACCAAAGGTGATCTTACAATAATACATCTTTCAACCGAAGTCCATAGATTCTACTGGGATTATAAGGGTTTGGACTAATGTATAATGACATATATCCATCAATATAATATTTTATAGAGTATTTTATTTCCCTAAGGATTCTGGTCTCTGCTTATTCAGTTTTGCATCCACCAACCGTTACTCCTGACAGCCTCTCATCTTTCTGTCTTCATTTATTTTTTTTCAGACAGTCATATAGTTGGAATTATATAGTATATAGTCTGAACATATTGGCATTTTTGACAATTATGGATAATGCTACTACAACTTTGTATAGATTGTTTAGTGAACATAAGTTTTTGACTCCTTTGGGTAAATACCAAAAAGTACAAATGCCACATTATATAGTAAGAGTATATTTAGTTTCATAAGAAACTGCCAAACTGTTTTCTGAAGTGACTATATCACTTTGCATTTCCACCACAATATATGAGAGGTTCTGTTGCTCTAAAACTCTGCAGGCAATTGATTTGTCAATTTATTCAGATCTTGACCAGATACTGATTTTTATGAAGGAAGTAAGTCCTATCTAATTTTTAATATGTGAAAGTCCAGTTGTCCTAGCGCCATAGGTTGAAGAGAATATCTTTGTTCCATTGTGTTGTGTATACTACTTCATCAAAGAGCAATTGATTATATTTACAGGAGTCTACATCTGCACACTATTTGTTCTGTTGATTTTTTTCTGTCTATTATTTCACCAATACCACACTGCCTAGATCATTGTATAGCACATTTTAAAACCAGGCATTATTAGTCCTCTATATATGTTCTTCTCTGTCAAACTTTTCTGGGACATTCTGGATTTGTTGCCTCTCCCTGTAAACTTCAGAATCATTTTGTTGATATCCACAAAATAACTTGCTTAGATTTTGACTAGGATTGCATGGAATATATAGATCAAATCTAGGATGAGCGAATATCTTGATAATAATCTGTCTTTCTACCCATGAGTATCTCCTTGTTTGTTTTATTTCTTCCTTGATTTCAATCATCAGTATTCTATATTTTCCTCATATAGATATTATGCATATTTTGCTATATTCATACCAAAATATTTCATTTTGGAGAATAGTAATGTAAATGATTTTTTTTTTCATATTCCAATAGTTAATTGCTGTCATGTAAGAAAGTAATTGACTTTTGCACTTTAACTTTGTATCCTTCAACCTTAAAATCTCTTAATAGATTCAGGAGAGTTTTTTCTGTCCATTCTTTTGGGTTTTCCAAATCTCTACATTTTATTTCCTTTCTTTAACTTAATGCATTGGAATGACTTCCAGTACAATGTTGAAAGAAATAATGAGAGCATACATTTTTTGTCCTTTACCTTAACTTATGGGGAAAGATTAAATTTCTCATCATCATGTTTCATATTAGCTGTAGATTTTCATAAAGTCTTTCTTCCTTTGTTAAGTTTAGAAATTTTATCTCTATTTCTCATTAACTTAGTATTTTAAGCATGAGTGGGTGTTGGATTTTATCAAATTATTTT
This sequence comes from Solenodon paradoxus, assembly GCA_004363575.1. Lineage (NCBI taxonomy): Eukaryota > Metazoa > Chordata > Mammalia > Eulipotyphla > Solenodontidae > Solenodon > Solenodon paradoxus. The sequence goes on along the minus strand of RJWH01000185.1, from coordinate 139,612 downwards.
CTGCATCATAATTATTATTCAGACTGTTGATATAATGGATTTTGAAATTTTAAACTAGCTTTACTTATCTGGAATAAATTTCACTAGTCATAGTATATACTTTTTAAATCCAATTTGCTAAAATTTTGTTTAGGATTTTTGCATTTATGTTCATGAGAATTATTAGTGTGTAGTTTTATTTTCATGTAATGTCTTTGTCTGATTTTGGTATTAAGTTAATGCTGGTTTCATACAATGAGTTTAAGAAGCTTCTGTCTTCTGAGATTGTAGAGAATCAGTATAATTGCTTGCAAACATTTAATGTTAAAATTGACCACTGAATTCATATGACCTGGTCTTCTTTTGTTTTGTAAGATTAACATTGATTCATTTTTTTCAATAGTTAGAGGCCTATTCAGAGCATATATTCTTGTATGATTTTGGCAGATTTCTCAAGTAATTGATCCTTTCATCTTGGTTATCAAACTTAAAACCATAGAGTTGCTCTTAAATAAAAGTTGTTCTATTATTCTTTTAATATCTAGGGACTCTTTCGTAATGACCTCCCTATTCATTTCTGTTATTAGTAGTTTATATTCTCTTTTTTTCTTATAGAGATTTAGCAACCTTGCTCATCTTTTCAAAGAATCAACTTTAGTGTCATTGAATTTTTCTATTGATTTTCCATTTTCAGTCTAATTGATTTCAGCTCTAATTCTCCTTTTTTCTTCCATTCGTCTTACTTTGAATTTAATTTCTTTATTTTCATGTTTTCTAAGGACATTTAGATTATTGATTTTAAGCTTTCTTCTTTTCTGAAATACATATTCAATCATATAAAATTTCCCTTATGCACTGCTTTTGTTATATCTCTTAGATTTGATAACTTGTAATTTCATCTTCATTTAGTCTTTTTTTTAATTTATCATGTTATTTTATCTTTAATCCATGTGCTATGTAGGAGTGTGTTGTTTAATCTCCATGAATTTTGGGATTTTTCCATTATCTATGATTTACTCTAGTTTATTTCCATTTCAGTCTGAAAATAAATATTGTAGTTATTCTATTTATTTAAATATGCTAAAGTTAGTTTTATGGACACACTGTGATCTCCCTTGGGAAATGTTCCATGTGAAATTGAAAAAAATGTATATCCTACAATTGTTGAATGAAGTAGTCTATAGATGTCAGTTATATCCAATTTATTAATGGTGTTGTTGAGTGGAAGATATGACCTTACTGATGATAGTTTGTATGCTGTAGCAGATAATTCAGGTTTTGAAATACAACTTTTACCTATAATTTGACACTTTATTGCTAAAAATATGTATTTTGAAAATTATTTTGTCTTCTTGGAGATTTGACCCCTATAATTATGTAATGACCCTCTATATCTGATAACATTCTTTACTTTCAAGTCTGTTTGTTGGAAATTAATATATCTACAGTGGTTTATTTTGATTAGTGCTAGCATCTTTTGTTTTTCTCCATCCATTTACTTTTAATCTGCATGTGTCTTTATACATTAATAAGTTTTTTTGTAGACAATATAGATGGGTCATGTTTTGATCCCCTGAAAATCTCTGTCTTTTAATTTGTATATTAAGACCATTGACATTCAAAGTGGTTATTGATATGGCTGAGTTAACTACCATATCCATTGCTGTTTTCTACTTGTTCCACTTGTTCCGTTTTTTTATCTGCTTTGTTTAAACTGAACATTTATATAATATCATTGTCTCTTTCTTAGCATGAGACTTCTTTTTGGCCTTTTTAGTGATTTTTTCCAGTATGTGCAATATACATTTACAACTAACTCAAGTCCACTTCCAAATAATACTATACCACTTCACAGACACCTTACAATAACAATACAATAACAAACTAATTCTAATTTTTTTCTTTCGTTCCTTTTATCATTGCTGCATTCATCCATTTATATGTAAGCACACATAATTAGTTTGCTGATTTTATTTTTTAAACAAACTTCTACCTGTTGAATCAATTAAAAATAAGAGAAATAAAAGTTTTTATTTTACCTCTACTTATTTCTTCTTCAATGCTCATCTTTCCTTTATATAGGTCGGAGTTTACTATCATTTTCTTTCTTTCTAATAAAACTTCTTTTAACATTTGCTGCAAGACAGGTCTCCTGACATCAAATTCCCTATATTTTTGTCTGATTAAATTTATTTCTTCTACTTTTGAAGGATAATTTCACAGAGTACAGAATTCTAAGTTGGTGAATTTTTCCTCTCGATTATTTAAATATTCCAATCCACCTTGTTCTTGCTTGCATAGTTTTTGAAAAGAAATTGGATACACCCTTATTTTATTTCCCCTATAGGTTTTTCTCTTCTGGCTTCTTTCAAGGATTTTTAATTATCTTTTATTTTCTATATTTGAAAATGATATATCTAGATGTTTGTTTGCTTGGAATTTATCTCCTGATATTTCTGGATCTGTGGGTTGAGTCTGATATTAATTTGGGGACATTCTCATTGTTTCAATTACTTCTGTTCCTCTCTTCTTCTTGTATACTCACTGCTTTTGTGTTATATCTCTTATAGTTGTTCCACAGTTTTTATTGTTTCTTTTTTTCTCTTTCTTTTCATTTTTCAAGAGTTCTATTTATATAGCTTCTAACTCAAACATTTTTTTTTCCTTTTTGGAATAATAAAGGCATTTACTATTTGCAAAGTTATTTCAGAATTACTGCATTTTCATTTTCTCCTGTAATATTATTTAATCTTGGCTACCACAATCAGACTGTTAGAAAGTGAAAGGAAACTTTCCTTGTATTTGTTGTGGAAACTTTCTCAGCATACAGTAATGGCTCCAGGTGTGTCAAATACACGCATTTAGCTCAGAGATTCTTTCCTCAGTTGTGATGTTTACTAATAAACATTTTAAGACCTATATACTATCCCATTCAAGTAATATTCCATAAGGTATTCAACTATTTTTCCTGTTTTTGGTTATTGAAGTCATTTTAAACATTTCACTAACATTGATAATTCAGCACTGATTATTCTTAAAATTAAGATTTTATTACTGACTGCTTTCTAAAGATTTTTCTAGACAAAAACTACTGTGTCAAATAATTCAAACTTACAAAATCCCTTAAAGAATTTTTAAGAAATTGAGAAAAACCTGTCATGATTTACCTAACATGCATTAGAAAGATGTCTTCACTCATTGAAGGAAGAGGCCACTTATATAAAATTTTTTAAAACTTGGTTTTATTGCTTGATTATATTGGGAGAGCCACATTTATAAGTCACACCAGCTTAGAGTTGATCTTATATATGTGGTGTTACAAAGTGCGAAGCTCAGCAATGCCATAATTTCAGAACTGAGAGATTTAAGGATTGGTTGAATTTTAGCCTTGGAAGTGTGATTATAGGAGTGAGGTTGTTGTCTGACTAATTTTCAGATGTATAGCTTTATCACCTATTGTCTGATTATACCAATGTGAAATATCACTGGTCAGCTAAGCTAAGATTAACTCAACTTCTGTTTTATTACTTATCCACGGTTTGAGATTATGACCAAAGAATAAGTAATTTTTCCTACATTTATTAATTCATGTGAGTTCTCATCATTTTTGTCATTTCTCTAAGATATTTTCTAGTAAACTTTATGCATATTTTTAAGTTTTATGAAAAACTTTGGGCCAGCATATACAAAGAAAAAAATTCCATTTTATTATTCACCTTTCACATTTTAATACATACTAGAAAACAATTTTATTCAATTTACAGCTGTACATAACCCTTCTGTTACTACCATCTACATATTTTAGGTCTCTATAATCTTGTACTTAAACCTCTGCCCTCCAACCTATTCATCTATATCAAACTTCTTCCTCCAGCTAGTCCTATTACCATGATTCATCTTCCTGACACATTGCTTTTATCAAGTCAATTTTCCCCATGTACACCTCCAATGACTTCTTAAGGTCTGCAGCATAAAATTCTAATTCTCTACATAATCCTTTCACATGTATGTCTCACTTATAACTTACCTACCATAAATCCTGCACTCCAAATAGCCTGGATGATGTCCTGTGTCAGTGGTGCCTGTCATGCATCATTTTCCTCTGGAATGCTAAAACAAATAAGACTGTAATCTAAAAGTAATCTGCCAACTGTCATAGAATACACTGAGAACAGTGACAAGTCCAAGATGATGTAGTTGATAAGAAGGGTGTGTTTCTCACAGGAGGCATTGTATAAGATGAGTCGTGAAAGGCACATCCAAAATTCCACAACATAGAGAATGGATGAGACAATTGGAAGTTTTAATGGTTCTGTATAGACAGAACAGAAAGGGTGATGGTAAGAAGGTGAGGCTGGAGTGAAAAATATGGACATATTTGTAACACCGCACCAATTAAAAGTATTTCTTCAAACCGTATCATTGGCCTGTGTGCCTAGATGATTGAATATGGGAGGTGGGGAGGTAACAGGAATGAAATCATTTTGACTAGAATGACTCCTAATTTCCTGATGAAGACCAAGGGGTAGATGCTGGATTCATCTAGGAATCCAGCATAGGAAACATAGAGACATAGGAAACTAGAGGAGAATTACGCTTGGAAGGGTGGAAGAATGGATTGAATTGTCCTGCCTAACAGAAATTTTAAATCAGAAGTTCAGTTGGGTTTTTTACTCTCTGCCATTGCCCGTAATAGTCCCCTTAACTCTACTGCCTTCCTTACTCCTTCCTATTCTCAAACTCCAACTCAATCTACAGTTTAAGTCCTGTCTGCCATAAAAATCTTTATATACCTGAATTGAGATGAAGCACTTACCTAAGAACAATTTAAATGTCATTTGTCCAAATGTATGAGTTTTATCTTCTCTTGGGAAGATAAGCTTTAATTAAGCTACTCCTGCTTTGTTGGATAACCCCATGAAAGATAGTGTTTAGACCTTGAATACACTATTTTCTATTGGCTATTTTGTTTTCAATTCAACAGCAACAAGAAATGAACAACTTATTGAGTGAGGTAAAGAGCAAGTTGGAGACTGATTTGAGGAAGGAATGTATGGTTTGTGGGAAATAAGCACTTATTATTTAGAGTTGTTTAGCTCCATCATAGTGAGTGAGTTGATATGTGACAAAGTAGAAAAGAATTTTCCCAATATAGAGTCATGAATTGTGTTGAGTCTTGTGTAGAGGTTATCCAGGGCCATATTATATCTTAATAGATGGAGTCCTAGGCCATGACCATTGTCACGTTCTATCCATTAGTGAATTATTAACTTTAATTTATATGTAAGGGAAAAGCTCCTGCCTAGAGATTCATAGATACTGAAATCCATAGCTATCAGGTTTGAATATTAAGATTCCATTCCATCTGCCTTCCACATAATAAAGCTCTAATCTAAATTAGGTTTTAAAAAATTTTCTGCAACAATCTGCAACACATTGCTCTGCTGACATTCACGATATACAATAATTGCCATGGGTGCCACTGTTTATAGCTGATGAATCATAAGCTTTGAATACTATTTATTTATTTCCTATGTATGATGAAAAAATGTTGCTAATGTTTTTAATGACAGTCATGTAACAACTGTCATTGTCTAACAAAATGAATCATAGACTGAACACTGAGAACAGACATGTATCTTTATTCTAAATCAATTGTCACCTTTCAGAGAAATATGTAGCAATACAAAAAGAGTAAATGAACAGATTATCTACACTTTTCATACTGAGAGAAAAGGATTGTGCTGCATGTCTAATTTCTGTGATTCCTTCAATCACAAAATAAAGATCACCAAATTAAAGATCACTATAAGGTTAGGATTTCAAAAATTCCAGTTCACACTGGTATAGTTTAGCAATTTTAAAATCACTGTGGTCTTTGCAACTGAGCATATGAGTCAGTATGTTGAAAACCATAAAAGTCCTCTTTTGGAAAGAGGTGTTAGCAATATTAAAAAGAAAATAACAAGAGTGTACCGCTATAATTAAAATTGGAGGTGACAGCATAAATGCATAGCTTTAATATGTAGATATAGAAACAAAGTATAGTTAAAGAAGATGTAGATATATGTATATTTATATTTTGTAGGTTTACCTACTCAAAGGGCCTAAATGTAAAGCTATCCTTGTAGCAATGGGAAAACCTAGTTCTTAAATAATTTTCTGTATACCATATTCTACTAAAAGAAGCTGGGACTCCTTAGAGAAATGGCTGAGTCCAGAGCTCATACATGGAAAGAATAGGATTGGTCCAGAACATCATGCAGTGATATAAAGCAAGAAATCACTAAATAAAAGGAGAATGTATCAAAATGACCCAGCTTTCAGTGGCTCTCATTGGGCACTTTTGAGATAATTTAGTGAACATGACTAGTGGGAATAACAATATTCATGAAATAACATATATGATATACTAATATAAGTACATGAATATATAAATAAATGGGGAATGAAGAATAATGAAATTAAAGTATCATTTTGCAATCATCATAGAAATGGTTTATGCATGAGTCAATAATGGCTTAAACTAATAAGAAAGTATTGCTCAAAAAGTAATGGTAATGCTACAATAGGAACTCACAAAATCATCCAAGTTATCCAGTTAACACAATCAGTAATTTCTTTAATACTTGCTACATTACCTTAAGCTTGAGACCTTTGGAAAAAAAGCTATCTAGAACTTAATAGACATGTTTACCATGTGTGTCTATTTTACTATTAACCTAATATTAAAATAAGTGATAGCAGTCCTCCAATCATTAACTTATTTTATTTACTTAAATGAAAGTCTGTATCAGTTTTAAAACTTACAAGTGATAGCAGTACAGGACTGAGCAAAAAAAAAAATCTCAGAGGGTGTGTAAAGTTATATATAAAACTTTATTTTTGAAAAATGTAACTTTCCTGAAAACTTTATAAGTCACCCTTATAGAAAACTATTTTTCTTTGAATTATTAAACTTCCTTATACTTCTCATTTTATCAATCCTGAATGTTCTGTGTTGTCCTTTTTTTGCTTTCTGTCTTTCTTTTCTTTTTTTTTTTTTGAACATAGATGGATAGGTCTAATAGGTCTGTTTTTAAGTGGGGTTTCTTTGTACTTTGTATGGCATCTTTTAGTATTTTTTGTAGAATTGATTTTGCGGTGATAAATTTCTCTTACTTTTTCTTATTGGAAATCTCTGTATCATTCCTTCAATCCTAAAGATAATCTCACAGGGTATAGCATCCTAGGGTGAAAATTCTTTTTTTTTTTTTTTTCAGCCTTTTGAATATATCATGCAATTCCTTCCTAGCCTGAAGAGTTTCAGTTGAAAAATCTGTTCGTAATCTTATGTGGACTACTTTGTATGTGACTTGATTTCTCTGAAGTCTTTTAATATTTGTATTTTTGATATTTTGATGACAATGTGTCTAGGTGTAGTTTTGTTTGTTTTTTAAGTGGGAGCTCTTTTGAGTTTCCTGAGTCTGGAGGCTTGCTTTGTTCTTCAGGTTTGGGAAGGTCTCATCTATTATGTCTTCAAATACAGTTTCTGCCCCCCACCCCTTTCTCTTTCTTCTCCTTCTGGGATGTCTACGATATGAATGTTGTTCTTTTTGATGTTATCCCAAAGGTCTCAAATGTTGTCTCATTTCTTTGTTTTCTTTTATCTCTTTGCTGGTTTGCTTGAGAGCATTCCTCTGCCCTATCTTCTAGCTCACTAGTTTTACTGGAGGCTTCATCCATCCTATTTTTGTGTCCCTCTATTGAATTCTTTAGTTCAACTATTGTGTTCTTTACTTCTTTGACATCTGTTTTGAGCTGCTTCATTTCTTCTCTTTTTTGTTGTTGTTGTTCTCTTTTTCTTCCTCTATTTTTTTCTTGATTTCCATGAGTATGTTTATCACTGTTGTCTTAAATACATCTTTAGATAGTTTGTAGAAGTCTGTCACATTCAAATTTTCCCTTGGGGTTTGATTGGAACCATCATTTCACAAATCTTTTTCTGTGTCTTTGTTCTGTCTGTCATTCTGCTTATGTTTCTATGGATTAGGTTATCCTGCAGTTATGGTCTTGTATAGAGTATTGCACCAAGTAAACCTGGATCTTGATTTGTACACTGGGATTTCTTGAGTTTTGTGGCATCACCACTGGTTGGATTTGCCAAAGTTCTTATGTGGGCTATCTTTTGTTGCCTAAAAGTTCAGTCTATGAGGTTGGAGTTTTTGTGGGGGATGAAAAACCTTCCCACAATGTCCCAGCTCCCAACTAAAATGACCACTTTGTTTCTAGCCCACAGTTGCCAATTAGGCTGCTGTTTCACCTACCCCAACAAGGTAGCTCCAGAGTGTTGACCATTTCTCCCTCTGGGAGACTTCTGCCTTAAGCCTGAGGGCAGGATTTCCAGTGGGTGTGTCCTGAGACTCTGGGGCATTATGATGGGAGGGGTTGGGGATGGGTGGTTCTCTTAGCTGCCTTCTTGTTATGGAGGTATCCAGAGTAATTTTCTCACTGCACCTCCTGTTCAAGCCACTAGGGTGCCTCTTCCACCCTGTGCCTAGACCCGGTCCCCTGGTTCCATGCCCCAGTCCTATTGGGTGAGCTCTCTGCTGTTTTTGTAATTACTGGGAGGACCAGATCTTCCTGAAGTTCCACCTCCTCTGCCATGGCTGGAATCCTGAGTCTGAGCATGCTGTGTAGCTCCGAACCTAGATGTCACAATTGCTGCTGTGTCTTTACAGTCACTGTGACTGTTTTTACTCTGTATTTGTTCCCAGAAAATAGGTGAATTTCATTTGCTCTGTGGGAAGGACATGAGTCTTACTCCAACCATGTCACCATCCTGGTTGGAAGTGTCCATTTGCCTTTTGGCCAACCTACTTTGTTTATTCAATAATTACTTACTGAGGACTAGCTATAATATTAGGTGCTTTGTTGGGACTACATGGTAAAATTGGGTTCACACTATTTAATATTAAAATTTTGCAGAATGATTTTGGATAACAGAGTTTATTTTAGGGGAAACTATACCTTATTAATATACAATACATGGAATAACCAGTTGTTACTACACTGTTCAGCATAAAATGGATTTTGGTAGTCATAGAGCAGTGAGTTAATCTGTCCACATTCAGCCCATCTGTGTACAAATAAAAGTCTCAGGGGTGTGCATTCTAAAATAGGTGATAAACCATTGAGTGAGTAGCACATGTATTTTGTTATATAAAAATGTGTAGCAGCATAACGGAAATCAGCAATCTGTGTAGAACAAAAGGGCAGGTTAAAGTTTTGAGTGATCTTATTAACTTCATGCTCTAAAAGTTGTGTGTCCTGTCAAATTCTTGATTATAATTTTATCATCTAAATTACATGTATCCATCATGCAAAAGATGAAGCAGTTTTCTGAGTCTGGGGAGACAGGTCAGCATTTTCTGAAGGAGATTTACACCTAAAAGTGTGTACTAAATTTTGGAAGTATAAAAAGAAGTTATGACAAAGTCACTGGTCTTTGAAGTGCTTACTGGATGCTTTACTCATTAACATAATACAGTGGCTTCTTTTTACTGTCAGTCCACTAGTATTCAGAATAAAAGCATGCTCTTTAAATTTTAACTACAGGCATGCAATCCTCAGAAGACTTGCGTAGGGCCACCGTCTCATACATAGTTTAGAAATCTACTGGTTGGTTTGCCATACATTGCACATATTTTCCCTAGTTACTGAATAAGTTTTAGATTAGTGGTGCCATGATATATTTCCAGTACAGAGGTTTCTTATGTGTTTACTTAAGTGATCTTGAAGTAATCGCTTGATTACTGTTCCACTCTTCTTTCCTTCCTGACCCCCACCCTGCCTCACTTTCTTACTTTGCTTCATCCCTATATCCTCCTCTCCACTTTTTCTATTATTTTATTCTTTTGTCTTTTCTTTGTTATCCAAGTCAGAGATAATTCTTCCTCAGTCAACTCAGAATTTTCAGTGATATAAAATAATATTCTCCTTATATAATATCAAATCTAAAAGAAGAAAAAGTTTAAAAATCATTAAGTTATTGTATGGTAAGCTCAAATCTACTATTTGTCCAACAATATCCTTTCACAATATGTCAGTACTAAAAAAAAGTCCCTTTTCTTGATTTGCATCCAAATCCAGGTACCTTACAGTGGTCTCTCTCTTCTCTCTGAAAAATAACTTTCTAATAGCATGATGATTATGCATCTTGAAACAGCACATTGCAGGCAAATGAAGTGTAGTCTTCCTCACCAGCTGATAGTACCATGACAGGTCTTGACCCTGTTTCATTGTGTGTCGATTGACAGCTTTGTACTGTCTTGGCTATTTGGAATAATCATGTGGAAAATCATTACAAATGATGCATGTTTAATTGAGGAATTACCAGAATTCTTGCATCTTCTAGATTAGTTTGTAGGAAACCTAAACCCATTCTGTAAAAAAAGAAAAATCAGCAGTCGGTATTAAAAAAGAGAGCATATAACTCTTCCATGAAAATATATTTTAAGCAACTGTCATGAATACAAAGTAGTCTAAAAGACTTGACTTTCAATGCTGTCATTCTTTATAAATGTTTATTTTAATTTATACATTATTAACAAAGATAATTTAATACCAAAAGCAAGTAGATCATTTAATTTCATGTTTCAATGGCTAAAAATAGATTAAGAAATACAGAATAGTTTTATAAATCTAGCCATTACGATGTCAAATAGAATAGATGAATATGGATACAAAACAAGTTCAGGCAAAGTTTTCAAATATGTTAAAATCCTTTGGATTTTTCTTTAATAAAAAATGGGTATCTAGTACCTGAAAGAGTAGTCAAACTTTGTTTTTATTTTCAGTATTTCTGACAATTAAATAAAAACTTGTCTAGTATGAAAAATTTTTCCCACAGCAGGGTAAAGCTTCAAGAAATCTGGGTGCATGATTAGAAACCATAATTTTTCCCACCCATCAGGTTCAAATGATTAAATTATCATCATGAATGAGATTATGCATGCAAAATAAACAAATTTGAATGTGTATACAATTACCTGTAATCTGTAAATGAAGTACATGTTCATGAACTGCAATTATTTGCTCTTACACATGGAGATTTTTTTTTGGTGGAATAAGTTTGATGACTACTATCAAACAGTTCACGAATTTCTGTTACTAAAAGTTGACAGTTTTAATAGTAGCAAAGCAAAAAGATCCTTATCTGTTCTTTTTAAGAATTCAAAGTTTTGAAATCTGTTTGCTCTTATCACAATTCTCAAAAATAAGATTTTTTGAGCAATTAAGAGAAATTTCACTCCATTATAGAAAATGTATGAACTCACAAGACATGGTATATATATTTTTATAATTCTCTATCATTCTTTGCCTCTCCAATAATAAAAGAATTACAGCCAATTGCTAATGGTTTTCTTTTAACACTAATATTTAGACTTTGGGCCGTTCTAAGTTTCTCTAGTGATAATATCATTTAAAATGTAATTGTGGCACTCAAATATTTATTTTATTTCCTTGAACTATTAGGTTTTCATGTGAAGCTCATAGAATCTTTCGTTTCATGGACCATAAATAAACCCCCAATCCACCACTTCAGCACATTTCTAATTGTAATGCACCGTGTAATGTTATAGGCCATTATACAGATGTTTTCTGTTATTATAAGGTGGCAGACAGTGACATTGAAATGTGTGCTTGCATTAGAGACATAGTGTGAACTCAATCATGAGTCTTAATGTAATAGTTTTTTTTTTTACTCTAGATACTCAAATTTATTCAGCCCTGTTTGCCCTTCAAGTAAACTGCTACACTTGAATTCTTGGGATTAACAGCCCAGTGAAAGGCTACACCGATTCCCTGAATTAAATGAAATAAATAGATAAGAATGTTTTTCTGACTCATACTTCACTGTTTATCATTTCATAAGAGATGTGGAAATTGATATCAAGCATACTATTGATATGGAAATTCCTTAAGTTACATTTCTTGGGTTTATAGTAAAACAGAGCTATCAACACAATAAAACTAGAATCCGACACTTTTGGGTTTTTTTCAGGATGTGGCCATAGCTATCTTCATGAGGAAAGGGTGAACCCCAAGTATAGATGGAGATATTCCCAGTCAAAATGCATGACGCATGGCTTTGTTTCAGAATAAACCTTTTCCTTGAATAGGGAAGTTGTTAAAATCTGAATTTACTTCTCTTAACCCCAGTGTTGGATGTTAGTAACCTATTCTTGGGTGACAAGACATCATTTATACTATTAACTCTTATCATAATTAAAAGGTTTTGATGGAAACATTAAAGGGAACACACAAAGGTCTAAGGAGAGTCCATATCAGGTTTGAAAGCTCTAACAGTAATAAACAGTTATTAATAATAACAGGGTTGCTAAGTCCTAGGGACTATGCTGAAGATTTATAGGTATCACTGCAATGAACCCTCAAAACAACACAAGAACTCAACATTTATTGAACACTCAGCTAAGTGCTTTATTTTAACTATTTTATTTAATATTCAAAATAAATGCATATTACTGTTATTACTCTCTGCTGATGGCAAAACCAGAATGATTATATAATTTTAAAAAGATCTTTGTAGTAGTTTTCTCTTGCCACAGGGCAAACTACCACAAACTTAATGCCTTACACCAACACCCATTTATTAGTTCACAGTTCTGTAGATCAGAGTACACGAGTACAGCATGACTGGGTTCTCTGTTCAGGGTATTACAAGGTTAAAATAAAGGTATCATTCAGACTAAAAACTTTTCTGGAAGTTCTGGGGTAGAATATGCTTCCAAGCTTATTCAGGTTGTTGGCAGAGTTTAGTTACTTTGTGACAGTAGGACAGAGGTCTCCATTGATGGACTGTCAGCTGGGGGCCACTTTTCTCTCAGGTTCTTTTTATACTCCTTGTCATTTCCCTCACCAAATATCCATCTTTGTTAAAGTCAACAATGAAGAATGTCTCTCTTGTCAAGTTTCTCTTGTACTTCAAAGCTCTCTTACCAGGAAGAGCTCTGACCTTTTAAGACTCATGTAAGTATATTATTCCATTTCTTAATATCAATTGTGTCATATAATATAACCTACTGCAGGAATAATATCCCATAATATTCATAGACTTGAGGATTATACAGACTGTACACAGTCAGTGATCATCTTAAGGACCATTTTAGAATTCTGTCTACCAGTCTCACAGTCAGTGGTGTGGGGGCACTTGAAACTATTTTCTTAATTACTGAAGCTGTAATAGTCATTTCTTCTAGACGAGGTTAGAGTAGGAACCTCTGGGTTCTCCCAAGTGTTCTCAAAGGATGAATGAGAAAAGACTTATTTTTTAACTCTGGTCAACTCTGCTTTTAATGGTAATTTTGCATGTTGAGTTTGCTGATAATATTTCATTTAAAAACTCGGCAGTTAGTTTTAAAATAATAATGGATATTACAGTTTGCTTGCACTAATATTGTGTGAATTTTAGAAAAACAACTGTATATGTGCGCATGAAACAAAAGATTATTTTTAGAGAATAACTTGCATAAAGTTTAATGCAAAGCTATTGCATATGTGTGTATGTATATATATATATATATATATACATATATACTTTTGATGAAAATGCAAATATAAGCACACACCAAATTATCCCAAAACCCATTAAAGAACATTTTGCTAAAAAAAACACTCATTATTAAGTCAGTATTTTTATCTCTATACAAAAGTTGTATTATTCTAATTTCTTTTTTGTTTTTTTATTTTATTTATATTATCATATGCTTTTTAAGACACTGAATTTGGACCTCTTTCTATCAAACCACCATCAGAATTCATCTGATTTTTATTTCCAGATAGTTTTTAATTTCCTAATTAATTCAGACATGTTGAGAAGCTTATTGTCAGCCTCCAAATTGTGGTTCTTCAGTTTTCTTTTTTTGGGTCATTTTTAGTTTGATTGACTTGTGGTTGGACAAGATATCTATAATTTCAGTCTTGTTGAGACTTGTTTTATGTCCAAGGATATAGTTTACCCTTGAGAAAGTTTCATGTGCACTTGAGAAGAAAATATAATCTTTTTATTAGGCTATAGTCCCTTTTTTATCTATTATGTCCATATAATCTATTACCCATCTTAGGATCCTTTTTTATTTTTTATTTTGTTGCCTTTGTGATCTATATATTGATGCAAGTGGGATATCTGAAGTCCTCTTTCTATTATTGTGTTGCTATCAATGCCTCCCTTTAGACCTGTTTGTATTTGTTTTATACATTTAAGTGGTTGACATTGAGTGTATATATACTAATGACTTATTTCTTCTTGTGAATTATTCCCTTGACCATGATATAGTGTCCATCTTTGTTTCATATTACCATTTTGGGGTGGAATCTATTTTTTCTGGTATTAGTATCACAGTTCCTGATTTCCTGTTATCCTCATTGCTTTGATGTTTTCTTTTCCATAGTCCTCACTTTCAACTTATGTAGCCTTTGGATCTGATGTGGATTTCTTGCAGGCATAATATTGATGCGTCCTGTTTTCTGATCCAGCTAACCACTACATGTCTTTTGATTGGTGAGTTCAGTCAACTCACCTTTGAGTGATTATTGATATGTGGAGTTTTGGTGTTATTATCCGGGCCTCTGCTTCTATTAGTTTTATATTTTTCTTGCTAGTTTTCCCATTTGTTTGTATTTGTCTTTTTCTTCATACAGTTTTCAATGTTGATTCTCTGTTTCTTTATTGTTTCAGTTATGTGTCTCTATAAGTGTAGGTTTTGTGGTAACCTTGTGTTTTGTCCTTGCCTTAACCCTTCTACTATAGTCTTTTCTGAGATGATGTCACATCTTTTATGTATTTTTCACATTTTTCTAATTTTAGGCACTATGTGTATTTCTTCTTTCTCTTATTTGACTCTGCCTTTGTTGAGCTACATCCTTGCTTTGTATGCCTATAATTCATTTCTTTTTATTAATTACTAGTATTTCATGTCAAATATTACATCATTATCCACTTGAAGGATATTTTGGTGGTTTTATCAGTTTGGAGCTATTGTGAATCATGTAGCTATGCATATATTTTAAACAAATCTTCTTGAGGTTATATGCTTCATTTCTCGGGTAAACATCTGGAATTTCAGGTTTGAGAGGTGAATACTCACATATAAATTTATATATATATATATATACATATGAATGAAACTACCAAGTGGTTTTCTAAAGGAGTCAGTGCCATTTTATACTTTCACTAGCAGTGACTGAGTATTCCATTTCCTCCATATTCTTACCAAGTTTGCTATGGATATTCTATTCCATTTCAGTAATCACAGGGTACTTAGCAGTATTTCATTATGGTTTTAATTTTCATTTCCCAGATGACTAATGAAAGATATACATTTCCATTTACTTATTGACTGTTTCTATGTCTTCATTAGTGAAGTATTAATTTGTCTTTCGCCTTAATAAAATAGGATTTTAAATTATTGGGATCTCAAAATCTACATACTTTGGAAACAAGTCCTTTACCAGGCACATGTTTTAGGAATAATTGATTCCAATCTGTGGATTACTTACCTACTTTCTTAATAATTTGATGTAGTCAACAGAAAATTTTAATTTTAACACTTCATTTTTTTTATAATATTTCTGCATCTTATCTAAAATATATATTTGCTCACCCCTGTTGCAAGTTTGTATTTCGTCATTTTGTAGAATTTTTATGTGGTATATGTTTTGGGAATATCCATTTTTGAGCAATATCTATTCTAATATCACTTGTTGAAAATATTATGTTTCCTCGATTTTTTGTTCATTTGCTTCTTTTTAGCCTCTCCATACTTTTACACTGATTACCTAGAACTTAATAGAAATCTGAATTTGTACAGCTATGTGCTTGAGTCAATTATTTTCAAGGTAGTAGAAAAAATTCAGTTCCATTATATTTCCATAAACATTTTAAAATCAGATTGTAATATCTATAAAATTAAGACTTCTCCAACATTGAATGGAACTGAAGAAAATCTAGAAAAAATCATGTTGAGAATTTGAATTTAATAAAATTAATCTCTAATTCAAAATCTTGCTATAAATATCCATTCATTTAGTTCATTGTTTTCTCTCAGCAATTTTTCTTTTTCTTTGACTATAGTTTTCAGTGTAGAAAATTTGGATAATTGTTGTTATATGTATCTGAACGTTATTATAATGGCATCATTTTGTAAATTTTACCTTTTTAACCACTCATTGCTAGTACACAGATATAAAACTGAGTTTATCTTGACATTGTATCCTATGTCATTTATTATTTATGGTATTTTTTGCTTATCATATCTTCTCTGTTTTCGATAGCCTTATAAATTTCAATGGGATAACATTATTAAAAACGAAATATGTTTGTGGAATTTTCTATTTCTCCCTTTAGTTCTCTTGGTTTATTACTTCCTGTATGTGAAGCTCTGTTATTTTATTCATCTACATTTGGGATGCTCTTCTTGAAAAATAAAGCTTTATTTTGATTCATGAAATGCCTTTTTACTACTGATATTTTTCCTGAAATCTACTTAATGTGACATAAGTAGCGTAATTCTTGCTTTCGTTTGCCAAATATTCCCTTTGTATGGATTTTTATATTTCTGTTTTATACTTCCTAATTTTCTGGGGGTGGGGTTATATTTAAAATGTTTCTTGTAAATCACACATTTTCAAACTAAATTCTATAAAATTATTCCTTGAGTTCTTTTTGTGTTAACATTTAGTATATTTATCAATATGGATGTGTGTAATCTAATATCTTGCAATTTGTTTTCTGTTGTTCTTTGTTCCCATTTACACCATTCCTTCCATTTTTTGGAATTGTCAGCAGTTTGTAATTATATTTATCTGATTACCTCTGTTGACTTCTTAACTATACCTCCTAGTGTGCTTCAGTGATTACTTAAAGGATTAAAATTTCATGCTCAATTTACATCTAATTGGAATTCATATTAAACTTCTTTATGTATGCTACAAAAACTTTAAAAAAGAGGCTTCCATTTATCTTTTCCTGCATATTGTGATACAGTTATCAGATATTTTACCTCTATTTTATAAACCCTCTCTACATTATTTTGATTTCCTTTAAAGTCAATTTTCTTCAGTTAAGAAATAGGTAATATTGCTAAATGCTTTTTCTGTATGTATTGAGATTATCATATGGTTTTTCATTTACATTTTATTGATATTGTGTATACATGATTGATTTGTATGTGTTGAGCCATCCTTGCATTCTGGAATAAAACCCACTTGATATGCTGTGGAAATCTGTCAGGATTTTGTGCAAGATTTTTGCATCTACATTCATCAGTGATATTGGTCTGTACTTTTCATTTTTGGTGCTGTCTTTGTCTAATTTTGGAATCATTGATCTCAAAGAATCTAAATTAGAGCTTCTCTTCCTCTACAACTTTGTGGAGGAGTTTGAGGATGGGGATTAGCTCTTCTTTAAATAATTAATAGAATTCACTAGTGAAGTTACCTGGACATGGGCTTTTGCTTTTACAGAGATTGTTTTTAGTTACTGCTTCA
Organism: Solenodon paradoxus; assembly: GCA_004363575.1. Taxonomy (NCBI): domain Eukaryota; kingdom Metazoa; phylum Chordata; class Mammalia; order Eulipotyphla; family Solenodontidae; genus Solenodon; species Solenodon paradoxus. Next base: position 122,083 of record RJWH01000185.1, on the reverse strand, counting down.
ATTTTTGTTCTTGTGATTGGTCTAATTAAGTTGTCTGCATCCTCCTGATTCAATTTTGAAACCTGAGGCTATAAGATCCTAGAAATCTTTCCATTTCTTCATGATCCTTTGTATTTCTGTGATGTCAGTTGTAATCTCAACTTTTTCATTTCTGATTTTTGTTATTAGGGTTTTCTCTCTTTTACTTATTCTAGCTAGGGTTACATTGATTTAGTTCATCTTTTCAAAGAACTAGTTCTTGAAATCATTGATCATTTGGATAGCCTTTTTGTTTTGAATTTCATTTATTTCTGCTCTAATTTTTTATCATTTCCCTCCTTCTGCTGATTTTTGGTAATATTTTTCTTCTCTTTCTAGTTCCCTCAGGTGTGAGGCTAAGGATTAACTTGGACTCTCTCTTGAGTTTTGATATGTGCTTATATAGCTAAAAACTTTCCTCTCAAAACTGATTTTGCCACATCCCGTATATTCTAGAAACTCATCTCCAAATTTTCATTTATTTCCAGGTAAGTCTTCTATCCAGCAATCCCTCTGTTAGGCATAAACCCATAGGATACAAAAATCTCTAATCAGAAAAAAAAGTCTGCTCCCCAGTGTCCATAGTGCAGTTCACAGTAGTGAAGACATGGAAATAACCTGAATGCCCAACAAAAGACGACTAGCTAGGGAAACTGATATACATCCTCAAAGGAATTCTATGTAGCTACTAGAAAAAATAAATCATTCCCTTTGTAACAATCTGGATGGAACTGGAAGGGATCATTTTAAATGAAATAAATCATAAAAAAGGGAAATATCAGATGGTTTCATTCATATGTGGAATATAATGAAATGAAACAAATAAATAGATAATCCCCAGCAAAAACTCTCAGGATACAAGATGATGACTGACAGGAGGGGTCAAAGGAGGGAGGCATGGAAATATGGGAAAAGGTGGTGATAAAAAGACACTGAATCCCTTATGAAGGGTGTGGTGTGAAATATATTGATATATAATGTCATTGTTCAAAAATGAATATAACATCGTGAACAAGAGGTTATACGTATCAATAATTTAAAATAAATAAAAAATAAATAAGTAAAATGTATTTTATATGTACTTATGTTCCCATTTCTGGTACTTTAGAGGTTTGAGCTTCCGTCGGGTATCAATTCTATTTAACCTGAAAAAATTCATGTCATTTTTATTGGACTTCATTTTACCAGTGTAAGTTCAGATTTTATTTGTCTGAGAATGTATTTATTAAATCTTTATTTAGAAGGAAGTTTTTGCTGAATATAAGAATCCAAGGATGACAGGTTCTTATTATTCTTTAGACATATTAGTTATTATTTCCATTGTCTTCTGGCTTGCATTTATTTATAAGCAGCTATTTTTTTATCAGTTCTCCAGTGTATATTTTTTCTTTCACATTTTAGGATTTCTGTTATCTTTGGTTTATAGCATTTTTCCAAGATGTTTGAATATGTTTTTCATAAATTTATTTTGCTTGGAGACTGTATAATTCATGGCTCTCAAAAGGAATAATGTTTATGAAATTTAAAATTTTTGTCAGATTTCTTCAAATATTCCTCCACTTCAATCTCCCATCATTTTGGATAGTAACTGTTATTATTTGAGTGCTTGAAATCATCTAACATGTCCCAAAATTGTATTTATTTTAAAAAATTATCTGTGTGCCAATTTGGAAAATTTCTATTAACCTGTATTCACATTCAATGATCTTCTGTTTTCAATTTATTTTAAATTCATTGTGAGAATTTTTTCTTCAGATTCTATGTTAATATTGGGGATATCATTTTATTTTTGTTAAATGGTTTCTATTTACTGTTCATATTCTCTCATCTGTTTATCAATTTTGACTATTTTCCTTTAAATTCTATAACATATTTATAATAGCTTTTTAAAGCTCTATATACTATTCCTAACATCTATGACATCTATATTTGTTTCTAACACCTGTTTTAACTTTGTTATGCATCATATATTTTGTTTCTTTACATGTTTAACAATTTGTCTACTTTAATCCTATTCTAAACAGTGTAAATCCTGGTTTGTTGAAATTTTGAGATTTTCTTCTTTTAAAAAGGATGATTTTTAAAATGTTAGGGATGACATTAAGAGTACAATGTCATGGGACAGAGTGTATATGTTTTCTTCTAAGTATTTCATCCTTCCAATCTTATATCCAAGTCTATTCATTTTGAATTAATTTTTATGTATGGTATTAGAATGGTCTAAATTCATTTTTTTGCAAGTGACTGTTCAGTATTCACAAAACAATTCGTTGAAAAGACATTATTTTCTCCACAATATTCTGTTGGATTCTTTGTTATAAATTAATTGACCATATGTAGATAATATATTTCTGCTTATTCTCTTTTATTCCAGTAATTATCTTTTCTTTTTCCATTTCTGTACAGTTTTGATCAACATTGCTTTGTACTATATCTCAAGATCTGAAAGTGTGATGCCTCCATTTTTGTTCTTTTTTCTTGCTTGCTTTTGGGGTCTTTGTGATTCCATACAAATTGTAAATGTTTTGTTCTATTTCCTTGAAAAATGATAGTGGGACTTTAAAGGGGGTTTCATTAAGCCTGTGCATTGCTTTAAGTAAATGGACATTTTAGCATTATTAATTCTTCCCAGCCATAACATGGAATCTTTATTTAGAAGGAAGCTTTGTAGCTTCCTCTATTTTTCAACAATGTATTATAGTTATCATTGTACAGGTCTTTCACCTCCTTTATTAAGTATATTCCAAGGTACTTAATTATTTTTGTTTCTATTGTAAATGGAGTTGTTTCTTAATTTTATTATTTTCTATCATATTGATGCATATAAAGAGCAATACATTTTGGTAATTTTTTTACCTTTTCATTTTACTGTTTTCATTAATTCTCATAATTTTGAGGGGCACTCTGTAGAATTTACTATGTATATTATCATGTCATCTGAAAATAGTGATAGTTTTACTACATCTTTTCCAACTTGTATTCCTTTTATTTCTTTCTTGCCTAATTGTTCTGGCTAAGACATCCAGTAGAATGTTAAATAACAAGAGTGTCAGTGGATAGTTTGTCTCTTACCTGATTTTAAAGGAATATTTTCAGTTTTTAACCATTAGGTTTGATATTAGATGAGAGTTTATCATATATGGTCTTATTATGTTAAGGTACAATCCTTCTGTCTCAATTCTGTGTGGAGTTTTTATAATAAGAGTTGCTGAATTGTGTCAGATGCTTTCTTTGAATCTGTTGATCATATGATTTTTCCTTTGTTATGATTATGTGACACAGTACTTCGGTAGATTTGCGTATGTTTAACATCCTTTCATTCCCTTGATAAATCCTACTTGGTCATAGATGATTGTTTTGATGTATTGCTGAATTCTGTTTGCTAGTATTTTGTTGAGGTTTTCTGCATCTATGTTCATCAGAAACCATGATCTGTAATTTTATCTCTTTGAGACATCCATGTCTGATTTTGGTATCAGAGTAATGTTGGCTTCTTGTGAAGCATTTGGAAATGTTTACAGTTTTTAAATTGTTTTGAATAATTTGAGAAGAACAAGTATTAATATTTCTCTGATGTTTTGGTAGAACTAACTAGTAAAGTTGTCTTACCCTGGACTATTATTTTTCCCCAAAATTATTTATTCATACTCTATTGTTTTCTTGATTTCCATGAGCATATTTATCACTGTTGCCTTAAACTCATCCTCAGACAATTTACAGGAAACTTTTTAATCATATTTTCCCCTGGGTTTTTGATTGGATCCATCATTTCACATATTTTTCTCTGTATCTTTGCTCTGTTTGGCATTCTGTTTATGTTTCTATGGATTAGGTTTTCCTGCAGTGATGGCCTTGTGTAGGGTATTGACTTGCACCCAGTAAGCCTGATCTTGATTTAGGCACTGAGATTTCTTGAGTTTTGTGATATTACCACTGGTTGAATTTGTTGAAGTTCTTATGTGGGCCCTCTGTTGCTTCCTAAAAGTTCAGTCCACGGGGTTGGAGTTTGTGTGGGAAATGCAGATCTTTCCCCAGCGTCCCAGCTCTCAACTGCAATGACCACCTTGCTGATGACCCACAATGAACAATCAGGCTGCAGTTTCACCTACACCCACCATGTGGCGATAATGTGTAGTTGATGCGCCCTCTGGAAGACTCCTTCCTTCAAGTCTGAGGGTAGGATTTCCCCTGGGCAGGTCTCGTGTCTCCTGGCCAATCTGGTGGGAGAGAGTGGAGGTAGGTGCTTTCCAGTTATGGTGGCATTAAGTGTAATTTTCTCTCATCAGGACTCCTGTTCAAACCACCAGGACACTGGTACTTCTTCTGCCCTATGCTTAGACCCTCTCTCATGGTTCTGTGTCCCAGTCCTTCTGGGTGGGTTCTCTGATGCTTTCAAGATTCTTGGAAGAGCTTTTTCTTCCTGAAGTTTCACCCACTCTGCCATAGCCAGAATCCCAAGTCTGAGTCTGTGATGTAGCTCTGAACCCTACCCTTTGTTGTTGTGATTGCTTCTGTGTCTCTACTGTCTCTGTGACCGCTTTTTCGCAGTTTGTTTCTAGAAAATAGGTGAATTTCTAGTTGCTCTTTGGGGAGGACACAAGTCTCACTCCTACCAGGTCAACATCTTGGATGGGAGTCCTCCTGAACAATTATTTTTAGAGAGACTTATAACTTTTTCAATTACTTTGCTTGTGATATGTCTGTTGAGGTTTTCCATTATCCCTCATTCAATGTTGGTAGGCTGTATAATTTTAAAAATCTCTCCATGTCTTCAACATTTCTAATTCATTGACTAATAGTTGGTCATAGTAATCTCTTAAGATGATTTGTATATCTGAAGTAACTGCTATATTTTCACCTCTCTCATTTCTGATTCTAGTTACTAGAGCTTTCTATCTTTCATAGTAAACAGCCAAAAGTTTGTAAATTTTATTTTTAATCAGCTTTTGTTTTTTTATCTTCTCAATTGCCTTTTTTATTTCTATTTTACTTATTTTGCTCATTTTTTTTATTCTTTCCTTCTGTTGACTTTTGACTTCAATTGGTTTTCTAGTTGCTTTAGATATAGGGTGAGATTGTGTGTGTGCGTGCATGTGTGTGTGTGTGTCTGTGTGTGTGATTTTTCTTGTTTCTTGCAGTAAGCCTGCATTGCTATAAACTTCCCTTTTAGTACTGCTTATGTTGCACCTTATAAGTATTATAAGTTTCTCTCTTCTTTCCCATTTTTTTCCGATTGCGCTTTACTGTCTCTTTTGATTCTATTACCCAAAAGTAATTCAGAAGCATTTTGTTTAACCTCCACATATTTTTGAATTTTCCAGTTTTTTTGGTTGCAGATTTCTGTTTTTATGCCATTGTGATCAGGAAAGATGCTTGGTGTGATTTTAGTCTTTGTAAATTTGTCGAGACTTTTTTTTGTTTCCCAGAATATGCTCTATACTTGATTATGTTCCATGAGTACTTGAAAAAAATTGAATTCTGCAGTTTTTGGGTAGTATTCAGTAAAAGTCAGTTATAAATTGTCATTTAAAGCCTTATTGTTATAAGGCTATTGTTTCCCTGTTAATTTTCCACCTGATTGATCTATCCATTGTTGTAATTGGGGTATTGAAATCTTCTATGATTATTGCATTCTTATTTATGTCTCTCTAGTTCTCTTAGTAATTGTTTTATTTATTTAGATGGTCCTTCATTTGATTGATATATATGAATAATAGTTATGTCCTCTTTTAATCTATTCAGCCACTCGGTGTCTTTTGTTGATGAATTTAGTCCCTTAACATTTAGGGTGAAAAGGGCAGGTGTCAGCCTCCAGTGTCTACTGTGGGGAAGAAGTGTCTCAGTTCACAAGGAGACTATCCCTCTTATACCCTATTCAGAGGTTTTGGTTCAATAATTGGAAATCACTTCCCAAGTTTTGGGGACACCCACTGAGAAGGCAAGGCTTTCAGTTCTTTGGAGAGTGTCCTTGTCACTAATTTCTCCTTAGAGAACTCTGGATCTTTAAGTAGGGTGGCATGATGCTGAGAAAAATCAGTTTCACCTATGATTTATGAACATGTTATTATTATAACCTCACACAATGAATTTGGTTGGTTTTTTTTTCCAAAAGACTATCAAGTTTGATTTATTGGAGACTAAGAAATAGCAGGATAAATAATTTTCTACCCCTTAAAATGACATATACTACTATTTATAAAATAATTAGTATGCTGAAATGTACTCATCTTCTAGATAAGCTTCCACCCATTTAAACTGACAATATCTCTGGTTGAACCTTGTAGATGAAAGAAGGCATAATCATACTGTGATTTGCTGTGAGTCTTTTGTCCTCTAATAGCAGGCACTTAGTTTCACTTTACTATTCTTCATATCTTATCACTCTAGCAATAACCATACCCTTATAGTTCAACACTTTATCTTCAACATTTTCTTCTCCACTGGCTCTGTTTCATTAATATTTAAATAAACAAATTTAACTTTCTCTCACTTGAAGAAAAAATGACACTAAAATAGTATTGCTCTATATGGAACACTTGTGACCTATTGTCTAACTCTTCCATTTTGTAGTATGTTGTTCTTTCAGAGTTTTTTTTATACACTTTAGTCACTCCACACACTCATCAATTCATTTCTCAATGGTTATTGAATCCATTATATTATAGAACTTATTTTTATCAGTATCACCAGCGATAAATTCAGTGCTCCTTTCTCAGTCTTTTATGTATCATTTGATGCTGTCGAAATGCTCTCTTCCTCTAATTCTGTGAGTCTATATCCTCTTGATCCCCATTATGCCTCTGGCTATAATTGTGTTTCCTTCACAAACCCTTCTACTTCTCACGATTAAATATTGGTTTCCCCTAAAGTTTCATCCTAAGCCATTTTCTTGGGCAATGCTGTTCTTTCTCAGAGTTTCAATTTCCATCTATATAGCACTTTATAATCTTTTTCCATGCTCTGCAAGTTTCTAAAGAATTTCAGACTCATATGTCCAAATGCTTAAAGGATATTTACACTGATAAGTTCACAGCTAACTCAAGTCACCTAATCCAAAACTAAATTCCTCATTTTGCTCCCCCCATCTAAGTGAATGTTATAGTCATTCTCTTGGTTACCCACACCAGGATCCCAGATATCATCCACAATGCATTCTTCTACTTATCCATGTCTAATCAGTGACAAAAACAGTCAATTCTTCATACAGTATATCTTACAAATCTGTTCATTTTTCTTCATCTCCACCATTATTATTTTAATCAGTTATTGTCACCCTCTTGGTGTCAAAAGTAACAATTGCTCTTTCTTATTTGCTCTTCCAATATACAATGCTGCCTCAATGAGTTTTCAACATGAATTTCAAACTATACCTGCCACTCCCAAGCCTGAAACTTTTCTACAGTCCCACCATGTTCTAAGGAAAAGTTAAAATTCCTTGCCGTGCTTACAAGTTTGCATAGCCTAGTCCCAGCCTGTTGTATTGGGTGTATTTCCCATATTTGCCTCTCCTACTCATCTTTGAAGCTTTGGCATACAAAACATTTGTTTTCAGTTCCCCAAGAATGAAATATGCTTTTTTATATGCTATTTCTTCTCTCCTGACTATCTATTTCCTTTCATGGGACTAAACCTTTAGTAGTTTTATAGTTTTCTTTTTTAATGTGTGTTAATTGTCTGTAGAAACTATTATAATCACTTAAGTCAGCTGGGTGTTTCCAACTCATATACACCTATTAGACCAGGAAATTTTCCTGAAAAGGTGCATGTGCTATCTGTCTCTCCTATAAATCATAAGATAGGAATATGGCACCCATACTTCTCTTTTTCAATGTCTGCAGTGCCAGGCATGATAAATGGCATATAAATATATAGTGAAATATGAATATATTTATTAAACATTCCTTACCAAACCATTTTTTCACTTTCATATTCTTTAATCTCTTTTTAAGCCAAAATTGTTTTTATAAAACAATTATTTGGATTAATTTTCAAATACTTCAACTTTTTAAAAATATTTTAATGACAATATTTAAGTCTTAAAATCAGAAACAAAATGTACATATCACATATATAAAATAAGATTTTTTTATACCCAGTATGAAAAATAAGCGGGTGTAACACCTCAGGTAAAAATTATCACATAAATTTTAAAAAAGAGATCTAGGATTGTGATAATATTTAGATATTTTTAATGTATAGGATATTTGTCATTTACTGTTTTCTTAAGGCAGCTGATGCATTTCATCATAATTAATTTTTCATAAGAACTATATGTTTTAAAATTACTAACTAACCAATTCAGTTTTAAGTTTATAATGTTTCAAGATTGAAAGGAGAAAAAATAACATATAAAGTGCTTGTAATATCTTTATGTATAAGTTTGAAACTGAGAATCATTAAGTACATGTCACTCTTTCTTCCCCAGCATCAATTACTCTACTCTGGATTCACTTACTCCATTCTGTATAATGAGCCCCCAGAGCATGTTTCATTGCAGGGGAAAGCACACATTCTTCACTTGTGGTCAGTGGGATGTGGTTAATTTGAAATCACTTAAACTATTAGATCTGTCAAGTGCAGTTATTTTATTTTCAATTTGCATCAGTGTTTTAGTATGCATGTTGGTTACTGGGTCAAACTGGCAGATTAATTTAGGAGCATTCTGTTGCAATGCTCTTCATCACTGTCATTATATGCAGGCCACTACTGAAATTTAATACCTGCCCATTAAAATTGATTGCCAAAGATATCACACTTAATGTAAACAATAATGTACAGATAAGAAAATTATGCTAAATGAGAGATTATGTATCACAGCTCCTGTAGTATAGGGACATTCAGTTGTGGAAAATACTTCAGAAAAATTGGATTTTGAAAGCAGCGAGATACTGAGAGAGACCTTCAGGATGCTCTGAGACCTGTCCATAACCTCATAGCTGGGACTTATATTATTTTATCCTATTATTCTTTGTTATAGCCAGATTTTGTAAGTGTAAAACTCATGTGCATAACTCTCAATTCTTTTCCAAGGTATAATTATTTAAAAATGATTATTACATTGGAAAAAACTGTATAGGTTAGATGTGCAAAAGAAGTAAGGAAGATAAATACTAGCTTAGTCTATGCCATGAATAACCAGGCATTAATAAAAATAATAGAATTTAAATGAACTTTTGAGAAATGTTTACCACAATAGCATACATAACTGCCCTTTAGTGAAAGTAAATTTTTACCATAATAAGCTGTATATTCATCATTTTACAATACCAACAACAACACTGAACCATTTGAAGCTCTATTATTTTTTTAGATCTTTTGCTATGAAGTAATGCCCTGATTAATAGTATCTAGGCTGCAAAGACAGATCATTGAATACAATAAAAACTGAGCAGATATAAAAATATTTCATTTCTTCTAAAAGGGAAGACTACATACTCTGGAAACAGTGTTTTGAAGTTGGCACTATTTTATTGAAGTTGTAGGAGAGCAGGAAATAGAGCATCACTGGTATTCACAGGCACCCAGAAACTGTAACCTTCAAACATCTGCGCAAAACAGAGAGCCACCAGAAAAATCCACTTCCAAAAAGACCCAGAGATGTATGTAGAGAAACAACCCACATGAAACCTCACCATAACAGAAACTTCAAAAGTGTTTCCTTTGAAACACTACATAATACTACATCAAGAATGAGAGTGGAAGAAGTATACTGGTAGAAAGGAGTGAGAACTTTGCTGTCTGGGGAGTGTGGGTCAGTACCTAACCCTTTTCCATGTCACTTACTAACACTTCAAAATATGCTGTTTCTGGCCTATGAATCTTAATCCTTGGCAATATACGTATCTCTTAAAATCATCTATAATATAAAGGTTTGTATTGCCACAAGCATTGCAGCTTTGTATCAAATCTACTAAAGAAAAGAGATTGTTCTCATGAAGTTCTAAAACTCTGTGTTCTACTTGTGTGTTCTTTGGGAAATACATTGTTAATACCTTCAATCATTCTGCTTAGCTAAAAGTTGGGAAAGAGTTGTCATTTTCCTTAATTAAACATTTTTCCAATCATTTTGACACTGAATATTATTTTATAGCATATAGTGTAAAGGTGTATATTTATGGAAAAGAAAAGGGTTTAAAAATAAAACATCTTTTAAGTTTCCTGATGCTCTAGTTAGTAATCAAGTTACTGTGTTAAAAGTCGTTAAATAATTTTTTTTGAATTTTGTAGTCAGTGCAGTCATGCTTGATTATCCCTATTCTGTGTTTCTAATCACATTTGTTTTTGTAGGAACTAATTCAGTAGGCTAATAATTGATACATTACTAATGTGTTTCAAGTCAAGTTTGAAAAACACAAGAGTAAACTATTAAATTGCTTTTTTCTATTTAATATGGATTTAATGTACTGATGGGCATATAACAAGGGGAGACTTGTGGAGCCATAAAAGCATGAAAGCATACTTTGGGAATACATACAAACACACATATGTAAACAAATATCCATCTTTTTATACTCTCCTTATTTCCTCAAAACTGATAACATGTCATATAATTTACTTACATATTTTAACATAACTGAATTGTCTGTTACTTTAAAACTTAAAATATTACAGAACCTCATATTTAGGAAAGATCTTAGTCAAAAATTTCTATAACTTCCTGGTAGATGCTGGAATACTCTCTGGAGTAAGTTTTACTATTTATGGCTCTCATATCATTTTTCCTTGTTTCTATATGTTGGAGATAATAAGAACCATTCATATTTCTTTTTTAGCTTCATTACATATAATTAATGAATGTTGTTGACTGAAAAGTGAACAAATCAGTCTTCTATAAAATATATGGTTTTAGTAATTTTTCAGTTATTTTAATTATAGAAAGGATTAATACAGTTATAATTTGAAATGTTGAATTTTTAAACGAATAATATAACTGGTAGTCATGATTTTATTGACTAACTAGGACACGTGGTTGTCTGTGATAAGAACCCAACTCAGACTACTTTAATCAAAAATGGAATGTATTGCTTATTAAATTTTAAAAAGTGCCCTAAGACAGCCATTAATCCATTGCAGACAAGTGTTTCACAGTAACAGTAATCTTTCCCTTTCCTGCTCTCAGTCCTGTTCTTATTATGTTGGTATTTTTCTTAGTCTAGTTCTCCTCATCTAGTAACAAAAATGACCAAGCAACTGTTTGAAGCTTCTATTTCAAATACTAGCTAATCCAGATGCAAAATAAAACCATATGACCAGAATATCCAGAAGAAATTCTGAGGTTGATTCTTACTGGATGAGCTTCAGTCATAGACCTACCCCTGAGCTAGTTATTACACCTAATATCATACCTATTAGAATCTGATTGGTCAGATGGCTATGCCCAAATCTGCCCCCAAATCCCATTGACTGACAGTGATGAGTGATCGACAAGGAAATAAAGAATTATATTATTAAAAAAAGGGGCTAGCTGCTGGGTATATGAACATAAGAAACATTTTTGGCTTTGTTTTTCTTTTAATTGATTTTATTGGAGGCACATTACATTATAACATTAACTAGGTTTAAGGTATTCATGATAGTAAATTTATATCTGTATATTATATGGTACTTTTACCACCATTTCTTTTTATCCTTCACTTTAAAACTAATTCCCTTTACACCATTTGCCCCCCACCTCTTCCTCATCTCTTCTTGGACCCACTGATTTTCTTGTTTGTTTTTTGCTAAAACTATTGTTGCTTGATTTAGTAATTTTAAGCCTATTGTTTAATTTAGTCCAACTGTTTACTAGCTATATCTATACCCACATATGAGTTATATAATGCTACAAAGTATGTCTTTCTCTTTCTGACTGATCTCACTAAGCATAATTCCCTCCAGGTGTATTCATGCTGGTAGGAATGGCAATATTTCACCTTTTAGGTAACTATAGTATTCCATTGTGCATATATACTATATCTTCTTTATTTGCTCATCTTTCCATGGAGATTTAAGTTTTCAGTTCTTGACTATTATAACAACACTGCAATGAACATGATCATCTTACTGCATTGGGTCAGTTTTGGTCCATGTTCTCTATGAAATACCTTGTTCACTTTGTTGATGACTTCTGATTCTTTGGATTGCAGATAATACTTTGAAAAAGCCATTATTTTCACTGCTAGTGGGACATTCGTTATATTTAAGGTAATTGCAACATTTTCAGAATACTTCAAAAAGTACGAATCTAATGGGGAAAGCATCCATAAGAGACATGTAATCATCTTATGATCGCCATTAGTATTAACATATAAAGAAAGCTATTTTATGAAAATTGACAATTAATATAGCTGTGGAAGAAGAATTTTCTCCATTTTTTAAAGTTGGAATACAACATTAAAGAGGTCTAAAAAGAAGGTATATTATGAACTTAGCTTCATCTAAATACTCCTACTTATATGAGATTTTAATGCATAAGTATCTTTTTAGTTATTTTTCATTTGCTTTAATTTTACATTTTAAATTTAAAGTTATATTTAACTTGTCCCGTCTCCAACACAATGTTTATTTGGAGAAGCAGAAAAAATTCTGAATCATAACTTTCAGTGAAGTCAATCAGTTAATGAAATGGCAGATTCATGCCTCTGCTAAGATTATGTGCTGATGTTGGCCAAGTTCACAGGTTTGATCCCTAAGTGGGCCAATTTACAATGCCACAGGCAGTCCCTCAGACTCTGGTCTAACATCTTGCAAATGGGAATGATCTGTGATAAGGAAAAGCTGGTTAAAAAAATGTGTGGGTGGAGTAAAGCCAATTCATCCTTATTGTAGGAAAATACATCCAAGTCCAAACAGCTGATGGTTATACCATGGCATGTCTTATAATTAGGAGAGAACTATCTTCAAAATTATAATGAATTGGCAAAGATGAGAACATAAATCTAATGTTCAGAAAAGTACTTTAAGATCAAAAAAATCAATGGCAGTTTAATGGGGATTGCACTAAGAACAGTAGGAGGTAAAGGGAGGCTCAAGAATAATGTATGAATATATTTATAATTCACTACCAAGTTCCCAAAAAGTTGTCCCTACTGCCTAAACAAAAGAAAAAATTCAGCTACTAGCTAAGAAAGTGTGGTAATAGATTTGAGAAACAAATAAAGTCCATGAAAACAATATAACAAAGTTTTATTCAATTCATTAACAATGGAAAGTAAATAAAGCCAATTCAAAAAATCAGAAATTGAAAATTTTTAGTAGAGAAAAATTTAAAGCTGAAATAGATACAAAATTGGTTAAAGTACTACAGGACAGTAAAACCATTACACCTTATCAATTTTACAGTACTGATAAAATGGCCCTAATCAGTTGTGCAAAAGAAATTTATAGTCCTTAAGAGCAAATTAGAAACTGCTGGGAGTTTTTAAAAAACACTAGGAATTATATGTATAGGGATAGATAGATAGATATATGCATATAGATGTGAGTGTATAGTTATACAAAAAATGTTATACACTTAAGGGTCTGTACATTCATTTATTTCCTTGGAACCCATAGGTGTCAACTTTTGGCAAGGACACCAATCAATACCTCGTTTCCATACCTTAAAAATAAAACAACAACACCTGTTTTGCAGGACTGACAATACTGTGCATCCTGTATTCAAATTATGTGGGCTCCACTTGGTTGGTTAAAATCCTTCTGTTATAATGCAGACAGTACTTGGTGTCTGGCCCCACTAAACAGCCTCACAAAGTAAAAGTCCCAAACTATCATTTCAGTAGGAATGTTTGTGGAGAGGGCAATCATCTCTAAGCTGGAAAGCCTGCACCAGATCATCAATGGTTCCACTTTCCAGGATCCCCAGTCACCAGGGACAGCTAGGATGACAGGACTTGGAGTTTTGCAGATTAATAGTTGGGTGCTTGAAAGATCTTCAAATTAAACATGATGCTTTATGGAGCTATCAGTTCACTTATCTAAAAGTTGCCGAGAGTTGGGTGGGAGAGAGGAAGCTATATCATAAGTTCCAATCACATTTAGCCATTAAACAATCATGTGACAAGTAGAGGATATTAGCTATGGAGAAAAAATAACAGAAAAATGTTTGAAAGACTCATTAGCACAGACTGTAGAATGGCCAGTAAAGGTGTTTTAAACAACTTACCCAGGATAAAATTGTTAAAATTTTGAGGATCAAAGTGTTAACTTAGACATATGATGTTAACTATGTTTTGTCAAAAGTTGACAGTCACTGTCTTTAAAGTATGAAAATTCAGGGCAAAGTTTTTAGCCCTACCATAAGGTTGACATCTCAGAAAACATGAACGATGTTCTAAAATGGAACTTTCCAAAAGTATTAATTTTACTTTGATATGTAAGTATGAAAATCATACATCCTGGATTTTCAAAGTCGCTGTCAATATTTAAAATATCTTTTAAATTCATATATTCATTTATTCATTACATATTTAGTGAAGATGTATACATTCTTAGGTTTACAGTGGTGAGCAAAAACATGGCCTCTACCTTCATGGAGTTTACAGTCTGGTAAGGAACAAAGATATGAAACAAATAAATAACAAGTGTTATACCAAAGTTTGATCAAGGGAAGAAAAGAATAGTGTGTTTAGAGAAAAATTATTTATTTATGTATAACTGTGATTTATTATCTAAAACCATGCAAGACTTTATAAATTGGTTCCCAAATCATAAAACAATTTCAATCACATACTATATAGCACAAATTAATATAAAAGTCATTAATATATATTGAGGCAATAGGTATTGTATATATGTATATTTATTGACACATGTATCTTTGATATAACACTAGATATAAAATTATATATAATACATATTAACATATATGTACATATAATTAGATATATTAACTTTATCAAAGTTGTAGTATAACATTATATAGGCTTAAGATGTGCATTATTGTAAACCAACAATGAATACACTACATTATGCTCCCCACTAACAGTTCAATTCTATTCTTTACCAGTTAATTGATCACTTTTACTGGATTTGACCTCATCACTTCCCATTTTGATAGCCACTTTTGATATTATAGACACATATTATATTTTTACATGAATCATTTTTGTTTCATTTTTCCACGTAACAGAGTGAAATCATAACTTATCTTTATCCATTTGACTTATTTCACTAAACACAATACCCTCTAGCTGCACCCATAAAAGTTGAGCAGAATTCCATTTTATAAATATACCACATGTTCATTATCAACTCATCTATTGATGGGTATTCAGATTGTTGTCAATTCTTAGTGATGGCAAATAATGATGCAATAAACAGGAGATTGTGCTATTTTTTTAATTGGTGATTTTGAGTGGTTCAGGTAATACCCAGAAGTGGGACAACTAGATCATATTAATTTTCATTTTAAGATTTTGAGGAATCTCCATAAAGCTTTCATAAATAACTGCACCAATTTATACTTCCTCTAACCATTTATAGCAGTTCTTTTATCTCCAAATCTTAACACGTTGTTTCCAGATATTTAGGTAATAGACATAAGAAACCCTCCTATACTGTTGGTGGGTGTGGATATTATTGCAAACCTTTGGAAAAAGTATGAAGTATCCTCAAAGATATAAAAAATGGAATTATTGTTAATACAGCAATCCCACTTTTAGGAATATATTAAGAGATTTAAAATCACAAATCAGGAAACAGTATCTACTCTTCTATGTTCATAGCAGTACAATTTACAATAGTCAAGACATGAAACAGCTTAAATGCTAGTCAGTAGATGACTGGATAAAGAAACTATGCTATTTATACTCAATGAAATTCTATGTAGTTGTTACAAAAGATTAAATTTTGGATATATCAATAACCTTGATAAACTGTATATGATTATGTTAAATGAAATAAGCTAGAGAGGAAAAAAGAAGCACAGGATGGTTTCATTCATATGTCATATATAATAGGGGTAAAAAGAATGAAAAAATCTTAAGACTGTGGTTACTAGAGGTTAGACAGGGAAAAGTAAGGGAAGGAACATGGTAGTGGCGAAGGGCACTGTAACTCTGGTGGTAGGTATGGTGCAAAATGCACACAAACTGAGGTGTGAATTCAATATCCTAAAAAGCATATAACAATATAAACAAAACAATGAAATAAAATAAAAAGTAAGTAAAGCAAACAACAGATCAAACATATATTAAAAAGAAAACACAAATTTGGCATATTAAAAAAAATCAGCAATTGCCGTTATTAAATTGGATATTTAAAAAAAAAAAACTCCAAATGTCTACCCCATATGCCCACACTAGTAAATTATATCATTATCTACCCTGATGCTCAAGACAGAACTCATGAGATTCTAGATCCCATTCTCTCCATCACTTTCTCTTTCTGATCTACTTTCTCCCACATACTTCTCAGATGGACACAGTTTAAGTCTTTTTGAATCCACCCTTCTCTTTTTTAACTGTTATTTCTTTGTAGGTGTATGTATGTTTATGTGTGTGAATATTAAAGTCAAATTGTCTTATCCAGTCTTACCTGCTGTAAAAATAGTCTTGAAATAAGAATGTAAAAAAAAATTTAAGCCCAATCATGTCACTTCAGTATAAGAATTTATTAGTGATAAAAATGCTGTTTCCAAACATAAATTAGATCATGCAACTTCCCTACATAAAAGCTTCCACAGCTTCTCAGAGTCTTTGGAATAAAATTAAAAATTATTTCTCTGCCTTCAAAAGCCTTAAATGATCTGAGCCTAGTTTTCCTCTCTAATGCTGTCTTCTCTTCACCATACTCACGATGAACCTTCAGTTAGAGTGACCTCTCACCTGTGTCTTAGCCATGCCAAGATCAATCCTTCTAGAGGGACTTTGCACTAGTCTTTCTTCCTGGAATTCCCACAACCCTGATCTTTGTGTCAAGACTTCTATTTATCATTCAGGTTTCAGTTCAATTGACATCCTCTCCTAATTCTCTTAATACTTTTTGACTTGTTTATTATCTATCTCACACGCCCAAAATAAAAATTCCTTGAAAGAGAGACTTTTTCTATTTTATTTCCCTAATGTTGGCACCCAGAATAATTTTTGGTATATAGTATATGCTCAACAAATATAGGTTGAATAAATAAAAGAGAATATGAGATTCCACATTTGCAACAGAAAACAAAAATCAATATATTAAAGCAGCTGTTACCCCAATATTTTGTTCATAATTATAGTAGATAGATATTTGTATACATGTATTTGTGATATCCTTCTTTGTAATGAACTAACAAAAATGGGAAAATAATTAAACATGGCTCCTAAAGATAAATGTGAATTAAAAATAAATCAAAAGTCAAACAAATGAATCAGAAAAAATATAAGTGTAATGTAAAATACACAAATGTAAAATATTTAAACATGAATTTTGCCTCTTCCTTTTCCAGCAACCCAAATAATTGCAAGGAATGAAACGAGGATCAGGAAGAACTCATCCTTGATCCCATCTGGATAGCTAGTACAAAGACAGACTTAGAAGAAAGGGGATGAAAACATGCTGGGGTCACAGAAGGAAACTGAGTTGAAAGGAGGAAAAAAATCTGCATTCCGAGTCATTTGGAGCAGAGAAAGAAGGGAGACATATCTGAAGACCCTGTTCACCAGAGGCAAACAGGCTGAAAAAGAAATTGACATCTGTGAAAGTCTCATGTGCCCCAGATCTGAGGGGGCAGATGAAGATTGTTTATGTAGCACAAGAAGGTGTTGGGAGAAGGAACAGACTCACATGGAAACATATGCTCTCCGAAGCTACTTGAAAAATAAAGCATGCAGTGGAGAGAGAGAAACATCTGTGTTGCACCCAGGCAGACCACCAGTAGCGAAGCAGACTTGAAGTGGAAGAGAAAAGCATACACAAACAAGATCGGACATTATGTCTTGTCAAAATGACATGTAAAGGCACTGGGTCTGCATCTCATTCTCTGGTGAGTTAATGGGAACTCAGCCATCTGGGGAAATCAAGGATGAGTAAACTAACTGCCTTGCTATTTTCACAGTTTTGCAGAAATGACAAAGCATTCATGAGTTTTTCTGGGGCTAGTTTTTAACCCCTGCTGGAAAAAAATTCCTTTAGAGAACAGTTTATTTTTTTTCTTTAAGAAACATATTGTAGAGCATTAATTTTAAATCAATTGCAGCAAAAGAAGCAGTTGAAATTCTCACCCTCTGACTACAGATTTTCATCATGTGATAGCTTTAGGAAGCATAACTTCACATTGTCAATGATGGTAGGAATTTTGTATAACCTTAAACACATATTGTTCCCCTTTAAATGTTAAGAATTGTGAAGTCCAAAATATTCATATGAAGAATTATATTAAAATTTTTAATTTATACTTATTTAAATTTATACTAAAATGGGCACAATATTTAATAATTGCCTAAAGTATAAGAACAACTTTAAAGTTTTTGCTATTCATTTATAATAATTTTGTTTTATAGGTAAAATGAAAAGTTAAAAATTAGGAAATCAAACCTAGTGACACTGGCAATTATATTGCATACAACTTAAACTAAAATTTTATGCTGTTGTAATTTAACATAATAGAAAGTCACCTATCTATTTATAGTAATATCTATCTTTAAACAGCTATAAATATAGCACAAGCTTTTGTAAAGTTGCAAAGTACCAAATTATTTCTAAAAGGTAGGGTTTCAAACGAACAATGATGATAAAAGTAAATAAAGAAACAAATACAAAAATAAAACATCAAGCATGTGACATCCGCTGTGAAATTCTGGATACTATATAGAAAAAATTCACAGAATATGTATAAAACAAATATCTAAGGAAAAAGAAATCATTATAATAATGAAAATAATATTTTAGAGTGATAGTATAAGAATGTCAAGTGGGTGCTCCCTGGTGTGGTAGTTGGATATGCCGCATCTGGCTGAGCACAGTCCACATACATCCCAAAGAATCAGGTTCCTGTCTGGTGGCTGGGGTGTGGGGGTGGGGGAAAACCAAGATGAACAATTAAATAAAATAAAAATAAAAATACTTTCTCCTCTCTTCCTGCCTGCACCCTTCCTGTCTTTTAACAAAAATAAAGTGTGCCAAAGACAGAAAGGAGTAAATGCAAGGTATCTGTAGAAAGAATAGAGAAACTTTAGAATACAAGTGGGGTAAGTATAGATTAAGTGTAATTGAAAAGAGAATCAAAATAATGTATTGTCTATAAGAGCGAGTAAGTCTGGTCCAAGTTAAACCACAAAAGTTAGAGATGTTTGACTTTTACAACATATTGGAATCCTTTGTGTCTCTTTCTAGACAAATGCCCACCTCTCAGTCCTCAAGAAGCTATTGTTCTTCATATAATTTTCTTCATTTCACTCACCCAGAGTAACATTACTGCTGTATACTACCAAGCATTTCTTGGTTTCCACTATGGAAGGAAAAATGACCTAATATGTACCGAGAGTTTACTAAATGCCTATTTTAATGTATTATTTAATTCTGACAACTATGTATAATTTTACTATTCCCATTTTTAGAAAACATGTGAACTATTAAGTATAGAAGCAATATAAAATTGTGAATTAAGATACAGATATTATTCCAAGAATAATGTCATTTCTTTTAAACTATATTCTCTCTCAAATTATTTCTGACTATAATTTTAAATTTTTATAATGACATTTTTTATATGACTCCAATTATCTTTACCAATTATCAACAAGTTTAAAAAGAGTAACTTGTCTTTCATCCTTCTGACTATTAAAATGATTCATGCTTATCATAGAAGTTTCTAAACTATGATATAAAGACAAACAATAATTGTCACTTTAACCTAATAACCCATAAGAGAAAACCACTATTAACTTTTTAGAAAAATAATGTGTAACTTTTTTCTGAGCTATGCTTTTGTAAGTCCCTGTTTCCTATCTTGTCTATACCACTGATATATTTTAAAAATTCCGAGCAGAAAATGAAAAGATTACTTTGATTAAAGTTCTTATATAAAGTCCCAATGATCGACTCCATTTAATGATGAACCTTCCATTAGTAAAAAGAATAATGGCAATTTTCAAATCAAGGAAGACTGCAGATTGACTCCAAACATAGCAAGGTGAGCACTAGTGAAGCATTTATTCTCTCATAGAAAAGACAAAAATACTAACAGTGCAATAAAAAGCAAACATTTCTAGAACTTCAGAAGTTTACAGAACTTAAAAAGTTGTAAAGACCTAAAATCCCAGGTACTTTCTTAACACCTCTGAGCCTCATCGAGTTTCAAAGGTCTACCCATGCTTTCATCAAATATGCTTTCCAATCAGCCCTACCAGGAAGTGTAATTCCCTACCCAGGTAATTCTCCTCTTAGCTATTCTCTACCTGACCCTGAAGCCAAGTAATTCATCATCCTATCAGTGAAATTACGCAAACAGAGCAGTCACATCCTGCTCCAAGAAACAAGAGTATTCCACCCTCCAACTCTTACAAGGACTATCTCTGCAGTCCTCTGGTTCACTCTTTTCTCAAGCACAACCTCAGTGGGTCCTTGTATGGCATGAAGTATCTTCTTTCTATAGACTGTCTAATATTGTGACTAATAAACCACTGCCTATCTCATCTGTTCAGTTGGAGGTACAGTGTTTGATTATCTTGTACTACTCCTTCATGAGAGGAGTCAATAAATATCAACATAACAGGACAAACTAAAAAACATCTATGCAAAAGAACTATTGAACTTCCTTAGAAAGTGATAGTCTGTGACATTTTAACGTTGGGACTATTCCCATCCCTCTGCTCTCTAAACCCCACTGATGCAACAATCATAAAAAATCAACAGTCTTGTAGTCAACTGACAGGACTGAACTCTTTTGGAGTTCTATAAGAAACATCATCCTCAGAAGACAGTCAATATGTCTAAACCATCTGCTCCAAGGAGAATCTCTTTGAGGTACTGCAACTTTTTTATTAATTCAGATTTCAGTTTAGAGAAGGGGGCAGGAGAGAAGTACTGCCTCCATGTAAATACTGAAACAATACTGATCTGCTAGCAACATTGCAGCAGCCTAAAGCTTTTATTGCAGTTGGACCAAAAGAGCCTGGCAGGGAATTTAAAAAGACATTTTGGAGATAAAAATGGTCATGGGAAAATTTAGAAAACTAACACATTTCTGAAGTAAATCCATAAGACTGTATGACCAAGCACACAGTCCTGGAGAAACTCAGGTAAGGGGAGAAACCCTTCATCTCTGGCTCAATCTGAAGAGCTAAACAAGCAGGAATTGAAAGAGAAGGCTGTATTATAGGGGTCTTAAGGGGTATAAAGTATACCTTTGGCAAAGGACAGAATATAGATAGGCATGGTACTTAGAGACATCTTACCAAAAATATTGACTGATCACTAAATTATACTGGATCTGGATTGCTGCATAGGAAACCTGGTGAAAGTATTTAAATAAGAATTATTTTACTTAAATTATGAGAACAAAATGGTGTTTACCAGAAAGGAAGGGGAAAAATAGGTGGGTAAATCAGGAAAAGGGGTCAATTGTATAGTGGAAAATGAAAACTAGAATTGACACATATATTGGTGTCAAATTATATTATTGCACCCCTCATTACAATATGATTAGAACTAGGACTATTTATAAAATATCCTTACATTGATTTTTAAAAAAACTTACTAAGAGACTTCAAACAACAAAACACACACACACACACACACACACACACACACACACACACACACACAGAGTTTGGTAGACCAGAAGTCCAGGTGTCCCCTCCTGAGAGTCTCATATGGTTGAATTATGCTCTTATCAGAAGTCCTGAATTTACATCTGCCTTCATGCTCAATAAAGTTTTTGGAAGAATTCCACTCCCTGCAAAAAAAAAATTTTTAATTAAATTCAATGTAATTTAAATTTTTTCTTTTTTGTAAAAAGAATAGTCAACAGAAAATTCAACAGTTGAATCCTGCAGGAAATACAGAATCTAGAGAATTAATCCAGATAAGTCTGAAAAAATACACAGCAATAGGAATAAAAACAATAACAATAAAATCACAGCAAGGACAGCAAAACCTGGGCATTAGGAGGAGGATTGATACCAAAGTTGTTATCATATATTAACTAAAATGCATGTTTTCTAAAAAAAATTATGACACATGAAAAACAAAAAGCAAACTAAACTAAAAATGAAATTATGCCACATAAAAGTCAAAAAAGGAGTCTAAAGATATCACTCCTGAGGTTGACTCATGAACTTAATAAAAATTTGTACTTAATACAGATTTTCAGGAAGAGAAAGGGGAGGGTAAGAAAGCAAATAGGTAAAGGGAATTTATTGTAAAGTGAAGGAAAAAAATGAAATAGTGGTAAACTTACTGTATTATACACAGATCTAGATTTACTATGATGTATACTTTAAGCATATTTAATGCTATAATGTAATATTCCTTCAATAACATCAATTTTCAAAAAAAGATTTTAAATCACCTATTATAAATATATTCAAAGAACTAAAGGAAATAATGTCTAAAGAAATAAAGATAAACATGACAATACTATCTCACCAAGAATATAAAAAAAAAAAATACAAAAATATTCAAGAACCAAATAGAAATAGTTTTTCAGTTGCAAGTTATAACTGAAAAGGAAAAAAAAAAGTCATTAGAGGGACTCAAAAATCAGGGTCCAGCTGATAGAAAAAAAGAATCACAATCTTGATAATTCAATAGAGATTATCTAGTCTGGGGAACAGAAAGAAAAGGAGTGAGAATAATATGATAGGGTCTCACAGATACCTGAGTGACTTCAAAAATCATTCCAACATAGAATGGAGATTTATGAAGGTAAGAATTGGGTAAAAAGGATATTTCAAAAATATTGGTCAAAAGTCTTCCACGTGTCATGAAAAAAGTCTAATAAGAGGCTCATTAAGATCCAGGTAAAATAAGTTAAAAAAAAATCATACCTAGCTATACATATCATAGTTCAATTGAGAACATTTAAAACAAAAAATCTTAAGAGAAATAAAAGAAAAGGCAACTTCATCAAATGCAGGGACTTCTCTAAGATTAAAAGTTAATTTCTTATTTGAAAATAATGCAGTTCAGAAAACAGTGGGATGACAATTTAAAGTTCTGAGAAAAGTGTGTAAACTAAGAATTATGTATCTGTAGGGTGGTATGAGACCATGACCCTGCCCAACCTTAAAAAGTGGTCTCACGCCTGACCATTACTGAGTGTAGACCTGAATGTAACAGATGTACTTTCTGGGATGATAACTGCCATAACCCACAATGATTGTCCCAACATGCCCTGCCCTGGAATTTGGCTGTTCTTGCCCACCAATTACCTTTCTCTGCTAATATATCCCCTTTAAAAGAGTGCATCCTCTACATAGACAGTGCAGTAACATTTCAGAAACATACCTGACTGTCAGAGATGGTAACTTGCTGACTGACCCCTTCCCACACCAATTGGGGCCCCCTGTGGTGAAAATAATAAAGACTATGTCTTTGTCGCCTCTATCATCTCACGATTTCCTCAAGTTATTCCATAAGTGAAACTTTATTGCGCCTAGGTTTGAACATCTGAGAAACAACATCGAACAAAAAAGTATCCTTCAAAAAATAAAGCAGAATTGAAGACATTGTCAGGAAAAAAAAGAAACTATGCCATCTTTAGCAATTCTATCCAACAATATTTAATAAGTATATTTTTTCAGGATGAAATGAAAGAACTAGACAGTAATTTGAATCCATGCTAAGAAACAAAGAGCATCAGTAAACATAACTATACAGGTAAATATAAAAAAATAGATACAAGCTTTTTGTTTGTAGCTTTTTATATTATTTAAAGACAGTGCATAAAGTAATAATTTTAAGACTAAATTGATGGTCTGAAATAAAGTATAACTTGTATGACAATTATAGCACAAAGGAAGAGGGATAGATGGATCTCAGGAACAAATATTCATGTGCTATAGAAATTGATTTTGTCAATATATACTGAATTCTAAGAAGTTAAATTATAACATATTTCATAGCTGAGGTGGACTTTGAAAGCCATGGACCCAGGTTGCAGACCTGGAGCTGCATAATAGAAAGATATTCGTTGCAATCCCCTGGATAACTACAGCTTCTCCCAAAACTGAAAATATAATTTTAAAAATAGGAAATAAAATGTTACACTAAAGTATACCTATTTAACACAAAAGAAGGCTATACTAAAAAATATCTAGCACAAAAGTAAACATTAATAGGGAAATAGAGGAACAAAATGACATGACATATAGAAAACAAATAGCCAATAGCAGATGTAAATCCTACTTATCTGTAATCACATAAAATGTAAATGGACTAATCACTCCAATCAAAAGGCATAGATTTAAAAATCACTAGCCCGTTTTTGTTTACAAAAGACACTTTAGATTCAAAGGCACAAGAAGATTAATAGTAAAAGGGTTGAAATACTAAAAATGACAGAAGAAAACTTAGAGTGCTATATTATATATATATAAAGAATATATGAATATATATATATATATAACAGAGCCCCAAAATACATGAAGCAAAAACTGACAAAATTGAAGGAACAAATATATAATCCACAGTAAGAGTACCTCAATTTTAATATTAACTGGAACTTAAAATTCTTGTTCATGATTTACTTGGTATTATCTGGGCCTGCCTGATTCTCTAAATTAATTTTGTATTATGGAATCTCCATTATCTTTCCACGTTGCCACTTTGTTTATAAAACCCACCAAGCTCTTTGCAACTGTTCTTTTAAACCTCTTATTCCTTCTACCTCAAACCCTAGATCTCAGTTTAAATATATATCCCAGAGTGCAGTTGCTTACCACTCCAATCTAAACTATATCTCTTCATTGGGCAATGGACCTTTTCCTTCATAGGACTTATCAGTTTTTTATTTACCTATTTATGAATATTTAAAAGAGTATTTCAAAACTATGTCCAACCTTTATAAGTTTTTATGAGTTTTTAACAATTAACTTAAAAATATATAAAGTACATTTTGATATTAAAAATAATTACAGGAGGCTCATCCTGGTGGAGTAATGATTTGGTCAACTGCTTCCACCAGAAGCACCATCCACATATATCCCAAAGACCCAATTTCACATCCAAGGCCAGGGAGAATAGCCAAAATTTAAACTAAATTTAAAAAAATACGAAATGTTTCTTCCTCTTTTCTATTCCTGTCTGCCTGACAACTCCCCTTCATTCCTACCTCTACCTTTTCTTGAAAAATAATAATAATTACAGGTGGTAAAAAGTCCACTGTAACTTCTTCAAATCACATGTATCTTATATTAATAACTTATCTTCACAGGTGGACTGTGAGAAAAGGGTGTGATTTAGAAATCTCTTTAGTCTTAAATAACTACTGAAAATATTTTTTGTGGCTAAATTCTGCTTGTGCTTCCTTTTCCTTAGAATCAAAAATCATTTCTATCTCTAGTTATTCCACCTCACTCATTGTTAGTATGCAAAATCCTTAGTAATCTATAAATACATACCCTTTCATTGTCTTCATTATTACTAATTGTGGCAGTGTTATGGTTTAGAAAAAGTTATAGGATTTAGAAACTGACTGAATACAGCTTCTATAATTAAAATGTATGATATAAAATTGGCTAACTTTTTAAATAACATTTCCTTTGCTTAAAATTTGACAATATTGAATTTTTTTTTAGTTATCAGAAAGGAATATTCAAGTTTTCACATTTTTTTCAAAAAGTTAAAGTCTCCTTCATTCCTGCTATTTGGATACCATAGAAATCTCCCTAGAAAGTCCTTTGTCACTAAAGATTATTGATCAAATAAAGTTAGACTGGAATGAAATATAATACATTTGTTCACACTCCTTCAATATTTAATGTCATTAGTTTAGAAAATATTTCTGAATGACATAAACAAATGAAACTATGCTAAAAAGTTATTTATGAGAATAATCATTTGGCTCAAAATTCTTTTAAGATAGGTTCTGGATTAACTTTCACTGGAATAACATTTTGACCCTTTAAAACTATTTATGATTTATATTTATAAGATGTATGAAAACAGATATAGATGGAAAAATATTCCATAATCATGGATAGGAAGAAATAACATTGCTAAAATGACCATATTGTCAAAAGCAATATATGCATTAACATAATCCTGATCAAGACTCCAATGAAAATTTCCAGTGGAACAAATAATACTAAAATTTGCATGGACCACAAAAAGGCCTTGAACAGTCAGAACAACTCTAACCAAAAAACAAATAAATGCAGGTATCGTCTCCAACTGTAAAATAGAATGCAAAATATAGTAATTAAAACAATACTGTATTTGTAATAAAAATAATTACATGAGTCAAAGAAACAGCATTGCAAAAATTATCTCATTAAGCCAAGAAAACTACATTTGTTTTAGAAGACTCCCAGCATATAGTAAAAGCAGAAGAAAACTGAATCCCTGAAGACATTTTTAGAGACTTGATATTTCTAGAAAACCATTTGTATGAATTGGAAAACAATTTTTATCACTATAGACCCATCAGAATTAAAATATAAATGAATTTCTTGTAAATAAATCATTTTATTAGGAAGATTATATTTTAGATACATACATAGCAGTTTAAGAAGAATCAAAAATCAATAGAATAGAATATATTAATCTTTTTCAAACCAATTCTTCAACATATAATAAAAAATTCTAATATTTTGAAATATCATTCAGTTAGCATTACATCAAAGTTTTTAAAGTCTTGAAGCATAAATATTTTAGACATAAGATTAAAAAGTCAAATATGACTTTATTATTTTAGATACCTCATTTACCTATAAAAGCCTGTGCTTTCTGAGGTGTCATTTGTAAAATGATCTTCATGGTCCATTTAAATTTGGTAGGAATAGATGGGTTGGGTTAATTAGAGGGTGGAATAACAATTTTCAAAAGAAAATTGTCAAATACATGCATAATTTCACACCTGTTCTTGACTCTATCTCATGGAAGCAATTTAAACAAGGCTTTGTAAAAAATGTATTTTAGGAGTTACAACATTCTAACTTTCTGTTATAGTTTATCACTGTAAAAATCATTTCTATAATTGTGCAGTCTTGCTTGCATTGCTTGTTAATTAGCTTTAATTATACTTTCAGCCAGTTACTCAAAATCTGACCTTTTCTAACAAAAGTCAGGCAAGAAGAATGTAGGTGAGGCACAGGAACTAAGCAAATGCAATAAACAAAATGGTGATAGTAATTATTTTTGCTTACTACTCAACACTTCACCAACCTATTATCAGTTACATTTTTTCTTATCTATTTTTATGAAATTTATTAACTTTACCACAGAATTCTTTAACAAACTAGATACTGAGACTGTTATTTCACCTTTATAGAGTTAAGTAGCTTAAATGAACTTTTGATTATCTGGAATGAATTTAGTTGACAGTTGTCATGTAATCATCTTTATTTATTAGCATATATTTGAGAAAGTATATCCTATATTATATTTAGGGAAATTATCTTTCATTTAATCTGCTAATTCTATTCTTTACAGAAAAAAACTGAGCTGCATTACTATCTAAGGTATATAAATTTAGCAAAACTCATTTAATGGAATATGGGATATTGACAATGGCAGTATGTCCTTGTCCTTGGATATGGGTGACCTTCCATATGTTATGGTTATTTGTGCCTGAAATTCATCACTCCAAAATTGAAGAGCATTTAAAAATTCAAAGAATTGGAGCTAATTTAAAAACACATCATCTGTTAATTGTTACATTAGGGGAAACTGAAATGCATTTAATATTTACTGAAAAATAATTTTTATTTAAAGGATAGCAAATAAGTATAGTGAAAAAATATAAACCATCTATAAAGACAAAATATGTCTATTCAGGACTTTATATGACTTTTTTAACATATCTGTGATTACACTATGACATTATTTTTATTTCGTGTTTTTATACCAAAGATTATATAACCAGAAGTTTTCAATATTGTTTTTAAAATTATAACATTAAATGCTTTCCTAACAGTCTATGCTATGTGTATGTTAATTTGTTTTAGCTATTTATAGACTTCCAGAACTCTACCTTTGATGTTCTTTCTTCCTAGCTGAATTTCAGTTGAGGTTAGGAATCATATCTTAAAATTCACAATATCTAGCACAATATTTTCATATTAGGATCTCAGTAGTTAACGGTTATGAAGATGATAGTGACAAAATAAGGAGCACAAAATGGTCAATTTTCAAATATGAGTGATCAAACAAAAATTAATTCTGGTTGCACATTTATTAGTACAGAAGCATTTTTCAAATCTCTCCATTCCCCTCTACCATGTACTTCTCTATATAAGTAGCATGCTGAACACTGAACTTGTAAGCAACTCTTTAGCATTTCCTTCCATGTCTGCTTCATTGGTTGAGTTTTATGTTTAATAAAAGTCGGTTTGCTTGGGCCCAAAATGTTTATTTCAATTTGGATAATAATTCAAAATTTCACAACCCAGGACAATATTAATATAGAGATAAAGGCAGTTCTTCCTACTATTAAAATTGAATAAAGCACAAAGGTTTGAAAAAATGGTAAAGTTAGGTATATTTGAGAAAAGTATAAAAGCTAGCAAGGAAAAAATACTAGGAAACCCTGAATTTAGATTACTTCAAATGTGTTTTTTAAGATCTTGCTCTAGTTTAAAACAATGAACTAGAAATTATAGATAATTCTTATTGGTTGATATTTAGTTAAGAAGGATAGGGACTTTCAATCAGTCTATCTATAAATAAAAACAGCTTTTTCCATATATATATCTATATATAGATATATAGATATATAAAATCTAAGTTCCTTTAGTTTGAAGCATTGTGAAGTTAACATTAGCTCCTTTCTTGAAAAATAAATCAACTAAAATGAAAAAGAGGGCTTACATTTTTTATTTAATGCAGAATCTAAACTGATATCAAAGTTCTGACATGAACTAGCAGGAAGTTTGGGTTATGTACTGCTCTTCTCTAAGTCTAATTTTTCTCATCAGTAAGATGTTAAGAACAGAGATTATGTCTATGTGATGAAAAAATAATCACTAGTCAATACCAGATCGCAAGAGAACATGCAATCTATTCCACATAATAGTAGAATACATACACAGAGAAATCAGGTAAGAAAAAGAACATATCCGGATTAGTCCTGGGAACAGGGAAGAAGGGTGGGGGGGACCACAGGAGATTAAAAAACTTAGAGTGATAGAAAGGTGGAGTCAGGGGCCAACAGCCTCGGGGACTGTGTGCCCTTAATATCCTGCCTTCCACCTGTTTGAGTTCATACATAGAATTGCTTCAAGCAACTTATGCAAACAAGTTTAACATTACATTGGATTTGCTTATGCAGGCTTTTATTGTCTAACTACAAAACTCTATCTTTCTTATTCTGGGAAGTGAACAGTTACAGGAACACTGCCCCAGTGCTTTCCCATGGTGGCCTTTGCCCGGTATTCCAGGCCTGGTATCCTTGATGTTCTGCCAACACCTACTTCATCCTTGCTCTACTTTCTGTCCCCAACAGTTCCCCGTTTTTGTTTTGTAGCTTGAGCAGTAACAATGGTGGTAGGTATAGTCATCTTCATTTGGTTGGAGGTTTGGGTTTTGTGGTTGATTCTCCAAACTATCCAGAACAGTAATAAAGCAAATTAACACAAATAAAATAGCAATCAGGGTACCAACTATCGGCTTCAGATGTTGCAGGGGGTTGCGGGCTGCAATATCATCCACAATGCTATTCATTAAATCAGTTCCAGTAAGCAGCTCCAATTTATGACTAAAAGTCTGTGTGACTTGCTATTGTAGCTGTCACACATTCAAAGTAAGGTTCTCCTGTCCCATAAGATGTCTTCTAACCAGTCCCAAGCATGTTGAGTTGCATTACAAGGGTGTGGGGTAACACAAAACTGAGTATAATTCCAGTCATGTTTAAGTCTCTTCTGTAGTTGCAAATTAGCAAGTTGGTCCCCAACAAGGAAGATGGCTTGCCATACGTCCACCATCTCAGCCACAAGTTGTCTATCAATGTGTGTCAGTGAATTCCACAAAATATTCCAAATTCCAAAAAAAAATTAGCATGCCATTGTTGAACAAAATGCACAGTCTGAACTATTTGACATAGTTACTCCAGCTACTGCAGCAGTAACGGTGACACTAATAATGTCCATAATGACTGCGATGAGGAGCCCTATGAATCACTTAGAAAAGCATAATATTTTTGTGAGCACTTGATGGACAGTATAATGAGAGGCAGAATCCTGCCAGCATTGGGACATATGCACTGGAAGCCATATGCCTGTTCAAGCTTTCAAAATGTGAATGGACTCAGTGTAGTCATTAAACTGGACCAAGGAGTTGACACATGTGTACAATCTACATCTGGCAGTCAGATTCTTCTGATTAATTTTTGAAAGTCCTATTAGCAAGACAAAAGGCAATTTTAGACAGGTTTGTGTAAAGTTCATGGCATTTTTTGTGAAGCTTACTGTACAGTTGTTGCAGCTGTTCTGGTGCTGTCCAGCCCATGAGTTCAGTGGCCCCATCACTACCAACAACTTCCACAATTCCCCATGAACAGGGCCCCACTGTGTTTGGGGATCAGGAGGAGAGATCCCCTGCCATGCTATCTGATCAGGGAGCCATGAGTATCACTGCAGATGCTGTTATTCCCTTTGGTTCACTGAAGGGTGCCTGTGAAGGAATTAGAGCAAGCTGAGCCCTTAAGGCTCCAATCAATGATGATTCTTTAGGAATTATTAACAAGCACTCGCCCTTCCTTGCCTGCGCAGGATTCACATTTTACCCAATCAGGGGTATGGTTAATTACCTTCTGCTGCCAGGGGGCCCGGGGGGGTTGAGACAGATTAGTCTGACTGGTGGTATTAAAGGCCCATAAAGGTAACAAGAACAATTTTAATGGGGAGGAATTATCCCTCTTTGCTGTGATCAACCAAGCCTGGTGGTTATGATTTTATACAGTGGTCTTCCTGACCAATACAGGTGGGCAGTCCGTCAAATCCAACAATGTAATTTATTATCTCTCTTTCCTTTTCCAAGGGCACCAGAGGGCCCTGGAAGTCATATGGACCAAGTAACCAACTAGTCTCATTGACAAATACCAAGGTAGGTGCATCTATCTCCCCATGTGATTATTCTATTAATGAAGGGGTTGAGGACATAGGCTCAGTAATCATATTCTGATGTCGAGGCTGTACTTACTACTGTACCGACTACTGAAAGCATGACCAGAAAAAAGGATATGAGTGTTTTAGGTGCCTTTATGGCATTCAGGATGCCTATTGCTTCTTGTGACATTTTCTTATTTTGTTCCTACATCGGCAGCACAGCCTGTCTGGTACGCAGAGTAATCATTTTAGTTCTTTTCATGCTGGGCACTGTCATCTCCTCAACGGGTGAATTCACCCTGAATCTCCTTTCTTCCAGCTCATGTCGTGGTTTGAT
Source organism: Solenodon paradoxus (assembly GCA_004363575.1). Taxonomy (NCBI): domain Eukaryota; kingdom Metazoa; phylum Chordata; class Mammalia; order Eulipotyphla; family Solenodontidae; genus Solenodon; species Solenodon paradoxus. The sequence goes on along the minus strand of RJWH01000185.1, from coordinate 90,562 downwards.
TCTGTAAAAAGGAATTCAGGTGCATGGTTGTCCAGTACCTGTGGAAATACAAGCGTATCCTCTTCCCCACACTTTTACTCATTCTTTTTGCCACTGGCCCTTCTCTTCATCTTTCCAACACTCTGGCTGATCAAGTTCTTTCCTGCCTTCAGGTCCTGCATGGGCCCAATGTGCTTCTGTGGCAGTATGATCTCCACCTCCCTGAATGTTGAGAAAATTTAGGGTAAATAAGACTTAGTGAAGTCATTCCTGTGGAGGGAGTCTTCCTAGTCTCCCCTTTTTGTTTTAATAATTGTTGCTTGATTGTTTGATTGGCTCATTCTACAAGTGCCTGGCCTTGGGGGTTGTACAGAATGCCAGTAATATACTTGATGGACCATTTGTGGAAGAATTGTTCAAGGCCTTTAGCAGTATATGAATTCCCATAACAGCAAAACAATGATATAAATGTTGTCCATATAGTGGACAATATATGCAGTGGGGAATTCATCCCTCAATGGCTGCAGGGCCTGTCGATGAATTTTTGACATACTGTGGGGCTATTAAGCATTCCTTGAGGCAATTCCTATCACTGGTATCATTTGGTGGGTTCTTTATGACTGAAAGTAGGGATAGTTATGCAATTTTTTTCTCTGTCTTGTTTGGCTAGTGGGATAATGAAGAAGCAATCTTTTAGATCTACCATAATAATCTTCCAATCTTGGGGAATTACAGCCAGAGAGGGTAGTCATGGTTGGAGAGCTCCTGTAGGCTGAATAACCTCATAAACTGTTTTTAAGACAGTTAACATTCTCCATTTCCGATTTTTTCTGTTACAAACACTGGAGAATTCCAGGAGCTATTGGAAGGCTCAATATGTCCTGCAGTGAGTTGCTCCTGTATACTGATACACTGATACTTGCAGAGCATCTAATTTTTGTTGACTAAGGGGCCACTGTTCTACCCATATGGATTTTGTTGTTTTCCACATCAATGGGATGGGGATTGGATGCTCAACTACAGCAGCCCTGACTATAAATTTGGATATCCTAGTCCTTGTCTGCTTACCGTCCTATTGACTCTAAGGCACTTGGAGATTCTTGTCCTTCTTTCCTTAATTCTTTTAGAGGGTTGTATTTCTGAGACATCATAATTTGTTTAGCCTGGGTGGAAACAGAGGGGATTGTATCATAGGTCCCCCACTGTTGCAGGAGGTTCCGTTCCCACAGATTGATAGCAATGGCCGCAACATAGGGTTGAACCTTCTTGAGAGTCTGGCCCTAGGCACCACCAGATACATTGGCTTTGTCTGATTTTTCTCAGAGACTCCACATCAGTTAAGGCAATGGGTACCTCTTCCAGAGGCCAGTTAGCCAGTGCCTTTCAAAAATTATAGAAACATCAACAAAACCTTTAAATTTCTTTCCACTGATAATTACTTCACATTCAGGCCAAAGCTTTTTCAAGCATTCTGGTCAAATAACCTCTCTGTTTCCTGTACTACCAAATCCTTCAAGTCTCTGTTGCAAAGAAGTCTCTACTTTATGACATGGGAGGACAAGCAGTCAAGCAATATGATTCCCTTCCACCAATTGATATTGTTGCTTAATACTGAATAAGACTATAAATTCCCCTTTGTATTTGATATTAATGACCCTAGTAAGGACTGTAACTCCCTTGGAGGCAAGTCTACAGCAGTAGACTGTACCAGGAGGTATAGACCCATATATTCCAGTCTTTTTAGGGCTCTCTGAAGGAGTCGAAAGAACTGTTTCATTAGTGGGCAGATATACTGTAGCACTTCCCACTGCGGCAAGGGAGAGTTTGTAGACACTCTTGCCAGAGTTTCTACTCTGTGAACCATCTGGATGGGGTACTGATAGGCCATGTGCCAGTATTTTTTTGGCAAGGTCCCCGTACTTAGCCCCTCTGACCATTTCCTGGCCGTGACAAGAGGTTACTCTGATGACCGAACTTAGACAGACACTGGTTGGCCCAATGACTCCCCTTTTGACATCGGGAACATACTCCAGGTTGGTAGTAATTGGGTAAGAAATTCTGTGAGTCGTTGGACTCACTGCCTTGTCCTCTATCCAGTCCACAGCTTCCCCCGGTCCTACGGTCTCTTTTCATTTGCCCCCACCTTCCCACAATTGAAACAGTTGTCTTGAATTCCAAGTCTCCAGTCATTGGCATTGTTTTTTCTAACTCCTGCAATGGCTTCAGCAAGCTTCTGCTTTTTCTAAGATTCTGAGTTGATATCGGGGCATGTTTTGAGGTATTCCTTCAACACTCCTCCTGCTGCCTTCACAGGTTGTAGTACCTTTTGACACTCAGAATTAGCATTGTCAAAAGCTAGGGGGTGCAGCATAATATTCCTTAGATCAGGTTGTGAAATAGTCTTTGTAAGATGATCTTTAAGTCAAGCAATGAACTCAACATAGGGCTCACCATTCCCCTGCTTGACATTTACAAATGATGAGGTAACAGTCCTGGGGAAGTTATCTTCTCCCATGCCTTAGTACAAGCCAATTTCACTTGAATAATAGCGTGGTCCATATATTGCAGCTAAGCCTGGATTTCTGCCTATTGCCTATTCCCCATCAGCTGCTCAGTAGTAATAGGGACAGGTGGATTAACATTAGAATTTCTAGTGGCCTGATGTTGGGCCTCAACCATCTACCAAATTTTGAACTGTAAGAATTCAAAAACATTAAGGCGGGTTCGAACCAGCTGGTCCCAGTACTAGATCATTCTGGATCCTTGGGCCAGCACCTGAAGGAGACCCATTGTATAAGGGGATAATGTGCCACAGGACAAACAAGCCAACTTGATTTGTTTCAGCATTTTAAAAGAAACCAGCTGGTGATCAAAACGCTGGGCCCCTAGGGGAAATTGGGTATCTCCAGGATATCAGTAATTGTGACTGGATACAAATAAGCACCTGGATCCCCTCTTTATTGTGCCTCCCGAAATCCCTTTTGAATTCCAGACATCAGGACAATTAATGTTGCTTGGGAGGATCCCCAGGGTGGTGCAAGTTCCCAGAACAGCACCATTGGGTTGGGGCCAAGCTCTTTCCCAGGCTGACATGCACCTTGTTTGGCTCATCTGAAGGAACAACGGACCCACAGAGCTGAGGATGGGGTGTTTCCAAGGGTACTTCTTTCCCCTTTGCTCTCATGGATGGTTTCTCCTCACTATTCAACCCTTGGTGGGCTTCTTCTCACTCTCACTGTCAGATTGCAAGGGCTTTAAGGCAATCTAAATCAGATTTCATAAAGACCAAACTGAGATTGGGATGATTTCCCTAGTCCAATGTGCCTTTTTCAGTTCAGACACTAGCTGTTTCAATTGTTTCAAATCTAACGTCCCTTGCCCAGGAAGCCAATAGCAATGCTTTTACACAGCGGTGAACAGTTGCTCAAACAGCGAGCATTTCAGAAGCATGCAACAGCGAGTGAAGCATCATGATATATTTTGCATGCTTTGAGCTATTTTGCACCATTGTTACCCTGATTGTAAAATCCCTGAAAGCCAATCAACTTAATGTGTCCCAGGTGGTGTTTCACACTCATCCTGTCAGGCCTCCATGGCATTATTTTTCTTTTTCTTTTTCTTCTTTTCACTTTTTTTCCCCAATCGGCTGGACACTTTTCCTTCTTAGGTCCCTGTTCAGGCACCGGTTGCCAGGATTGTTCCCAGGAACGAAGGAGAAGAAGGGGTACAACAGAAGATTAAGTAATTTAAGAGTGATAGAAAGGTGGGGTCAGGGAGCCAACAGCTTCATGGACTGAGAGCCTTTAATACCCTGCCTTCCACCTATTTATTGAGTTCATACATAGAATTGCTTCAAGCATCTTACACAAGCAAGCTTATCTTTATATAGGATTTGCTTATGCAGTCTTTTGTTTTCTAACTACATAATTGTATCTATCTTGTTTTGGGGAGTGAATAGTTACAGGAATACTGACCCAGTGAATTCCCATGGTGGTCTTCACCCGGTGCTCTGGGCCTAATGTTCTTGATGTTCTGCCAAGTCTCACTTCCTCCTTGCTCTACTTTCTGCCCCCAAGAGAACAGGCATATAAATTGCAAAGTTGTTTGTTTACAGATGACAAAACATATATAGGAAATCCTAACTCTTACATCAAAAAACTATTAAAACTAATACAGTCATTAAAGTTATAGGATACGAAATCAATATACAAAAATCAGTTGTGTTTCTTTACACTAATAATGATGTATTTGGAAAAAACCTGACATAATAGTAACATAATAGCATCAAAAACAATACATTTAATTAAGGATGTGAAAGAGCTATACACTAAACACTCTAAAATATTGCTAAAATAATTTAACAATATACACATAAATGAGAATATTCTTCATGTTCTATATTAGAAAAGTTAGTATTGTTAAAATGTCCAAATTCTCAAAGCAATCTATAGATTCTGTATAATTGCTATCAAAATTCAATAGTATTGTTCACAGAAATATAGAAACGATCTTAAAATTCACATGAAACTATAAAAGACTCTCAATTGATAAAGTACCAAGCAAGATGAACAAATCTGTAATTATTGCACTGACTGCAAACTATGTTACAAAGTGATTATCAAAACAGTATGGTATTGATATAAATACAAGTACATAGATCAATGGAAAAGAATGGAAAGCATTGAAATCAATCCATATTTAGTTAACTAATCTTTCATGGAAGTGCCAAGAATACACAATGAGAAAATGCTAGCCTCTTTAAAAATAATGGGAAACTGAACATCCATACATGAAAGATTGAAATTGAATGCTTGATTTTTAATTTTTGTATGTGTTATATACAAAAATCATCCACAAATGGATTAATGAAAACACACAGTTAAAGCTTCTTGATAATCTGACTCAATGGTATTTTTAATATTTTAATCCAAAATAATTAAGATTTAAGATAACAAAAGCACAGAAAATGAAAGAAAATATAAGTGAAACTTCATTAAGCAAAAAGTTTTTGCACAAAAACTGGAACAAGCAACAATGTGAAAAACACAATTTTGAAATTGGAGAAACTTATTTGAAAACTATATATCCAATAAGTAGGATAATAAGCAGAATATATTAGAAAGTTATGCAACTAACAATAACAAACAAACCAATTTAAAATGGACAAAGAACTCCTTTTTCTGAAGAAGACATACAGATGATCATTAGGTATATATATAAAGATGTTAAACAACACTAATCATTAGGGAAATGCAATTCAAAAGCCTAATGAGTTCATACCTATTAGTATGACTCAATATCAAAAAGCCTAAGAGAAAAAGGAAATCTTGTACATTACTGGTAAACATGTAAATTGGTACAGCCATTGGAAAATACTATTTGAGATCCTCTAAAAATTAAAAAATAGAATTACCCTAAGATCTAGCAATCCCACTTTAAGTATGAATCCAAAAAAATGAAATCAGCATCTTGAAGATATAACTACATTTCCTTGTTCATGACAGCATTCCTCACAGTAGCACAGATATGGAAACAAACTAAATGTATATAGACAGATTAAACTGTTTTACATATACACACAATGGAATATTATTCAGCCTTTAAAAAGGAGGATTTCCTGCCATTTGTGACATGAATGAGTTTATGAAATTGATTTTGTCCTAACAAATTAGCATAGCACAAAAATAACAAATAATAGAACTCACTTATTGTGGACTCATTAAAAAAGTCAAACTCAGTAATAGAAATTAAATTTGTATCTATTTACCAGGGGTTTGAGGTAGGAGGTGCTGTGAAAAATGAAGATGTGGTCAGATGGTAAAAACTCTTCATTTTAAGCTGAATAAGTTCTAGAGCAATAGTGTTTAGCATGGTGACTATAGTTAATATTTTGCATTTTAAATTTCTAACAGTAGATTTCAAGTTTTCCATCACAAAATAAAATTTGAAAAACATCATTATGTTAATTTAATTAACTTGATTTTGGTAATTATTTCAAAATATATACATATAACCAATCATTGCAATTTACAGCTTAACTATATACAGTTTTTTTGAATCAAAGATGGAGGGAAATAAAGACACAAGAAAATTAATGGTATACTAGAATTCTACCATTTACTTGACAGGTAGTCCATACTTTTAAGACATTTGAATACATGGAAAATATTTCTGTTTCTGTATACTAGTTAAAAACATTTACTCACTGAAAACTTAAAATTCAATATATGACGCTTCAGCATATTTTTAATTAATTATAATATCTCCTTTGGAATTCATTATCAATCATAAATGAATAGTATTATGCTAAACAATTTCCAGCTTTACTAATAATACTATTACCTTATAGACATTATAACATTAGTATTTTAAGAACAATAGTCATTCAATACACTCTTAGTGGGAATGTACATTTTCCCTACATTTTTGTAAATAAATTTATCAATTTAGAAGCAACTGATGTATAAACTTTCACTTTATAATCTAATAACTCTACTTTTGGAAAACCTATTCTAAGGAGATAATGACAGATGTAGAAAATGATTGAAGGGGAAAAAAGTTTATAGCATCATTATTCAAATAAAATTCAAGTAATTCAAATATCCAGAGATAGATCAGATAAATTAATTCCATACCTAAGTAAAATAATTTTAATTATATTTTATGAAGAATTATATTATTTTGATTGATAATAATGATATAATGTCAAGCGAGAATTTTTAGAGTAAAACAATTATAAAAATATAGTTATGCAATAAAAATATGATGGCTTTTATTCCTTTTTATACTTTTCTTTATTTCCTCTCCTACTTACACTGATAATTATTATATTTATGATTTATAGAAAATATTTCTTATATATGCATTTCACTTTACAATACTCAGAATATTACTCTTTAGGGAAAGAGTATGCTACAAAAGATTACATATGATACCCTAAAAGATGGTTGCCATACTTATGCCATTGTTTATTTTTTTTAACTATTTTCATTTAAGCACCATTTTCATAGTGGGATTCATCTTCTCTCTTTTCCTCTTCTGATTAAGAAATCTCTTCCTTTCACCTTTCATTTTAAGTGGCTGATAGTCTCCAGATTTTTCACACACTTTCTATTTGCACAAGTCTCTGTACTGTATTGCTCACTTTAAAAGTAGAAAAAAGAAACATCTGCATTTTGAAAAAAATCAAATATTGTAAGAACAAAGGCATGAAAAGATGGATCTTATTTTAGTACAAACTATTCTTTAATCCTAATTTCTTTTGTCTCATAGACACACATGGCACACAAAACATGCTAAAAAGAAAATCTTTTTCTCTATTTCAAAAGTGTTTATGTAATGGCAAAATTAAAAAAATAAAACTGAGATAATTATCTGGAAATAAACTTCTTTACAACATGCTATATCAGTTGAAATCATGAATAGAATGCTAGTTGTCCTGAAGTATCTGTATCAGCACTGTGTGTCTATATCCACATCTTGTAATGAAGGAAATACTCTAAATCTGCACTGTATAGCTGCATAGTCACTATCCACATGTGATTATTTATCACCTGATATGGGACTAAAGTGATGGAAGAACTGAATTATTAATTTTCTTTAATTTAAATTAATTTAAAGTTAGCTAGCTAGGCATATGTGTTTATAGGCTACCATATTAAACAATGCAGATCTATTCAAATTTAGCCTGATTTCACAATACACATGAGTACCTTCGGTATTACCATCTGGCTATAAATTCATTATTTATTATCAAACATTTTATAATAAGAATTATAGGCATGCCCCAGTGGAATAGCGAGAGGGTAGGTCCACTGCTGCCAGCTGAGTTCTGTCCACATATATCCCAAGGAACTGGAACTGCATATACCAGGCTGGGAGGAATAGTCAAGATGGATAACTGAATTAAAATAAATTTAAAAATTAACATAGTAATAAAGAATTTATGATAAAATGTTTTATCAGGAATGTCACAGGACCATAAATATTATCATTGCCAATGTACAATGCAGTCATATGTAGAAAATCCAAAACAAAATGAAATAATATAATACTTCCATCTAGTACCAAAATAATTTGCATAATCCAAAGAATGAAAGTTAATATTCTGTTTTTGAAAAATCTCCAAAATAGTAAAACAGCCTATTATGTCCATGATAAATCTAAGGAATTAAATTAATCTATTTTTTTAAGTTTCAAAACACAGCTAATGAACAAAATAAATTTATGTAAGTGTAGTACATAATAAATATTTAGACATTTGTAGATATTGCACATATTATTTTGCATATAATCATTGCTTATATAAGCACTGTTCTCTCTAAAAATATTTTGAATACACACTGAAGTAGAAAAAAGAAAAACTCTATATTCCAATTAACCAAAGAGCAACTTCCATCATCACATGCGTTTCTTTTATTTCACCTATGTTTGCTCTGACACTTTCCTACGTAGTTGGATAAGTGTATGGGATAGAATGATAAAATTTCATTTTGAACAGTGCCATCTTAGGTCTGTGGCTGCTGACTGTCCAATTCCTGGAATTCATGACTTTCATTTCCCCATATATGTCTGCTTAATCTTTAAAAAGACAAGGTCCCCAGTATCTCTATGATACTGGGTCAGCCTCTTGCATTCATCTTTTTTCACTTGGTCCATAAAATAAACATGTACCTACCTGAGGAATAATGAGTAATTCAGTTTGAGGATGGTATGGCTAGTTTCTTGATAGGTGCCCTGTCTACCAACTCCAGTATCAAAGACCTCTGTATATAAGTTATCCAATTCAATTACTGCTATAACTAACTTATGGTCATTCCTGCCTTACTCTTTGGACTCAAATTATCTAGTCAGTTTGAGGAAAGTTACTTGTTCCCACAACTGAGCAGTAATATTATCAGAAGCTCTTCATAAACATCTTATGCATAGTATAGTGTTTCATTGAATGACTATGTAACACTTAACCAATTCCTTTTAAGACATTTAGGCTATATCCAATGTTTTATGTTAAAATAAGTATATTATAAGTATTCACCATTTTTAAAAAACTTTTGGTTTGTTATCAACAACAAATATGGGTTTTGCTCTTAGAGAAAATATATCAAGATCATATTCTAAGAGACTATTCACTAGAATATATTGCAATAACAATTTCTGTTCAAAGGGGGAACAGGAAAAAGTCTTCACAAAATTTGGGTAACTGGAATTCAGACTTTCCATATTTCCACAATATACCACATTACCATTATATTTTCCCTGTACATGCAGGTGAAATAATAACATACCAAGAAATCCCTGTACTTTCTCTTCTTGTTCACAGACAATAGCAGTGGACTTCTTTCCAACCTATTACAAAGAGAAAAAATCCACACAGACATAGGCAGGTGCTGTTCTGATATCCCTCAATAAGAAACGTTTCTTGTCTACATGAAAAGCATAGAAAGGAATCCTCCATTCCTTTTCGGTCTTTCATCAGTTGAGGAAAAGTATCCCTCCGGTCTTATAGATTCACTAGCATCTAACTCCCCAAATCTCCACTTCTTTTAGGCTTTAAAACTATTCTTCATATCAAGTAACAGACAATTTGGCATGTTGAAGGTATTTCCAAGTTAGAAAGCCAGTAGATTTATAGTTTCTCAGACATAAGGTTTTCAATTAATGAAAATGAAAATAAATGGATCCAGTATTTGTCTTGTCCTCAAAAGATTAAATAAGTTCTCTGGAAAGGTAAAGCGTATAGTTCAACAATAAATTAACTAATACAAAATTATTTTTAATTGATTTATTTTAATTTTATAGTTATACGTAATATTTCTTTAGTTCGCAATACTAAATGCCATTTAGGATATTGAAATTACATCTTAGTTTATATTTCACACCACAACGACCACCAGAGTTCCAGTGTCCCTTACTGCCACATTTTCCCCTCATCCCTTCTATCCCCCAAAAATAAAATGTTTTAACAATGAGTCAGACAATATTTGGAAGAAAAACCCTATGCAAGATAAAGAAACAGGAGACAACTTTAACATTTCGCATATCTTATCCATGTATATCAGACATTGAACAATTTTGATATGGAATTAATGTCAATAAAGATACATATTCTTTAATCATATCTTTCTTCCAATTAATAGTATACATAATTCCATATTTTTTCTCAGCTACAGTTTTTTGATCATTTAGGAGGTGCCGAAATTCAATTTAAAGGCTTTTAAAAAGCTTAAATGGCATGCTTTCTATTTTGTGAATCGCAGATACTGCTTTGCTGATACAACACCCAAGATTCTAAGCTGACATCAAAGCAAAAAAAAAAAAAAATCATCTGAAATGACAGCAGCAGCTGCAGCATCCGCCTCTAAATTAGGCTGTGTTTCAAAGTCTGGACTCAACCGCTAAGCAGTATAAAGACCCAGGAGGAAGGCTGCCCAGAAAAGAGTGAGCCTTCCGACCTAGCACATCAAAGTAACACATGCTAGGAAGAGCAATAAACGCATGTGGCCCACATTCACGTGCTCCCTAATTGCACTGGGCTCATGAAACCAAGGCAAACCTTCAGCTGATTCCTGGTTTAAGAAAGGATTTGAGATGTTTTCTGTGCAGAAAGCTGACACAAATTGGTTGCAGATTAGAGTCTGACTCTGCAATGAAGCACCCCATAATTTCAAAAGATGGCCATTTCAGTGTCATATGGCAGCTTCCAAATACTGACTTCTTAATGTTGCACCATATAAACTAACCATTAGGTACAAATAACAGTTAAAAAATAAGCTTCATAAATGAAGAAAGCCTTAATTTGTACATTCAAGGGTAGATGCTTTGAGGAAAGCCTTTTTCATTTGTTTTGCATATAAATTACCAATTTTAAGGGCATTTATCTCCTAAAGCATGCTATTGAATAAGAACTCGGAATACTAATATCTATTAAGAGAGGATAGAAATAGTTATATGCTTTAGAAGTAATTTTTAGAAGAAATGCCTACTGTCATAAGGTTTGCATTAAGGAATCATTACTATATATAGACAAAATAATATATTTAGTAGCATAATTTGCAATTAGATATATAGTAATACACATAAAAGCTTAAGATATTCGAATTCTGAATTCTTTTATTCTGTTCATATCCTTTATATTCCTTACTGTATTATACAGCACAATGCCCTATTATGCTACAAAATACTCTTTTGTAAGTGTAAATTGCCGAAGTTAACTTACACAATTACCTGAGAAGATTTTAATTATAATTAGTGTAAGGTTGATAATTAATCCTATTAAGTGAAATATGCATGAGTTTTCACTGAACATATGCACTGAAAAATGCCTTAGAAATATTCATGATGATTATAAGTAGATAAGATAGAAAGAGAAAAATATATCTATGCTAAAATTCTAAAATGTTTGGCCAAAAGTTTAACCAAATAAATATGATACAAGTCACTGAGAGTCAAAAATATCTTTAGGATAGGAATAATTTTTCAGTATTCAAGTGATAAACATCGTAAAAGTAATTCTGCAACAATATATTTTATTACATAGTAAGCACATATCCCCAGAATGCTAGTCAAATTCCATCAACATTAATCTAGTCTGATTTTATGTCTAGGATATATAAGTGGTTGAGTCACATTATCTCATTTCTTGGCAAACGTAAGCATTAAATACTTTTCAGAAGGGTAGATTGTAGAGGATCATTTTTCATTGTTTATGGGAACTGGAAGACTAAAACTTACTCCAAATGATTCAAACAATGGTCATCTCTATAATCAATATTGGGTGCTAATTTGATCCCCAGGAAGAAGGATAGAAAATACTCTTTTACCTCAGTGACAATTGAATTTCTGTGGCTCATAGGACACCAATGTACCTAAGACTAGCAAAGAAGTATACTGATATTATGGAATGTCTGATGAAAGGATATGAGAAAGAGTTCAACATTGGACAGTAACAGTTCCCATATTTGATATATGCCAAAGTCAGTTCTTAATTGTATTTTTCTTATAGAGAAACTAATTAGTAACTACAACCATTTATAAAACACATTATTACAAGTTGTTTGTTGTTATTTACATAGTCATAGTTAGGATTATAATGTCACAGAGAACACAGTGGCAAACACAAGTGTGCATTGATCAGTATGTGTAGACTCTGAGCTGGGAAAGGGTAATGGTTGGTTCACAAACCTGAGTTTCCTTGAATGCACAGTTCAGTGGTACTGTCCCATTGCTTGTAGCACCTGTGTTTTCTGCTTTCCAGTGGCAGTTTGGTCCTCAAAGCTAATGTTGACTCTGATTGCACTTATGAAGTCTCCATGTCTATAAATGATTTCACCTTTAACACAGCCTCTTCTGACTAAATGGAAACTTTTGAAGTGAGACTCAAAACACTTTCATAATTATAACTAGCATGTGTATACACCTTGCAGTTTATACTTTGTTTCAATACATTGATAAATTCTCAACAACAACACATAAGGTATTTCATTTTGCTTAAATGAGGCAATGTGAGCTCAGAAATAGGAAGAGAACTATGTTTTAAATCATGCAAGTAAAGTGGTATATCTAGGATTTTTTTGGACACTTTCTGCTTCCAACTGCTCTGCAGTTTCTACATCACTCTTAGCCATCAGTACATTCAGCATATCAGACAACCTATTGTCACTGGACTGAACAAGAAAGCAATTTTTCCAATACTCATCTAAAGTTATCCTGAAAATCACTTTAAAAATATCCTTGGAGTAGATGACTTTTTTAAAAATTATGGTCCTAAATAAAATTATTATTTGTCCTTATTATGCTTTAATATATTCATAATGGTTACTTTATAAGTTCTTAATTATTTCAGAAATGAATCACAATCTGTTTAGCTTAATATAAATTAAGATACTTTGTAATAAGATTTATAGCCTTTATACAAGTTACTTAAATTCTTTTCTGTGTCTGTTCTATGAATATCAACATGTAGTTGATCTTCCTTTTTTTTTACAGCATGGGAAAAATTCTGATTCATGTTTTCTTAAATTAGGCAAAGTCTTAAATAAGACACAATTATTTACTATTGGGATCTTATTGTATCATTTATCACCATAGTTAAATAATGTACACTTTAGTAGGGTGATTCTATAATGATTTACCCAGGGCAATTGCACAAATAGAAAACGTCCTCTTAAATTTCTTTCATCAATAATTGGGTATATTGACTTGTATCCCTAGGCAATTAACAAGTATTTACAGAATACCTACCCATAATGGATGCACATTCACACAGAGACACGTAGGGGAGTATATATTTGTGTATAATAAATATATACATTTATGTACATATGCACACATATATATGCCTAAATATATGTGTATGCCTATGTGTAAATATGATTATACCTTCTTGAAATACTTAGTCTTTATATAATTTTTGATAAATCTATGAAGCAAAGGCCATAATGAAAGATTGCAAAGGTCAGGCTAGGCCTCCCTAAGGTAATAGCTTTAAAATTTGTAGGAGTGAGAGAAGTGAAACATTGGCAATAGAGCATTCCATGGTGAAAAACCATAATCAGCTTGTATGAATTTCTGTTTAATGGCTCACAATGACACACTTTTAAACCTATAAAATGTATGATGCAATGTTCCTTCAATGAAACTAAAGAAAATAACCAGCCTGTAGGACTGAAAATGGAGTCTCACTATTATAACCAGGGTTAACAGGGACCTTAGGAAGCAAGAGTGAGAGACCTTAAGAGAAGGATAAATCAAGAAGAGAAATGTAGATTAATAATTTTGAAGTTTAGTTAGTGCCATGAGTAATAATTAAAGGGTATCAAGCAAATTAGTAACATAGTTTGTGCAATATTTTAGCTGATGAAGGACTTACATGGAGAGCAAGAGTGAAAGGAACAGTCAAAAAGCCAGCAGTCAGAGCTCTGGTGGAAGTGACGGTGCTATAAGCAGAAATATAATAATGGATATGGGGAAAACTAAGAGATTAAAGGTGCTTACAAAATCCAGTGGTATTTGATCTAAAGACTCTAAAATTCATTTTTTCAAAGAATGCTGCTAACCATGACACATGTACAAAAAGCAATTTTAAATAGTGCACTAAAAAAAATAAAGCTTATACTTCTTTCTTTAGCTATATATTTTCTCAGAAATATTCTAAGTTGTGTCTTTATTAAAACTCTCTGAGATCTGCAATCATCTTACAGATCCCTGAATGAAGAAGTTTTACATTGAAGAGTTCATATGCATTTCTAACTGTATCAGCTTTAACATCACTGTAATTAAATTGAGATTTCTTTATTTTCCCCTGCTGTTTTAATTGAGAATATATTCTGCTTCCTGATAGACAGTAAAAATTAAATGAATATAAATCCATTATAAACTTTCTGGTTTTGAAATGAAAAATACACTTTGATATTACTGTTTTTAAAAACAGAACCTTATTTACATTCTCTTCAGATGGGTTTTAAATCAACATTCTATTTTCATTACTTCAAGAATAGCAATTGATTTTATCAATTCAACTACCTACTGTGTGTCAAAATATCCACCCACGCCTGCATCCCTACCTCTAATTGGTGAAGCTAAAATAAAGAGAAATTTGGCAAATTTTCCATTCTATTATGATAGAATGCTTACAGTGTAGCCCTTAAAATTTCATGAATATTCCTGCTGTTCTGCCCTGTATTACTAAGAATATGTAACAAACAAACAAAAAAAAGAAACACTTTTCCTACATAGAGGGAAGACTGCTATTTGAAAATGTTTTCATAATGAAACTGATTACAATGATCTGCAGGCTAACGGAAGAAGGGTCTGCAACTTTATAAGCCATTTTGGAATGATGGTGACTGGTAGAGGGAAGGTTCAGGACCAGGCACACTTTGTTGTTTTTGAATCATATTATATATTACAAAGCCAGAATTGACTTCTCGAACTTCAGGAACTCCACAGAGTGTTAGGTCACAAGGAGGTAAATTTAGAGATGTGTGTCACTTAAAAAGTATGTGTCTACTCTCTCAGTATTTCTAGGCATCCCTGTGAAACTACAGTGGACACGTAAGGACCTCTCATGAATAATGACTGAATGTAGTAAATGAGTGCTGAGAAAACAAACATGTTACAAATAATAGGTACTGTTCCTGATACTTGAACATGCTAAGGTCTAACCACTATTTAAGTTTTATTCTATAGTTGTTGATATCCTCAAGTATTTAAGGAGTTTTATACAGCTCTAAAGATTTAAGAAAAGAATAATTTTTGTTATAAAATAAAATTAGAACTGTAAGGAAGTTTCTACCTTAAGAATTTAGTTCTACAACATTCGACAGTAAAGATTTATAATTCTCACTGCTTATGATTCAACTTATCTTTTTCTTCAACTGTTGTACATTGCATATTTCTGCAAGCATTTTCTCCAGCTGAAATTTTGTATCTTATTTTCTCTTACTCATGATACTGATAATGAAGAAATTCTACCCTCGCAAAAAAAGTCTTAGTTGGTAGGAACTGATATCATGGAAGCTGAAAATTGGTATTTGAAAATGTTAAATACGTAATCATTTTTTGCTCTTTAAATAATGGAACAGACCAATTTACTGTGTTAAAAAGGGAAGGACTACAAAAATCATAATCAATATATTACATATTTAAGTACTTTAATTGGCTCGTCATAAACATTATATATCATTTGCAGTTCTTTCCAAATGGCTTAATCAATTTCATTTTATATTTAAAAACATTAAATCTGCTGCATTAACTATTTAACTCAATTTTAATTGTCTTCTGAAAGAGATAACTGAAATGTTCATGGCCATACCCCATCGGAACAACTTAAAAGGAATGTCCAAGAGATTTGGAGATAGTTGCATTAGAGTGGAATACTCACATCAGAAGAAGTTATAAGGAATGTATGATGCACACGTAAATGTTCATGTTTATTAGGATATAATCTTTCACCAATGAGCAGATGATGAATGTGAATAATGTTTCTAAATCCCTAGGCACTGCAATGGAAACATGAATCATCCTTTATCATAATATTTCAGAAATCAAAGTATTTCTTAGATCATCTATTACATCCCTTGGCAAAATCTGAATTAGTTATGAGAGAACATCTTCCTAAATTTGTTCAAAGTTTAGGTGTCTTTGTCAGTGATTTTCTGTAATGTCACTGATTTGGGTCAGGTATCATTTCTAAAAATCATGTTGTATTTTTATCATTTCTACCATATTAGTTTTAAGAATTCATTAGTGAAATTCATTTATTTTTATTTATTTTTTAATATCAAAAACTATATTTTAATTAAAAGACCTTAGACATGAGTTAATATAAATAATTTAAAATATTATATACAAAAAGCCCTTAGTTATAAAATGTCTTTGTATCTATGTCTTAAAACTTAATTGTCAAACAATGGCATATAATTTTATCATTCTTTGTGAGTATATACCTATTTCCAGATCAAAATACAAATGTTTAACTGTCAACAGCACACTCATTCCTCACAAAATGCATCTTTGGAAAACAATTCTCTCTCTGATATATTATAATTACATAGCTATATAGAATATATATATTATATATATAAATATCTAGAGACAGAAAAAAGGACAGAGACAGAGATATTATGAATAAAAGAGGATCCTTAAGAGGAAATTAGAAAGTCTAACAATGTGGGAATATGTAATTAATCTAGTTTCCCACTTAATAAAAGCTTATACAAGGTCTGTTTTATTCAATACCAGTATCTGGGTTTGGTTTTCACTCAAAATGTATCTGTTAAGTGAATAAATGATGCAGTCATTAGCATAATATTAGGAATACTGTGAATAAATTGCAAAAATTCTTCTGATGCAAAGTACAAATTTTAGCACACCTACAAAAATATACCTATATGTCAATTATAAAAAATAAGTGAGAAAATGGGAAAGAATTATTATAAACATAGTAAAATAACCTATTATGTCCCTGTTAAATCAAAAGAATTAAAAGGAACTGAACTGAATTATTTCTAAGATCTGGAGCTTGCCTACTCCCCACAAATACCACAAAATTACACCCATTGAGCAACAACAACCTTTGAAAAAATGGGGAAGATGGCAAGGGCTTGGGTCGTTCCCTGAATGCCTTCTGGGGAAGGCCTGGAATTTTTCCAAAGATGTTATGAGTGAAGAGGTTCCTGGCATGATAGCAGTTCAATGAAGGCAGTCATTACAGGGAAGAAGATACATGGAGGACTTCAAGCCTTGGGAAACCAAAAGGCATATATGAGAGAAGCGTGTGTGGCTGAAGTTCATAGTGGCACCATCTTAGCTTTGTCTCAAGAAGCAGGTGGCCTCAAGCACAGGTTGAATACTGGCAGGGTGGAGAGAGTGAGGAACAAGGATTGCTAACTACATAAACACTTGGCATATAAGAAACTAAAAAGAGGTTTTGGTATAACACAGCAAGTTGCACAAAATAAAAAATGGTCAGCACTACTCCATTCTTACATCTTGAGACTCAGGATTCAGTAGAAGCACACTCCAGTGATAAAGTCTGTGCACTGCTAGATCCAGATCTAGTGGCTCAGTGCTGCCATCAGGAAAATGTCTCCATCCACACCCAAACAACCTCAGTCAGTCTGCAACAGCTGCACTGCTCCCCAATCCCTGTACCCTGTCCCAAACAGGATCCATTCATCACTCCCTGACACTGCAAACAGTGTGCTACCAAAACCCATAAGTGACAAAATTATAAAACAAAACTAGAACTTCACCTGGCAAAAAGATGGAAAAGCAAAAACTAGCAGAACTTCAACAATGACCTGTAGTTTGGGGAAAAAAAGAACACAGCACAATTCAAAGCCACAAGATATTAAGGAGACAAAAGAAAATGACAGCTCCTCAGAAATTGATTTGGAAGACACAGAGGATTTTTTTAACAGAAAAGGAATTTAAAGTCACAATCATAAAGAAATTCAGAGATAAAAGAAAACGCAGGAAAAAAAATCAGTGAGTTCAAAAATACAAAGAAGGAGCAGAAGACAGAAACTGAAGCTTTACAAAAGAAATTAACAGAGATACAGGAAGTAAAGGATGCAATAAATGAGATCAAGAATACTAAAAAAAGCTATAGAAATTTAATGGACCAAATGGAGGAAAGTATTAGAGATTTGTAGAAGAGTAATGAAGAAAGGAGCCAGAAGAAGAAAAATAAATTAAATGTAAAACAAATGAAGAAACACTAAGAGAACTGTCTCACACCATCAGGAAAGGCAACATAAGAATAATGGGTATCAAGGAAGGTGAAGAGAAAAGCATGGGAGCAAAGAACATATTCAAAGAAATTATTGCTGAAACTTCCCAAACTCAGGAATGGAAATTAGTATATATGTCAATGAAGCCAAAAGAATACTCAGTTATGTAAGTGTAAAATAATCTTACACTGAAGTGTATAATTGTGAAACTATCGAAAGTCAAAAACAAAGAAAGAATTCTAAAGGAGTCCAGGGATTTAAAAATAAAGAGTAACATATAAAGGTACTCCAATAAGGTTACCATCAGACTTCTCAGCAGAAACCCTATAGGCCATGATAACATAGAATGATGTTTTCAAAATACTATGAGATAAAAATTGCCAGTCAAAAATACTATATCCTCAGATTTTAGGGGGAAATAAATAAATTTCCAACAAACATTAGCTGAAAGATTTTGCTGTCGTGAGACCTCTTCTACAAAAAATGTTAAGAGACTCTCCTACCTAAATCAAAGAAAAGAAATTACAAGAAAAACTAAACAAAGTAAAAAATAGACTAACCAGAAAAAACGTCAAAATGACAGTGACAAGTCTTTAACTATCAGCAATCACTTTAAACATAAATGAACTGAACTCACCAAATAAAGGGAACAAAGTAGCTAAATGGATTAAGAAATAAAACTCGACTATACGCTATTTGCAATAAACTCACTTATGATCTAGAATCAAAATAGAATTAATATGAAGGAATGGAGAAAAATACTTCAAGCAATGGTGAATCTCAAAAAACAGGAACTGCTATAACTCATCTCAGGTAAAGTAGACTTCCAATAAAAAAGTTACAAAAGATGAAGATGGTCATTATACAGTGATAAAGGGATCAATAAAACAGAAAAAAATTACACGATGTCTATGTACCAAATAAAGGAGCACCCAAAATATCAAGCCAATATTCACAGATCTAAATAAGAGATTTTAGCAACAACATAATCATAGTAGAGGACACTAAAATTTTCACCTTCAATAAGAGACAGGTCATCCAGACAGAGAATCATAAAGAAACAAACTCTTTAAAGCAACAAATTAGAAGATATATATATATATATATACATGTATATATATACATGTATGTATATACATAAATACACATATAGAGAGAGAGATACACAGATACATAGATAAATAGACAGATACAACAATATTAAACTAGAGATCAACCAAAAGAAGGAGAGGAAATCCGCAAAAGAGTAGAGAATAAGCACGTCATTGATAATGATTGGGAAAAGGATGAAATCAAGGATGGAACTTAAAAAATACCTGGAGTCAAATGAAAATCTAAACACAACATATTAACATCTGTGGGATGCAGCAAATGCATACTGATGCAAAAAATTCTCAACAAAATACTAGCAAACTGAATTCAAGAACATACTAAATGAATCAATACACCATGAGCAAATGGGATTTATTCCAGGGATGCTAGTAAGGTTTAACATGTGCAAATCAATAAATGCCATACACTACATCAACAACAAAAAAGGGACAAAAAGATACATGATATTCTCAATAGATGCAATAAAAGCATTTTACAAGTTTCAACATCCTTTTTTGTTAAAAACGCATCAAAAATTGGAAATAAGTGGAATGTACTTCCACATCATAAAGTTTATATATTACAAACCCACAGCCAACATTAGACACAATGGAGAAAAACTGAAATTTTTTTCTCTAAGATCAGGAACAAAGAAAATATTTCACTCTTCCCACTACTGTTTAATATAGTGCTGGACGTCCTTGCCAGTGTGATCAGACAGGAAAAAGTTCTAAAAGTTATTCACATTGAAAAAGAAGAAGTGAAACTATCACTATTTGCTGATGACATGATAATATATAGAAATAACTTCAAAGACGCAAGTGAAAAACTACTAGAATTAATAAATATAGTAAAGCGGCAAGTTACAAAATTAATACTCAAAAATCTGTTACACTCCTACACGCAATGAAAACAGAGAGAACACAAAAAAAGAATACTATTTATAATTGCATCAAAAAGAATGAAATATTTTGGAATAAAATTAGCCAAATGAGTGAAAGACTTATACTCTGAAAACTGTAAGACATTTAAAAAAAATAGATGACAAAAAGAAATGTAAAGATATCAAGCTCATAGGTAGAATTAACAAAGTTAAAATGGCCATATTTCATTAAGAAATATACAGATTTATGCTATTCCCATCAAAATCTTTCAGACATTCTTCACAGATATAGAACCAAAAAAAAAAAAAACATGACAGTGCCCAATGAGCAACCTGACTCCCAACTCTTCATCTCAGTGATTGAGGCTCAGATAACTGAATGTTGGAGGTAAAAATTTTAATCTTATCTATTAAAGAGCCATTTTTGTCCTTACTCAGCACTCCAAGCCAGCCCCAACTTACTTTCCACATCAGGTTATGAGCATAAATGAAAGCTACTCCACCTAGTTTGCTCTGTTTATTTGTTTCTTATTTTACTCTCTGTAATTTTCTTAACATAAGTAATACCTGAATTCCAAGAGTTATTTAATTTTATGTTTGTACCAAAAGAGGCGCGTGTCTTTAATAACATCACACGATTCATATATGAGTTAAAATAAGGAAAAAGGTAGTTTGTGGCCTAAAGCCTCTGTTCTTTTAAATTGCCTTAAGTATCTTAGTACTTCACACTGCTTGTGTGACCTCGAGGTTTTTAATATATGTGTTAAATCACATGCACTTGTCCATCTTCTTTAGGTACCCTAAGTATATTTCAGATATACATACTGCTCTGGTCAATCCTATCTGTTTGCAGGTTGGTGCATTCTGAAAGGTTTTGGTATTTTTTGACTCTAATTCAAACAAAAAGGCAGTATTCTTAAACCATTTTTGTAATATTTTATATATATTCTAAGTTTAACTGCAAGTTTATTTCAGTGAAACTTTGTAACCTCCCCAAGTTGCTGAAATCAATGAAGAGTCATTGAAAGAAATCTTAAAATTTAGAACTTAATTGCAAAAACTGTCACAGGTAACCCCCAGGAACTTCAATGTTTCACAAAAATGTCTAAAATACTTCAAACCTGTAACTATTCTCTTTTATGTTTTTAACTAGGATCCCCAGCCTTCATGAATAAATTATAATAATGACTATAATAATGACTAGAAGACAAAAAGGTCAAAATTTGTTGTTTAACTTCTATTCCCCACTGAGACTTCAGAGATATACTATTAACTGAAGTTTGAACTTAAGACAGAAAGAAGTCTGATTTAAAAGTTACAGGCTTAACCGTGATCTATTTCTTTAATCTTAAGTATTTTATTCTAATTTATTTTTATATTTTAAAAGTTACTAACTTCTATAGTAGCAACTGGGACAGGGACCACATTCTCTGTTAAACAGACCAAAAATTTACCTATAGTGTGTTGAGGAAATAATAGTTGAAGTTTTCCCTAATCTGAGGAAGGGAATAAACCTCCAGATCCAGGAAATGCAGAGTTCCAAACAAAAGAAACCCAAATAGACCTACACAAAGACACATTGTTGTTAAAATGACCAAGAAACAAGATAAGAGAAAATCTGAAAAGTAGTTACATAAAAATGAGTTACATGCTATTCGCATATTCACACAGCAGAAAATTTACAGACCAGGGGAATGGCAAAATATATTCAAAGCATAGAAAGAAAAGTACTTTCATCAAATCCAACCAGTGGTGTTTTATTTGGAAGTATAATGCTGTCCAAAATTTTTGAATTTTACTTTCATCATGATGAGTTTTTTATTTTTAGCTACCTCTTCTTGATAATTTCAACTTTTAACTTGTCTAAATTAAGGAAATGTGACTCAAGCTTACATTATGAATTTTTATATATTCTACTATATTCATTTTAAATATCCAATATAATGTACTCTCCCAAGTTTCTTTAGAGATAGCATTTAATGTGATAAAATATGTTCTTTTCTTGGCCTGAAAAAAAAATCAAAACAAAAGAAAAATAATAAGCAGTGGTAAAGAAAACCAGAACTCTGGTGGTGTGTTTCATGTCCTCAAATTTCACTGGAATTATTCAAGCCCAGAGGTTAGAAGAAAGGTACTGACAAACTAGCTCATGCTTTTATTCAAGAAAGTTGAAAACTGAAGTTTAAAAAGTTAGGTGACTGATTTGAAGATCCAATTCTGTTACATCTTGTGACAACAATATGTCTAGCAATACTAAATTTTACTTTTAATAATTTATCAGCTCTAGCTATTGATATAACCCATATTAAATGATACTTTGTCTTAGATATTAGTGACCAAAACAAATTTATAATACTCAATTAAACACCCATACTATGAATTCCTAAGTACAGTAACTTTGCTCTAATTATATTTAACTATCACGTCACCTTTCTCCACAAGCAGGACCTTTGTAAAATTTTTATATAAAAGTATGGAATAATATTGCCATTATGATAGTGGTATTCATAATTAAGGAATCATTTTGTAAATGAAAATATTTCTTTGGTTTTCCTCCCTTTAAGCAGTCATTAAATATAACAACATCACACTTGCTTATATTCCAGTCTTTAAATTGACTGTTCTGATTTATTGTCAATGTAGTCTAGTAGGTTTATCTTAATTCTTTCCTCTATTGAAATAACTGACCTTATCAATGAATTAAGCAGATGGGTTCACTAAGCTGTCTGCAACAATGTAAATATTCTTTCCACGGCAAGTTTCAGATACAGCGGTGGGAAATCCAAGTTTCACCTAAATAAGATTCATGAATCTAAAACCACAGACGCCATTGAGATGAGTCTTTGGCCTTCGGGTTTCATCTGGTATATCATATTCACATAGTTTTAAAAAATAGCAAACTGGGGAACCCACTAGTTTAGTGATCTCTTTAGGACTTATTTTGTTTTATTTGTGGTTAATTCTACTTAAGAGAATTTACCTATAAGGCCATTTCCAAAAATGTAAGAGTCATTTCATACCACTATTCTGTTGTGTCACTTGGATGATGGTAGATGTTAAAAAGAGGGTATTAAGGCATGAAACATTACTTCCCTACACCCTGAGATCATGCATACTTAAGGAATCTACACTCTTATGCTAAAATATATGACCCTGCATAGGTTTTCACCACCTATACTATAACCTGTATTTTTTTTTTTACTCAATAAGTAAAATTCTAACTCAATAGTTGTCTTGCGATAGTTCCTACAAACCTGTCAAACATACTCCTCCATAACCAAGAACACTGAATTTGTACTTCTCCTGTCCCTTCCTCCCTTCTTTCCTCAGCTCCTGTTCAAGTGCCTCAAGTTCTTCCCTACCCTCTCTCTAAGTTTATTATGCATACTTACTATTTCTGATAAGACATATGTGACCTTGCTAATAGAAAACGCATGAAAGAGTTTGTTGAACTGACAATTACAAGGTCCTCTTTGACGATCTGGAAATGATAGGATGCCTAAGCAAGCATAATCCAAAATTAATCACTTTTGCACTGTCCTGTTCCATATCCAAAACTATTTACTTTTGTATAGTGTGCATTTCTGTAGAGAATCCTGTTTATGAATGTTTTTCCTACTACAAGCTTATTCACCAGTTCTTATGCTTTAATTTCCAATATATGACAATATATATTTTTTGCATTTATGGTGGGAGGTAGGAAATTAATTTTGTCCTATCTGATTAGCCAGCTTTCACAAAACAGTTTTCTGAATCATATATCTTTTCTACTCTAATTTAATATGTATTAATAAAATAAACACACACAAACCTGTTTTATGAATCTCATTTCTGTCCCATATTTACTATTGCCAGAACAAAACTGTTTTAGTGTAATTATACTAGCTGTGAATAGCTGGCAATACAAGTACTCCTATTTATTTTTAAAAGAAAAATTAGTCCTTCTGTTGTCTTTATTCTCTCAGATAAAATTTTTCATCACCGTCAAATTATAGAAATAGCTGCATAGAAATTTGCTTGGATATGCCTTAATTTGTATATTAATTTAGTCAGAATAGAATCTCAATTTTATTGAAAATTCTCAACTAGGGATTTGCCTTTTATAGTGTACAAAAGGGTTCTTAGAGATATGTGTCTTATATGCTGTTTATTTTCAGATTTTTTCCTAGTAAAAATGACATTTTGTCATAATTTACAATTGGTTGGTGATCTATAGGAAAGTAATGTAAAGAATCTACTGTGAAACAAGAATTATATTAGACACTAGAGATAAAAGATGGAGAAGAAGAAATAAAAGGATAAAGGGGAAGAAGTGCTCATTCGAGAAGCTTGCAGTTTACATGAAGTTGTCAAGGAAATCAAGGATAGCATCACTGTGTGATAAGGTACAAGACAGAAGGCATAATAGTGAGCTTCATCTGTCATGGTCATTTATCCACAATATTTGCTGTATATACAAGATTTTGTTCTCTGAAATAATTCATCTAAGTGATCTATAAGTTATCTATAAGATAGAATAAACATCCTAGCTGATAGATGAGTACCATTTTCTTCTCATGGAGCCTACTGGTCCAATATTACTTCACTGATTTGCTGTATATTTACTATGTGCCTGATATTTCAGTAAGCAATAGGGATACAGTGGAAAATAAAATAGATACAAACCATATATTCACATAGTTTTTAGTATATCTGAACAGATGTAAAATTCATTTTTGAAGACTGCATTCTCTGGGTTTAAGCATATCCATAAGCAAGATTATGCACACACAGACACACATACAATGCTCTAAAAATAGGAAATATCATATATGAGAAACTTCTCAACTGCCTTTTAAATAACCTATAACTAAACATTATATAATCTGGCATAATAGACAGAACAGTGAATGCTCTCCCCTAAAATGTTCACATCTTTGAAGGACCTATAAGTATATTACTTGTAAATATGTTTGAGTGGCTAAAAATAATTCAAATTTAGTTCCATTGATGGAATCTATATATATGTTACTTGAAACAGCAAAATGATCTTTAGCTATAATTATGAATTTAGGGTTTGGAGATTAATGTAGAACATCTATGTGAACTCAGTGTCCTTACAAAGAATGAGAACCAGAGAGAAGGCTATGTGATGACAGAAGCAGAGGTCAAGGTGGGTACACAGCAAGGGTCATGAGTTTAAGGGATGCAAATGATATCAAGAGGCTTTGAAAGGCAAGGAAATGAATTCTCCCTTATAATCTCTAGAAGAAATGCAACTCTGTCAACTCATTTTAGACATCAGACCTCCAGAACTGCAGGTAACATATTTGAATTGTTTTAAACCACTAAATTTCTTATAGCATCAACAGAAAACAGATGATAAATCCATTCTTCAGTACAAGATTCACAGCTCTCTTTCAAATAGTCACAAAACAGCTTGCTAGCCTATTCTTCATGGAAGGCTGACTTAATCCATTCTTGTAGATCAAATAGCTAGGCTGAAATCAAGAATGGGTATGAGTCATAATATATGCCTCTATAGTCTATTGAAAAAGGACTTGGTATGAAAATTAGACTGTAAGTACTGACTTCTATTGTCTATTAATTGAAGATTCTTTTAATATTGTGTCAGTCACCTTATCAACCAATAAATTTTCTCCTAAATCTAAATGTAACTTTTTCATAAAAATGGTAGAAATCATATTTGTTCTCACCTACAGTTTCATCAATGAATTACATGTGGTCTCTAGTCCATATATAGATTCAATCTGAGAGACAGCTTCAGGATGTAATATCATTACAGAATAATTTTTATAATAACCATTCATTTGCAACTAAACTGTTATTTTATATTATTTATACATAAATACACTGTAAATATAATTAAATATAAATATAATTGAGTGGGTGGTCTTTAAGCAGAAAATAGCATTATTTGTAAATCTGCTATGTTCCGTGAATTAAATGTATTCTCAAAAAAAAAAAAAAAACCTATATAATCAGCACAATATTCTTTTTGCCTTCTGCACATTTTCTTAACTGTTCCAAATTCTGGCCTTAGGTTATGTCCTTCTCTATGTAATTCATGTTTATGGCCTCAATAAAGCTATATTTCTAAATACAATTTATTCTAAAAATGTGAATCTTCCCCATTACAACAGCATCCAAATAATACTTTAGCTTTCCAAATTCAATATCGTGTTTTGTAATTGCTGTTAAATCATCTGTAGTATCCAGTCTTCTGCTCTAAGATTATAATTTCAAAGAAATGGTGGATATATGTGCTTGAGTTTTTAGTGATAACAGCAGGGCTTCCCAACCCAATAGAATGCACAGAACCTTTAAATACATGTAAGTGAATGCTCTTGACCAGATTTCTGGCTACTCTAGAACCTACCTGACCAAAATATGGCTGTTTCTCAAAACATGGAAGTTTTGGAAATCTCCTAAGTATTTTGCACCATGCTGGTCATTTCATTGGAGTTCAATGCATATTTGTTCTCAACAAATAATAACAAAACTACTGTAATTTCTCATACACACATGACCTTCGGGAAAAATAGAATACTTTGTATAGAATTATGATTTATAAAGTATTTTTACAAATGACTTCATTTGACTATCACAAGATAGACACTATTACTGCTGTTTTCAAAATAAAGAAGCTAAGAATTACAGCAGGTTATTTCCCAAAGTTATCAAATGGAAGAATCAGACTAGAAACTAGAATTTCTAACTCTACTTTTATTGATCTCTCTTTTTCCCCCATAATTACTTAAGACCTTCAATATTAATAATGGTGATTCTAAAATCCAGATTAAAATGTAAATGATCTCATTCTTTAAATTTCAAATAAAAACTTAAAACCTTGTATTCTAAGATCAGGACTTTTCTATTTTTGAGATTTATTTTATGCTATAATTTAAAAAATATATATTAAAATAGTATCATAAATTAACAAAATACTACCAGAATTTATCATATTCCTCACTAAGGATAAAACCCAAGTGGCCTCACATTATTCAACATAAAAGTTTTTAAATAAGTTTTACAGTCAACTTGCTGAATCAGCAAACTGTAGCCTCACTGGAGAAGCACTACAAGGTGTTTGAAAATAAGAGAATGGTTCAAATAGAGAAACCAGATGCATTATGAAAAATGCTTAGGGGTCTGCATGGCTGGAGGATAAAAAAGACATATACTTCTCAGCCCTCAGAGGAATATGAAAGCTAAATTCTTTTATGCTTATATCACCTATTGAAGTTATCAAGTTCCTCCAGGAGGAATCAATAAGACAGCTGCATACTTAGACTGGATAGCAGTAAGTAATCTATTATTCCACTTTTTAAATATAAAATGAAGTATAATTTATTCAAATTCAGAGTAGTGATAATCCAGTAACCTATGCTAAGCAACATACAAGCCTACTTAAACTAAGCTAATATCATTATCATTCTGGGTGCACATAGAATACAGCAAAAAAAAAAAAAGAAAACAATGTGTCATTCACTTTGTGAATTTACTGTTACTTAATGATTGTCAGTTTAATAAGACAATTCCTGAAAGGAATGATTCTCCAGGAAGCATGTGTGCAGGAAGGAGATTAGCCATATTCTACACATTAGAAAGTTTAATTTTCAGTGTTCTCTCTTTGTTTAGTCCAAAGAGTTTCATTAAGACAGATTTCTATTTCTCCTCTATTTCCTGCTGGTTTTTGTGAGCGATTACCTTTAAAATGAAAATAACTTGATGGAATGATAAGAAGGCTATGGAATGCAATTAACAATCAACTCTAGAGGTAGAAATCTGACTGTGCCCCTTATTAACTGTGTGACATTGGGCAACTGACTTAATGACCCTTACATCTCAGATTTGCATCTGTAAAATGGGTGGTAAAAACATCATATCTACTCAACATAGTTTTATTGTGGTTTTCTAATCAGATGACACATTTAAAATGCTTATCAGTGTCTAGCACTCCATCATCTTCAGCAAAAACAAAAACAAAAACAAAAACAATGTGTCATTCACTTTGTGAATTTACTGTTACTTAATGATTGTCAGTTTAATAAGACAATTCCTGAAAGGAATGATTCTTCAGGAAGCATGTGTGCATGCTAACATACATGTTTCATGTTAACATACATGACAAGAAAAATATTCCAAATTTGTACAATAGTAGAGTTGTTGGATAATGAAATTTAATTTTAGGTTTAGAGATTTAGCTACATTAAAAATTACGTATTGTTAGGTGAGCAGTAGTCTATTAAAGTAGACTCTAAACTCTATTGCAACATTTTTCTATTATCCCAAATACAAACACAAATTTTAAGATGAAAAAGTCACAAAACACAATAGGGAGAAAAGGAAAATTCAAACTCAGTTCTGTATTTTGGCCTCTCCCACAACCTTCTCACTGAGGTCACAGTGGAGTCAGATAGCCCAGTTCTGCTTCTTCATATGACTGTCACCCTGAGGAAATTACTCCAGTCCTTTGAACTTCAATTTCCTCATGAGTCAAGTGAAAGCAGTTATTTCTTTTTCCAGAAGTGAGGTGAGCTTTGCAGAGCCTGGTATATTTCAGATGTTAAATAAGAGGAAGTTATTCTAATTGCTCTCATAGTCCCTATCTCAAAGATCTCTTGTGTATATCTATACTTAATACTGGAGAATATTTGGTATAATGTTATCATATCACACAACTTTAAAATTTTTATAAGGAGATAAAATTTTATGAATATATTAATGCTTTAAATACTATTATTTCATGTTAACATACATGACAAGAAAAATAATAGAATTTGAGAGAGTAGTGTAATCTTTAAGGACAACTAACAAAGTCTTAAAAAGCAAGACATACAGAAATGGAAAGTTCTTTTTCCAACCATTTGGCAGATGCTTCCACTGTTCCTGCCATCATCAAGAATAAAAGATACATTTCAGGAATGTTATTGAAGTAGAAAAACTGCAACTAAACATAAGACTAAACTGAGAACAAGACTAAACTGAGAAGAAAGCAAGATGAAGAGAACAGCAAATATGAGGAGCAAAAAGAGAAATCAATTAAAAAAAAAACACCTTCTTATAATGCAAATTTGGAACTACCTTATACAAACATGTTTTTTAAGATATGGTGAAAATTTTCCAAGAAGTTTTAATCTTTAAAGTGAATTTCACTGAGGGCCCTCTATGACTGAAGCTCTGGCTACTATACTAGATTTTCTCTAAATATACAGGGTGAAATAGAAAAAAAATAATGAAAGATGGTATATAAGCACCATAATCCAGGTAGATTGTGACACTGTTCAAAGAAATGTCAAAAACCTCTAAAGAAAGAAGTTCGATCTTCCCACTCACGCCATTCAAACCTAATAATACAGAGAAAGCTAATTTGTAAAGATGGCTTATCTTAGTATGAATACACAGACATGTACATATATATGAACATACATATGTTCCAAAGCAAACATATCTTTGGAAAAAGTATATCTCACCTTAATATTACCATATAAGAATTTTCAAGATAAATAGAAATCAAATTTCTAAAATAATCATCCAAACAAACAAAAATTCTTTAACAACTATGGCAAATCAACTGGAAGATTTACTTCCCAAATTGAATAATCAGATGATCTTTTTCCCATAAAAAGAATGCCTGGCATGTGAAAGTTATTTACATAGAAATCTTTGCGTGATCTCTTATTTATTTTTGTAAACTTATTTTCTTGAAATTGTATCCAATAAGAGTTTCCTCAGACTGCCATTAGAGGGCATGAAAGAATAATTGTGGAGATCAAAACCATATAGTCCCCCAAATTAACCCTAAAGGAAAGAACCATTTGATTTTTATTTTGAAAGAATAACTTACTGACAATGGATAACAGAAATCATTTGTAGGTAAGGGCCCTGAGGAAAACAGTCATTCATAAAGAATTTAAGGTGTGGATAGTTATTTTATATTCTAAAAATAGAAGCAGATAACTAATATTTTAAGAAGTTTAGTGTAATAATCTCAAAATTTGTCCTTATCCATTAGCAAGTGCTAGAACACATGATGGAAAAATAAGAAAAAGAAAGAAGAGGTGATCAGGAAGGGGAAAAGAAGCACACAGAGAATTAGAGAAGTAAAATCTGATCTCATATTGTGACTCATGACAGGTGAAAAAAGTCTGAAGAAAAAAATCAGAGATCTATTGCTCTTTGAAAAACTTAGGATCAATTTCATAACTTCAAAGTCTACACCCACCTAGCCAGCACAACTTCCCTCTTACCTAAGGGCAATGACAAATAAAACTCAGATTAAAACAAAAACAAAAACAAAAACCCCATCAACTCAAAAATGATAAAATAAATCAAATCTTCCCATTCTTTTCACAACTTAATGTTTTAAAGGATTTTAAATACATATTTGATCCATAAATGTCATGGTCAAAACTTGAAAAATAAATGGATCTATATTAAATTAGAAACATAACTATCCCATAAAAAATATAAATGTCATTGAAACTAATGCCAATCTAGTCAACTTGGCGGAAAAACATTTACAGCTTATATGTCAGATTAATATAAACCCGTTATATAGGATGCCTCCTTCATAGCAATCATTCCTACATTTACTGAATTCCAGAATAAATTTACCATATCAATCCCTTTCTTTAAATTACAAAACAGTAAAATCCCAAGATCACCTTCAAACAGAAGGAACACAGCTTCAGCATGTTTCTATCACACTATGAAGACTGTTAAGGCTCCCTATAGAGCACTTTTACTTAAATTCTATAAATTTCCTGCTTAAATTTTCAAACAGGGGAAACCAGGGATACATATGAGAACATAAACCCACCTTTTGGTGAAGGTTCTGTACTAGTATGTATTGCTGAAGGGTGTAAAAAGGGTCATAAAGGAATTGGAATTAGACTGAAGAGGATCTCAGACTCCATATTCTATTTGTAAACACAGACCTCTGTAAAGTGCTCAGAGACAAATGGGGGAAACATTTCCAACTTCATGGGATTGGAAGGAAGCACTTAGAAATGACTTTTACCCCTTTGAACCCATTCTAACTGACCAATAAGTATATCTGACAAAATTCCATAATATAAATGAAATAGGTAGCAAACATGGTGTCTCATTGCTTCTTATTTCCATGTCCTACTTCATGTAACATGTAGACAAAAATCATATAAAAGCTTAAAAAATATATAAAAAATTTTATAATGTTATCCTTTGTGTTAAATAGGCCAAACAATATTTTTCTTTGCTGATACTTCCTGTCTTTAAGAAGTACACAAAACAGCAATGTATAGTTAAAGGAAGTTAGGAGTTTCCTTTATCTGGATTTTTTTTTAGTGATGGCTTCCTTTTTGATTCAAGTACATTCCCACCCACCTGTGAGATTTCCAAATCCCTGTGCTCTATTTTTTCTGTTAACTATCATAAGTATTATCATTATATTTTTATAATTCATCTTCTCAATACTGTAAGTTATTTAATGGTAGAAACTGTATTCCAAGAACAGAAGTTGATACAGGAAAAGTCCTTGATACATGTTTGTTGTTTTAATCTGATTAAAGAAAACCACAAAAGTCAAATAAAGATAGTTTCATGTCTATGTTACTATGCTTATCTATTTGACAAAATTGATTAAGCATCTTTTATGTGCCAGAGACCATCACAGGCACTGAGAACACAACAATAAATGGTTTCAAATTTCCCTTGACTTTACAGAGTTTTTAACTTTTGAATAGTAGACAGTAATAAAAATGCGTTTGAAAATAAAGAGAAAGATATATCCTAGAAACATAAAAGTGGGCTAACACATAGCAATGAACAGGAGCTCCTACCTTCACACAAAAAAATTTTAAGGAACATGAAAAAGTTAAAAGGATAAATGAAGTCTATCTATAGTCTCATGAAGATGTGGTAAAATGTCTAAAATTAAGTTTACGTACTGTCTTGACATAAAAAAACAGGATTCTCCAATGGTCTAATTTCAAGTTCCTCTCCCCATGCTACTGCTGTTATAAGGTCCCCTAAAGGTAGAACTCTCCTTATCAAACAGACCAAATGCAGATCCTGCTTATAAATGGATAGTATGTTTCAGTTTCCTACCAGTGCTCACGGTTATTCAAAGCAGCCTATCACATCTCTCAGGAAGCAGGGGACACTCCACACTTTTGATACTACAAGCTGTCCTCCCACAGTCCCTGCTTGGTCATTCTATTCCTGAATACAACCCCTATTAGTCCCTCATGGTGTATAACATTCTTCTTTCCAGGCTGTGAGTTGATGTGACTAATAAACTGTCAATTTCATCTATTCAGTGTTGAATGTAATATATTTGGCCATCCCCATAACCCAAAGTGGGAATCCCTCCTCACCAACAGGATGAATATGAAGCAGTTCTACATTTCCAGCTGAAAACTCATATCAAGAAAGACAGGTGCCAAGAATTTTCATGCAAAGAATGTTAGCTTTGGATTTTGGGACTCAGTCACCTTAATCTATACAAGGAGAGTGGGTCTTAATACTTACCTAGTTTATTTCAAGTAAAACAATTTTTACAGTGTTCTCAGACACATTGTAAAATACAAAACATGGATATAGAGGTACCTTCCCCATCTCTCAAATGGTTTCCTATGATTGCTTTGTAGGTATCTTCTCATTTACCCCAAATTTCTTTATCCTAACTAAAAATCTTCTTAAGTTTTGCCAGGTTGAAGTATTTATTTAAATATATGAATATCCATAAAACCCCAACACATTTTGACACTAATTAATTAGCATCTATCCCTGCTGTTTTCTGAGTTTTTCCTCCCCAACCAAAAATAAAAGCCTTAGTCACTATAACATATTGCTTTGCAACTCCAAATTATTGTACACAAATAATAAATCTTGATCAATGAAGACACATTGATCCTTCCTCTAGCCCTCTAATAATTTATTCTAGACTAAATAATTATGAATGATAAAAAACTATTTTTATTTTGATTTGACACAAAGTTTAAACATTGTAAGGACGTTACTCAAGTGGAAATATATTTAAACACATTCTAAAGTTTTGACATGAGAAACATGTCAAGGCTTGGTTTTGATTATTGCATACTAGAATTAAAAGGTATATATGTATTTGAATAGAAAGTTCAATTTATAGCAGAACCTATTCAGAGCCACTGTTTACTCTCTGTATGCAGGTTCTAAACCATCAAAGCTTCATCATTTTTCAGCATCAAAAAACATGAAGCTTTATGGCTTGGCCAGGCATCACACAGCCCTAGAGCAAAATGATCAAGTTCTGAGTCTGCTGATTGACTGGATGGATTAGACAGACTACTAAAATGCCTCCAAAGCTATCAATTAAATAATAATAATAAATCCTTTCAATGATGGATACACTGTTTTCTACTCAGTACTCTTCATAATACCTTTTATTTAACATTTATTCTACAGCATAAAATAACTTCCAATTAAAAATTTATTTCTATTTATAGATATACCTGTATGATTTTAGAAACTGACTGTATCTAAGTGGCTAAAAAAAATACCATTAGTGTACTACAAAGGCAACTGACTGTCCTGGAGTCATATTTTACTTGGATGCCCTAATGATTTTTAATATTTGAATCTTACTGCTTCTAAGAGGACAAGTACTCTTATTTGCCTGAGGATTTCTAGTCCCTCTCTCTTACACTTGGTTTGATTCTTCTCTCTGTGTGCATCAATGTGCCTTATTCACAGGATTTTGCTTCTGCAGAAACATCTTTAGAAAGAACGTGGGTGTGGGAAAAAAAAGCACTAAAATGAAAAGTCAGATATTCTGATTGCTAATCCTTCTTCTAACTACCTATGTGACCTTGAATAATTCCTTCATTTTTCTAGATCTCAATTATATTTACTGAGAAATAAAAATCTTGGCTAATTGCTGATATCACATCTAATATAAGTCCCCTTATATCTCTTATAATTGTGTATGATGACTAGAACTTGTATATCATAAAAACCAAAAAGACAAAATTAATTAGGCTTTTCCATACTAATTAGTCTTCACTCACATTGCAGTTTTAGGTATCTTTGATATTGTCTATTCATTACAAAGAAATTGTTGCCATAGCTCTCAAAAAATTTTTTTTTAATATTTTAACCATCTAAAATCCATCACCAAAATTTTTGAAGTCACTGTGGTATTAGAAAATTCCTTTTATCACACATTCATTTATAATTTGCTAGTAATTTCTTTTAAAATAATGAGACTACTAGGATTTCCTTTAAAAAAAAAAGAGATAAATAATGTGTCATTGTAATATTATGGAAGAGTTTCTTCATTCAAATTGTCATGTTATTCTGACTACAGTAGCATTAGATTTACATTTTTTAATACAGAAAGCATTTAAGTAAAAAGAAACATTACATTTGCTTAAAACTTTTTTAAATTGTTTTTAAACCTTGCTTTTAAATGTTGGAGATTTCAAAGCACAGTTCACAGTCCTGGTGGCTTCCTTAGTGCCATAGTCTGTAGAGTGCTGAGACTCCAGCTGTGCCCAGTGAATGCCGAGTCTCCATAATAAAGCACATTGAGAAGGAAGGTGGCAGATAAATCATTGGTAAAGACAGGCTCAGGAATCCCCTCAAAAGACTGGACATTTTTCTACATTCTGAGGCACCTAAGAAAAAATTATTATTCCTAAAATATCTGCAGAATTACAAGTGTAATTCTAGTCACATTCCACTCAATATGTTCAAAATTTTCAGATTAAAAGTCATTTTATGTTTAAATTTAAAGATTTAGCTAAGGTTCTAAAAAGAACTTCAAGATGTATTTACATTAAAGTGTGTAATCATCTGATTTTAGAGGAAAAGCTTTCAGTTCTTCACCACTGAGTATTATATAAGCTGTGTGTTTATCAGGTATGACCAAAAAATGATGAGATAACCTTTTATCCCCATTTTACTGTGTTTTTATCTAAATGTCTGCTGAATCTTTTCATATGCTTTCTCTGCATCTTTTGAAATGATTGATCATGTTTGTCCTTCCTTTTGTTGATGTGACAGCTACAATCACAATTTTATTTTAAATTCAAAACCGAAAGTACAATATAAAAAATACTGAAGCTATAGGTAATATAATCAGTCACTCCAGAATCAGTTGTCAAAGCTTTCTTTACTGTCTTTATCATAAAAAACATTCCTTTTATTAGAAAATGGAAATAAACTTTTTGCCTCTGTGGAAGACAGTTGGGTACAACCACTATGTAGAAATTTTTGATAGAAAGCTTCTGAATGATTATAATGAATAATGTAAATATTCTACTGATTTTCTTTCTTTTCAGTTTTTGAATAATATATACAGCAAAATATATGCAACCAAAGCATGCTAGTTAAAACATTAATAAAATATGTTGAAATTCAAACATTTGGGAAAGTTTGCCTTAGATGGATGAAAGTGATATAGAGTTGTGGTTTTCCTCAATGAAAATTGTATTATTTATCGCCTAATAGAAATCTTTCTTTTCTGAATTAAACAAAAGGCACTAATTTTGCTAGAACAAAAAAACATCATTTCACTATTGTTTGATTCTTCCACTTAATGCCTGCTGATCATGGCAACAGAAATCACTTCGAATGAATTTATTTCACTATCCAGTACACAGTAAAACATACAACAGATACCAATTCAATATTTATTTTAGAAACAGACACTAAAATGATCACATTCCAAAGGAAATTATTATTGAGGATTACAGACAAAACTATTAGAACTAACAAGTTGAGGGAACTGAAGAGTGAGAAGACCAAAGATGACAGCGCTATCAGGTCAGATGGAAAAATTTTCCTCGAGCAAAAATATAAAGTAATTCTAAAGGAATAAAAAAATAACAATAGAAATTTGGCAAATAAATAATGCAGTTCTTTCCTAGAACATATATTAATGGCAACATAACTCGAGGGTGATCACTGTACTTAGGTTCTTCCCAAAACATGTATGTCAAAGGGAAAAGTAATTATGTCATTCTATTTCTCATATTTTTTTCTGTCCTTGAGCATTCTCAGTGTAGAGTAAGGAAATCATACATAAATGAAGTTATGTTCAAGAAAAATCTATACTCCAGACAACTCCACATAAATACTATAAGTTATGTAGGTATGGGAGAAAGACAGAGACAGAAGAGAGAGACAG
The DNA here is from genome assembly GCA_004363575.1 of Solenodon paradoxus. Lineage (NCBI taxonomy): Eukaryota > Metazoa > Chordata > Mammalia > Eulipotyphla > Solenodontidae > Solenodon > Solenodon paradoxus. Next base: position 54,219 of record RJWH01000185.1, on the reverse strand, counting down.
AGAAGAGAGAGAGAGAAGAGAGAGAGAGAAGAGAGAGAGAGGAGAGAGAGAGGAGAAAGGAGAGAGAGGGAGAGAGGAAAGAGAGAGAGGGAGAGAGAAAGAGGAAGAGGGAGAGGGAGAGAGAGAGAGAGAGAGAGAGAGAGAGAGAGAGAGAGAGAGAGAGAGAGAGAGAGAGAGATATCAAGGGCCCCTTGAAGAAAGAAAACACTAAGCAATCATACCTGAGTCTGATCAACCTCTTAATCCCGCAGCCAAGTTATAGAGAACACAGAGTAGGAGAGAACTTGTTGAATTGTCATTCCCTCAGGCTCTTCAACAAATAAATTGTGAAGAAAAGAAAGAGGTGAAAAAGAAAAGTGTAGATTTAAAGAAATTTTATTTAAAAATTATTTTTTTAATTAGGGCAGGATTAAACTAGATTGTGGTGATGAACCCTTCAGGGATAAAATTATAAGGATGTGATGACTGTAAAAGTCAAAATAGTGATTGCTTTTGGGAAAAGGAAGGGACTATGATTGGAAGACCAAGTTCTATTTTTTAAACTTGGTGACAGAGAAATAATGTTGACTTAAAAAATCCATTAAGCCATGCATTTGTGTAATTTCTGTATCTGTGCTTCATTTATAAGAGAAGGATTAGAAGAAAAGCCTTTGTGGAACAATTCAGCTGCAATTTTAAAAATTTAATGACATGACACAAAAAAAAATCAGAAAAAATATGTATCTTTCTTAGAAGAAAATAATTCATCATGATGTAATAGGTGAAATCAAGTCCAAATTCATGTCTTTTAAAGTAATGTAGAGATTGCTTATAAAATAAATCAGTAAACAATTCCAGTGTTGCTGTAAAGACTGATTAGTCAAAATCATTTAACAAGAATGCTGGGCTCATTGCCTACTTGGAAGCTCTTTTTGGATTATATGAGGCTGTTAATTTTTCTTATTACTTAACTGAACCAAATGATCAGCTTGCAAATAGAATATGGGCAATTTAAAAAAATCTTAATAGTTTTATATGGATTCAGAAGAAAGGAAAACACTTTAACAATTGAAAAGTAGTAGGCATAGGTTAATATATAAGTGAATTAAACATATTTTAATGACATGCTATAATGTCTATAACTAAAATAAAGACAAAAACAGCATCTAAACTAAACATGAGAATGACAGGCAATACCCATTACTTCTTTGTTGGTTCAAATACCAGTAAAATTTAAAAATGATACATGTCTAATTTAGAGCAGTAAAACACATAGTTGCTAAATATATTTTAAATTGTTTGAAGAATAATTGACCTTGAAAACAAATATAATAATATTCAAATTTAACAAATGTTATCACCTGCAACAAAAAGACATATTTGCACATATAATCTCTTTAAGGAAAATAAATACCTGTTTTTGAATTTGACTTCATAAGGAGTCTAATTATTTTAAGCTTTCTATTAATATGAACTAAATAAAATGTTTCATTTTAAAAGCACAATCACTTGGCAAGCACATATGAAGAAAATTAAAGCTTACATAGATAAAACAAACGCAACTTTAAGCCATTCAGACTTAGAAAACAAACTTTTCTAGCTAGGAAAATTCAAAATGAAAGAAAGGAGTTTTTTAAAAAAACTAATTATAGTCACCTAAGATTTATAAAGCATTCATTTTCCCTTGTATCTCATGTTAATTATGCTATAATAATACAATGTAATTTATTTTATATTTATATACATATCATATATACACACATATTTGACTCCTGAAAAATGTAGAGGGCTAGAGGCAGCTATATCCCTTCTCCATTACAATAAAAAATCTACTTATAACATTTGATTCTCCCCAAATTTAGCTATAATCATTCCTTGGTATCTGCGGATATGGAAATAAACTGTGTTATTGAAAAAAAATTATGTAAGAGTAGAGCCTCACAGTTCAAACCCCTATTGTTCAAGGGACAAATGTATGAAGGTGTGTGTATGTATATACCCAAAGCATGTATTTATGTATGCATGTATGTATTACATATCATATACAGGATGTATATACTGCTTTGGGAATATTTCAAAGTGAATCTAAAATCTTTTCTAGGTCCATGACATAATACATTCTAGTACTTTAATAATTAAAGTTTAAAAGGAATCATTCATTATTTTCCATATCATCCATCATTTCAGGTCTTACTGACCTCACACCTGGTAATCCTGTGATTATCCGTTTTCTCACTATTCCTGCAATTTCCAGATATCTTCACTTTATCTGTTCATCTTAATGTTCTTAGGTGATTCCCTTGCCACTTACTGGCCTAAGAACCTAAATTCTTCAATTTGGATTTTTAGATGTTTCACCTATCTTCCACATGTACATTCAATAGATATCCAAGTACTCCAGGGACTGAATCAGAAACTGACAGAGATGTAAAGATTAATGGGACATTGACTGTATTTAAATGACAACAAAAATAATAGCAGTGGCAATACTATGTGGAGAGTGCTGATAGTGCAGAGAGTGATACCACGGACTTGCAGATTATTCAGTCTAGTCCAAACAGGGCAGAGGGTCAAGGACAGGGAACTAATAAGGATGAAGGAAACTCAAAGGAGACTTTCCAAAGGAAGTAAAGGAATCCTATCAGGGGAGTCTTTATACATTACACTAAGAAATCATAATACTACTCTGAATGTTTGAAAGTTTTTAAGGAGTGACATGACAAAACACAGGACTTAGAAAAAACTCCAAGGATGCAATGTGGCAAATGAACTGAAGATCAAGACTGGTAATAGGAAAACCAGTAAGGGAATGAATGCTATAATTTAAATAATAAATTGTATAGGCTTAAACAAAGAAAATAGCCGTGGAATTAAAGAAAAAGAATCAAAGAAATTTAAAATAGAATTGGCAGGATATGATTTAAGATTAACTGTGGGAGAATCTAGGATTTGAATAATGTGTGAGTATTAGGTATGGTTCACTGAGAGTGTGGATGAAGTAGGAAAAGCAGGCCAGAATGAATGTGAGTTCACTTTCTATCACACTGAATGTGAAGTGCTGTGGGACTGATAAGGAGTAATATCAGTAGAAGATGGAATCTCTCCTCTTGCAACACCTCTCTCAATATGAACAACACGTAGTAATTTGAGAGTTGTCCATATAAAGTAGCTGATGCCATGAGTCTAAATTGTTATTAAAGTGGGAAAAGTGGAAAGACCAGGAGAAAACCAAGAGACTATGCTATTATAGCTTGGTGAAGAGTTTATATTAGTGAGAAGTGACTAACCAGGAGAAATGCTCTAAAATGATCATATCAACTGAAAAATAAGCTTACAAATCTATAGAAAATTAAATATGAAACAGAAAATATTGTAGATATTCTCCAGGAAAGAAACAGAGCAGTAACTGAAAGGATACCAGTGACTATGTCTAAGGAAGATACCTGAGCAGGTAGAGCTAATGGAGAGAGGTGGGGGTCGGGGGAGAGGGAGAGACAGACAGAGACAGAGAGACTAAATATACAAGGGAAAGGCAGAAATGAATTTTGGATGATAAGACTCAGGGGATAACATCCTCTCTAAGGAAGAGTGCTATTTCTCTTTCACTAAAATTGCAGGAAAGGAGGGAAAACTAAATATTTATACAATATGGTAGTGATTATTTTTATCTCCCAATGCATTTTCACCAGGGACTGGATATAGATTCAAATTGAATTTAGAAAAAAATGCTATCTGCTTATATCTGTGTATTTTGAAATATAGTTATTTTCCATCGGAGATATTTGTCAACTTGCCAACAAATTAAATGAAATTATTCATAAGTTTGTGAAAAGTTTGGTGTATAACTGTGGACATTCTAATAAATACCTAAACTAACTTAGATTCATTTTAATAGAATAATCTCTTTAAATAATCAGGTTACTAAGTCAGTGTATGAGATAGCAAAAGACACAAAGCAGCACTGAAGAAACCCTCAGAGGAGGACTGTAGAGATGATTGAACTGAACCTGGCAGGAGGAGCTAGGAAATGAATTTGCTATGTAGTTAAATGATATAGGGAACCACTATGCGCTATGGCATGAGACAAACATGAATACATTCTTGCATGGGAATAAACAGCAAGGTTGGAGTCTTTTTTATATCTAATGCTTCATATATTTGGTGAATTCTGGTGCTTGAACACTGAAGTTGCATGATTTCTGAGGGATTATTATAGGGCATAATCCCATGGTTTTATTTAGATATTTAGATAGTAGATATATATCCATGTCAGGTTCAGAGATGCATCCTATTTGTAGCAGAATTTGTGTTTTGGACTCTAATGTTATCTTATCTTAGTCCACACTGATTCTAGAGCTAGACCATCTGGAGTTTTATACCAAGAGAAGATAAGAGATGGCAGATAAACAGACCTACATTTAACTTTGCTCCTTGAAGTGTATCCTGGGTGACTTTTTTCCTTCCATCATAAAAATGAAACATTTAGGAAAATATAAAATTGGTTTACTAAATAGGTTGTACCCAATTAGAAAATGATCATAAGTGAATTTGTCTTATAATATTTTTGTTCTGATTACGATATTTAATTAAATAAGATTGAGACTTAATTTTCATTTAGCACACTCTTCCCTTGTATGCAGCTATAAAACCTGAACAGAATGATTAGAACATCTATTTTAGGACTCTGAAAATTAAATAGTACCAGGCATATTGGAAAAGAACACCAAAATTGAAAGTACCTTCAAACCAGCAGTACATTTACCTTATTCTTCACCTTGGGAACCCACAGTCTGCAATCAACACAATTTTAAACGTGAAGTTGACAGTAGCCAAGACCTTTAAAAGAAGCTCTCAAAATCTGGTAGAAGGAGCAGGGTTAGAGGATAAGGGAAAATTCTCATATTTTGTATGTTTTCTTCCTCATATCGCCTTCTCTGCACTTAAGAAGTGGTGACAATGATAGTGCTGCAAATGAAACTTTTCAGTAATCTAAATTTCTAATGGAAATAACCTTCTTCCACAATCAGAAGAGTGTGAATGAGGTAAGCTTCCTATTTGTATCCCTTGTCTGTTATTTTAAGACACAGAAACAATCATGGAAAACACACAAAAGAGCAGGTAAATGAGTATCAGCTTTCTAGTGAAAGGGCCTAATAATGAAGTCCCTGGGAACCACAAGATACCAGGAGATAATGGAGGGGGGTCAAGACTGGGAAAGGGGACTCCAAGGGGAACAGGACTCCCTAAATCTCTTTATGAATGAGGTTTTCCCCCTTGCAATACACATATTGTTCCAGTGCAACTCGGGGAAGATTTTCAGTACTGAGCATATAGATCATTGCCAGGTTTTGGGTTGGCAAAGAGGTCACACACATGAAAGACAAACCCAAATAACACCGAAAAATCTTAAATAATAGAACTTCTAATGAAACCAGCATACACAGAAAATGGCGTGAGCTTGTGGCTTAAATGGCACCAAGTCAACAGTCTGCAAAACAAAAAAATGGCAAAATTTTGAGTAGGATTTAAAGAAGACCTAAAAGCTACTACTTAATATTCAAAATGTCCAATACTTAATCACAAATTATTGTGAACATTCTTTAAATCAATGGAAAGATAGACTCAAGAAATAGAAGAAATAAAAGGAAAAATTTTAACTGAAAATTGTAACATATAAAACATCATTGATGTTCTGAATAACGGAATGATATGACAGAGGGAAAAAAGATCAGTGAACTTTGAAAATAAATCAGTAAAAAGTATTCAATCTGAACAACAAAGATGCAAGGATTAAAGAAAGGAACAGAGTTTCAGGGACTGTGTGGAACCTTACCAAAAAATAATACAGTTGGGCCCTTAAAATATCAGAAGAAGAAAACATAGAGTATACTGTAAAAAAAAAATGAAGAAATAAGAATTAACTATTAGCTAAATTTAGAAGAAGACATAAGACTACAGATTGTAGAATCGTAATGCTCCCAATAGGATGAACCCACAAAACAAATATAATCATAGTTAAACTGTAAAAAAACAACTGTATATTCAAAAACATATTGAATACAATCAAATAAAAATGATATATCAATGACAGATAAAAAGGGTTCAGGTGACTTCAAAGTTCACATCAGAAATGGTGGTAATCGGAAGGAAATTAAATAATTTTTTTAAAGTGTTGAAAGAAAGGAACTAACAAGAAATGGTAAATAAAAAGGAACTAAGATTTTGTGGTCATCTGACATGTTCTAAGACTTGCTAAATTTTTTTTTCAGGCATAAGGATAATGACACCAAAAGGGAATTTTTAACATCAAAAATGAAGTGAAAAGAAATAGCATAATTTTGGTAAGTAGACTTTTTCTTTTGTGTTCTTTAAAATGTGAGTGAAAGTTAAAAGCATAAAAAATAGCACTGTTTGAAAAGTATTTTAATGTTCATAAATGTTAATACACCTGATGAGGTGGTGGTAAGATAAAGGACTATATCTTCAATGTAATAAGGCTCTATATTCCACTTTTAATAGCAAAATATTTATTCTAACCTGCTGTAAAGAAAAGCTATGTATATTGTGATCTTTTGAGCATTAACAAAATTTGGAAATATGTGTAGCAAAAATATAATAGATAATTTTAAATGGAATATTTAAAAAGTTCAAATAACCTTAAAAGAAGCAATGAAAGGGAAACATGAATCAAAGTGAGAGACAAAATTCCAAGTAAACAAAATTAAATTAATTTTGTATGGTCATAGTATATAAATATAAATGAGGGGGCAATGAAAGAATTGTTTAAAAAGATAATCAAACTATATTTTATATTCAAGATATTTATATAATGATATATAAATTAAAGTAAACTGAAGGGGAAGATATACTTGAACATTACTTGAACATTCAGAAGTAAACAAAGAGAAAACAGAACTGAAGTTACTAGTAAGGAATGGGAATGAGGTTGAAGATAAGTCATGGTGATGTCCAATGGACAATGATGAAGAACTGTTGGTAATTTGGTGGTAGACAGGGTGTATCGACATATATTTGAGGAATAGGGAACCTGCATATATTGGTTTATGTTATTCTGTAAAGCAAATTTAAAGTAATAAATATTATATTAAAAATAAAATAAAAAAAGAAAACAGAGTATTTGATATCATGAAGTATTCCTTGAAGCACAGAAAATTACCAAGGATTAAAGTGAGCATTATATAATGATGAGTCCATTCAGTAAGACATAAAACTCCTAAAAGCAAATGTACATGAAGGCAGAACTTTAAAATACTTGAAGCTACAGCTACTAGAACAAAAGGAGAAACATAAAAATATACTGTAAACTTCAATATTTCTCTATCAGTAGTTAATTATCACAGATATAAAACAACTAAAGACTTCATAAACCAATCGGATCTAAATGATATTTATAGAGCACTTCATCCTACAAAAGCAGAATAAACATCCATTTAAAATGCACATGGAATGCTTACCACAATAGACAATATACTGTCATAAAATAAACATTCATAAATGTAAAATAATTTAATTCAAACTAGATATGTATCTTGAGCATAATGAAATAAGAATAGAAATTAATAACAAAAGTAAAGGAAGATCTTCAAATTAACATACTTGGAAACTAAACAATACACTGCTAAATAATCCATGGATCAAATATCTACAGAGAAATTAGAAAATACATTGCACTGAAGAGGAATACACAGCAGGTAAAAACCTGTCAAATATCACTAAGCAGGCCATTGAGAGAAATCTACAGCAACAAATAATCACATCAGAAAGAAGAAAGTTTTCAAGCAAATAATCTTTCATGTTAGGGAAAAAAGGAGTAAAATATACCCAAAGAAAGCCTAAGTAAAGAAATGATGAGTCTAAGAAGAAAAATTAATGAAATTAAAAACAAAATCAATAGAAAATATCAATTAAACCAAATCTGGTTCTTTGTAAGAATAAAAATAATTGATTACCCTCAAACAGGATTGATAAAGAAAATAAAGGGAATATATGAATTAATATTATAAAATGCCACTAAGAATATAATGAAATTGATATCCTCTTAGAGGTTTAGAGTCAAAAACTATATATAACTTTGATCAAAAAGAAATTGGAATGCCCAGACCTTAAAAGCAGTCTAGAGATATAACCATTGTCCTGGGATTCAAGGATAATGAATAGATCCTTCTCATTTTCAATTAGATTCTCTCCAAGGCTCCTGGGAACAAAACTGAAGAAAAAATTGAATTTATTGGTCTAAAAAGTTCCAGAACCTAAGGGAAAAAGTCTAGGCGACTGGTCAATACCACAACTTAAAATTAGGTGAACTGTCCCCTGTACAAGGGACCAGCTGGAGAATATGGTTGAATTCAAATTCAGCACATGGTCATTCAGCTTTCTATGGAGGAAAAAAACATTTCTCCTTAATTCTTATAAGCGTCTCACCTAATGACGATGTCAGTGAGGAAATGCCTTTGTAAGTGCACACCAGGACACCACAAGGACAAGGGGAGTCTCTGCCAGCTACAAAAGCTGCCATCAAGGAACTCAGAGTCAGGGGAGACCTGAATTGGGTGCAGTCTATAACTGGTGCTGGAAGTTTTACCTTAGAACACCCTAGAAGACCCAAACATATTGGCACAGGTGATTTCATCAAATCATGGCTGAGTATGTGACTTGACGAAAAGTGCATTATCTTCTGAATCCAAGCATAAACTATTACAAACTAGCAGTAACTTAGACCTGACATGTCTGAAGAGTATCCCTCAGAACTTAGGGGACTGCATTAAAAGAACAGGACAATGTGGGAGCAAAAGGAAACACAGATGTGAATTAATGAGAATCCAGATCTCTGCCATAGAAGAAACTGGCAAGCACTTTCATGATAATGAGTAATTCCTTCAGATTCTTAAAACAGTTACAATTTAAGCATGTCTTAGCCATACAGTTGGCCAACAGGCATATGAAAAATGTTCATAATCTCTTCTTATTAGACAAGCAATAATAGGCATATCATAACAACCTGGTAATACCTCACACCTGTGAGAATGACTATTATCCAAAAGATGAGAAACACTTGTTGGCGATGATAATGTGAGTAAAGAACCCTTGTATATTGTTGGTTGGAGTATTAATTGGTGTAACCATTATATAAGCAGTATGGAGATTTCTCAAAAAAATAAAAAGAGAAATTTCATATGATTCAGTTATCCCACTTTGGGGTATTTACCCTAAAAATACAAAACCATTAATTCAATATATATGTGTACCTCCATATTATTATTTAGCATTATTTAAAATAGCCAAGAGCTGGAAACAGCCAAGGACTCACTGATAAATGAGTGGGTAAAGAAGATGTGGTTTATATAATAAGGAATACTAGTTTGCTGTTTAAAAGATGGCATCCTTCCATCTGCAACAACATGGCTGGATCTAGAGGGCATCATGCTTAGTGAATGTCAGAAGGAAAAGCCAAACACTGTGGTAGAGAAACAAGACAAACCAGTAAACCAAATATTTTAGTTTGTAAGACCAAGTTATTGATTATCAACAGTTAGCTATTATTTACTGTTGTTATATGTTTTTCACTATAAGAATCTTGTTTATAAGAGATGCCAGTTCTCCAATTCTCATTGGAACTTAATTTTAGCTATAAGCCAATAAAATCTAAATTTAAACCAAAAAAGTAAATTAAAGTGAGAAGTATAAAGAATTGATGTATTTACTGACAACAGAATGATTAGTTGAAAAAAATAAAGAGAATGACATACATTTATGGCCGAGGCATTATGTGATCTGGCCGCCATTGTATTTCTGATGATATAACTACACCAACAATTTCTGTCTCCAATTCAGTAATAATTCAGGAACACTGGCCTTTTCATTGTTCCTAAAATATAAGGGAACTTTGACTGTATTGTTCCTTCTGCCAAGAAATTTCCTTCCCCATAGATCCTTATTATTCTCCTTTTCATGTCCTTCAGACCTTTCTTCAAAATATCTTCTCAGTGAAAACTTCCTTGTCAATTCACTCTAGTAGTTGGACTGAAAACTTCCTTCCACTGCAAGTGCTGCTCTCCCCCTCTCAGACACTCCCTTTCTTCTCTGATTCATCTTACTGTTTATATTTATCCCCTGTGGGGTAGCATGCCAGCATGACTGATACCCAACCTTGATAGTGGGTTCTCAACTGATCAACACTGATCACATATAATACATTGTTCTCTACTGTATCTTCAATATGATATTTAAAGAGAACTTTCTACCAACACTAAAATTGAATCGATATTTTATAAACTAAATATGTGTTTTTTTTCCTTCCTAGAAGGGTTGGTTGTGAAGTGTCGTAGCTCCTGACATTTTTGGCTTTCTATAAATATCTAAGATTGATTATGCTTAAAACTGTATATTGTCAATACTATGAGTTGTTCAAAGCCCAGAAACATACAGAAGACTAGCCAATTGTTTTCTGTGCACCTAGGAGGACCATGGTAGCTGTTCAAAGACAAGATCATGAAAGGCCTTTAAGATTCAAAGCAAGAGAAATATCAGTGAGACCAAGAATCAGGTAGAACAATAAAAATCTGCTTGGCTATGGGAATAAATAGCTTTCCCCAAACTATTTAATTTGAGTTCAAATAACAAAACAAGCACAGAAATTATAGACTTACATACAGGGATTCTCAAAACCATAACTGGTGAGCAGAGCTTTGACCAAGGAAATATCCACCATATTGTCAAACTAAAGGTCTTATTTTCCCCATGGGCTTGTGTTATCTTATTGCTTAACTAAGTGAACAATTAGTTAAGGAGTTTTGACCCAGTATCTGGAGGTACGCCTCAGTACTGCTATCCTTCTCAGATTCACGAATAAGATGACTTAGTGGTATGGGGAAGAATGAGTCATAAGTTCCAGAAGAGGACTATCATAGGTCACAGACCTGAGATGATACCATTCAAAATGGAGTTGTTATTCTATTCCTTATACCAGCTCAGTGTTCCCAAAGAAGACAATATTGTTAAAGCTAAGAGATAGTATCTGCTAAATATGGGTAATTTGTCAGGTGGTTTAAACCTATTTACCTATATTAACTTATTTAAGACTCAGAATCATCCAATAAGGTAGATACAAATATTAAATCTATTTTACACATGAAAACTGTGACACAAAAAAAGAATTAAATAACATCATAAAATCAAACGTAAGATAAGCAATAGATCCAAGTTTAAAAACCAGCAAAGCCCACTCTGTGGCTCAATAAGCTAAGGTGGTAAGGCATAGGCTATGAAAGCCAGTGCACCCAGGTTTAACATCCCACCAAAGGGTGCCAAAATAAAAATTTTAAACTAGCAAGTTAGAAGCCATGTTCTTAACTAAAATGCAGTAGTTCTCAAATAGATGAGGCTAATTCAAAACAAGTTCCTGTGGATATTTTTTATCTTATGAGAAAGTTCTAACCAGTTTAGGCTATGAAGCAAAGAATCCTAGGATTAAGTAAGAACTAAGGATATTGCATTAGGTCTAGAAGCAGGGAAGTCATTAGTTTACTGAATAGAAAATGAGTACAAACTCAACATAATATAAAGATTAATTCAGTGGACTTGGTGCACATTTCAGAAGTGGCTTTTTTTTTGTATTCTTTATTTCTTTTCCTACTAAACAAAGAAAAGAAATGCCAATCAACTAAAAAAACAAACCTTGGTATCTTCTTTGGCCTTCTTTATGCTATAATAATTTTAGATTATCGAAAATATTTATAGATTCTTAAAAATTATCTTCCAATGAATGATTGAAAAATTCTGCAAAACTGCTAGAAAAGTATTGTTGATTTAAACAAAATCTGTTTCATTCCTATTATAAATGATACTTTCCTATGGAAGCATAAGATCTTAATACTCAAACCATGTTTTAATCTATTACCTTGCTCTTTATTATTATTTCCCTTTCAGCAATATGTAGTTTTATCTTTATACTAGTTTTCTATCAAACAGACTTTAAAAGTATATTATGTAGCTACTTTATTTTATATTTTCCCCCTACATCTCAAATATATTTATTTGGCTTCCCCTTAATCACTTGATCCTAACTATACTTTGTTATTCATTTCCTCCTAATATAATTTTTTATACTAAGTATAAAAATGAATGTTTATGTGAAACCAATTCATAGTACTTTTTACTAGAACCAAGTACTTTGCACTGTTATGGATATCCACTAAACTGAAATTTTTAGAAATTTTATGAGCAATAATAATTGGTATATAATTTTCTGAGGGCCACAGGAATAACTGGTAGAGTATATTGTTTCAAATAGTGCAAATCCAACATTAAATAGGTTTTTATAAAATAAAAGACTATGGTGGCAATAATTTGTAATAACATTTGATTGGGAAAGTTCACCATCATATAACTTTCAGTAGTGAGGTTTCGAGATTAATTTTTTTACCTTAAGTAGCTGATTTTGACTGAATGATGAAAGAAAAATATTCTAAAATAAACTGAGTAAGGGCTATGGAGCAGATAAAAGTTGAATGTCTTTCATATAGAAGGATGTACAGCAGATCCATCATAAGGAAGACCCTTACTTTTAGGATATTTTCCTTTAGTAGCAGAGATAAAATAATACTAGCCTAGTGTTTAGCCTCTACTTTGCTTCCTGCTTTATTTTCAAACATGTTTTATGGGAATGTTGATTTGGAGAAGAGTACACACTGAGGTTATGAAATAAGCCAAGGCTAATTGATCCACACAGGGCTTGATCTTACGACCCTAGCCTCATTAGCACTCTGCACTTAACAATTGAGCCAATCAGGCAGAGACAAGTGATTCATCAGTCAAACAAACAGCACATTATTGAATAACAACACATCAAGCAGTCAGCCAGAAGTTGTAGTGAATGCAAAGAAGGACAGTCTTTTTCCTACAAGTGTTTATGATGATTTGGAAAAATTAATTACAGGTACACAGCAGCAGAAACTTTAAAAAGACAACAACAATAATAAAAAAAAAAAAAAACTAAGGCAAATGATTAGGGGAGAAAATGTCGGAGGAATTCAGAGGAAAAAATTAACTGATTATTACTCAGATTATTATTTAAACTGAAAAAATTAATTAAATGATTCCTTAAATTTCATGAGTAAAAATGCAACATGGTAGTTTGAGGATTTTTAGAGAAGTCTGATATTTCCATATCTCATACATTAAAATGGAATGGGGGCAATAATTAATGAAAATAAGCAACTCAAGAATGAAATGATTTGTGTTTCAGAGAAAAAATAATGGAAGTTTTAAGAAGCATTTGCTAAGAGAGTCAACCATATGTGAAAACAAATCAAATGAAAGAGGGTGATGAGAAAGAGGTTCCTAGGTTCTAAACATATATTTCCTGTATGGGCCACAAGCAGAATAAAAAGAAGTTGGTAAGAGGCGGCTTTTGGAAAGAAAATGCAATGATAATTAAATTTTAAACCAGTTAAAGAAACATGTATTAAGAACCTACAATGAGAAATATATATGTAGATCTATATAATGTATTATATCTATATTATATAATATATGCGCACACACACGCACACACACACACATATATGGATTGAAGATGACAGTAGAAATACAACTGTATATTGGGGTGAGAGTAATAGTACAACGTTCAATCTCTCTAAGATGCTAGGCATATGAAATCAGAGTCTACTTAGGAAGGCAGGAATGTAGGTTGGCATGTATGCATTGAGCTAAATATCATAGTTATTTCAAGTCAATCAAGACTTTCTAAATATTCAAGTAATAAATATTTGTGGGGATGATAGAAAGTAAGGAAATTTACAGACTAATCTCACCTATTATAAATGGAAAAATTTAAATTAATACTAAACTAGCAATTTTATATAATATATGTATAGTAACAATAGGTAATACATATTCCAGGAAAGCTAAGATTTGCATTAGAAAACTTATTAAATATAATCTACCATATTACAAAGTTAAGGAAGAAAATTTCATGTATATCTCAAATAGAGAAGGGAAGCTTTATCATCCAACACATATTCATAACAAAAATGTAGGGAGAGGAGAACTACTTAACCTGATAAATAGTATCTACCAAAATCCTATAGTAAATAGTATATTTAGTGGTGAACATTCAAATGCATTTTTTTACAATTAGAAAAAGGCAAGGATGACTAATTCAATCACTTTGATTTAAAATTTTAATGGAAATTCCATCCAATGCAACAAAGCAAAAAAGAAATGAGATAGAATAATTAGCATTAAAAAATTATATTACCATTGTGTACATAAGAATTGATTACATGGAATAATTAATTTATATCCATATATATATAATTTGCTTCTTTAATTACTCTATCACCTACTATAGCATTAACACATATTAGACACCCACTAAATATATATTGAATTAGTGGATGAAACCTGTAATCAAATATTACAACTGATAAAAAAATCAACAAGTTTTGTTGGACTAAAGAAAATTGATTAATTATCAGGATGACACATACCAGAAAGAGCCATAATGAAAATATAATTAAAATTAACCATATCAAATTTATGTATGAAGTACTCAGTAACAATATAAAAAAATTATTTGAACAGACAATGTGTGGATAAAATAAAACCTAAGTAAGAGATATATATTACTTTGATAATAAGTAGTTATCTATATTATAATCATATTGTTTTATGTTAATATTATAAATAAATTCATTTCCTCCAATTAAATTATAAACTAAATGCAGCTTCAATCAATATAGAATTTTAGTTTACCACAAAAGTTCTAATATTTAAAGACTAAACAGTGTTTGGCTCTAAAAAACTATAGCAGTCATTCTGCCTTGTTCAAAAAATGGCTCACCCACTATTGTCTATGTACCTGGAGCATGACTATTAAAAAAAAAATTTCCTATTTCTTCATCTGACAGTAAAAATATTGTCCTCTCATATTGTCAAGGTCACTCTTGACCCTTCACCATTGTTTACACTTTATCAAATATTGTTATGCTCTAACCCTTATGAGAAACCTAGGGAGTAAAAGCATTAAACATATAGGAAAATAAGGTAAATGTAACCTGTAGATATCATAATTGCTCAACCTGACTTATACTTTAAACAATCACTTTGACCACTGCTTACCTGCCAGAGTAAAGGCAAATATATAAAGAGGTCACTTAGGAGGCCATCATAATAATTCAGGCAACAGTTTGAATTGAATTTTAGTCACAAAGTGGAAAATGTTGCATTTGTTGAGAGAGAGAATGTGTGTTTTTGTGTTACAGCCAACATAACTTATTGATTAGAGGTGTAGAGTTTAAGGGAAACATGGTAGTTTGGGGATTTTTAGAGAAGACTGATCTTGCTATATTTCATACATTAAAGTGGAATGGGGACAATAATTGAAGCAAAATAAGCAACTCGAGAATGAGTTGCATTAGACAGCCTATATACATATTTGATGAGATATTACACAGACATTTTTAACTCAGGAGAGAAGATGCAACCAAAAAATAGAAGCCATGTGGATGGTATATTTGGTGCTATTGATTGGATTCCTTGGAATCCCTTTTACTAGCTCAATAGGGAATTCCCACCCACTAGCTACTGTAGGCACTTCAACTAATGACTTACATCTGCAATCTTTTTCAGAGGATTGCACTTGGGCAATTTTTAGCCTTCTCACTAAGATGTTTGGGAGTATATAATGAGTCCCCTGGTCTAAGACAGATGGTATTAAGTCATGCAACCAGAAATCACATAGAGGAATCATGAAGATAAAAAAGAGGACAAAGATAGAATCCTGGCACATCAACATTTTAGAGGTTTACTAGGTAAGGAAGAGCTAGAATAAAAAGAGATTGAGAAGGAGCAGTCATTGAGATGGGGTGAATGGGGCAGAAAGGGAGATTGGTACAATTATTAGGAAATCTGAGAAACAGTGTTCCAGGAAGAAAGCAGTGATCAACCATATCAAAAGTTACTAAGAGGGTAAGACAATTATAGAAAAGTAACCATTGTCTTTGTTAACGTTTACCGTGACTTTAAAAAGACGATTTTAATGTACTGGCGGCAGATTGAGAGGCTACAGTCTGTCCTGACTTACATAATTTGACTTACTATTTTTTGACTTTACAATAGTGTAAAAGCAATGTACATTTAGTATAAGCCATACTTCCAGTTTTGAATTTTGATCATTTCCCAGACTAGCAATATGCAATATATACTCTATTGTGATTCTGGGAAGCAGCAGGGAGCCACAGCTCCCTGTCAGTCACATGATCACAAGAGTCAACAACTGATACTCTCCAAACTGTTTTTACTATCAGTAATCAGTGAATTACATAAGATACTTAATCCTTTATTGTAAAATAGGTTATGTGTTAGAAGATTTTGCCCAGCTCTAAGCTAATTAAAGTAATTAAGTACATTTAAGCTAGACTAGGGTAGGCTATACTTTCAGTAGGTTATTGAATAGATTTTCAATTTTAACTTCAATGTGTTTATAGGGAAGATCTGTAGTTAGAGTAGGTTAGTGAGAAAATGGAAGGCGAAAAAGCAGAAATAAGTACAGACAATATTTTGAAATATTTCCCTGTGATTGTGCAAAATTAACATGAATTACCTAGTGGATTACTTGATTATCAGGAAGGATCTTTAATAGATTTTAAGGCCTCTGTGTGTGCCCATGAAGCAACTTATGCAAGCAAGTTATAGTTACATAGGATTGCTTATACAACCTTTTGCTCTCTAAGTACATAAATGTATCTATTTTATTTTAGTAGGTGAACAGTTACAGACATACTCCCCAATACTTTCACATGGTGATCCAGGTCCATTGCTCTGAGTCTGGTGTCCTTGATGTGCTGCCAGCTCCCACTTCAACCTTTCTCTATTTTCCGCCCCGAACAATGCTTCTCAGTACATTTGCACTGAGGTATTTGATTGATAAATTCAACTGAATTATGGTTACTATGGTTACTATTGATATGTAGCCATTTATTGCCATTTCGTAATTTGTCTTTTGTTGCTGTTCCAGTCAGTGCCTTTCTTCTCTTACTTTTCAGAGGTGGGTTGGATGTAGTTTTCGTTTGGTTGGCTTTCCTTTTTGTTTTCTTCTTTACTTTTTCCCTGAAGATGTATTTTGTGGTTATCCTGAAGTTAGCATTAAGATTTCTATGTTTATTTACTATTTTTATTTGAAAGCAGATTAGTTTTATACTCATTCTGACAATATACATTTTTTTCTCCTCTCATCCTCCCTACTTTTTTTATATTTCTGTCTTACTGTTTTTTAACTGAGGTTACTTTGCACTTTATAGAGTATATGTATTTTTTTTGTAGAGCTTATTTTGTGGTGATGAATTACTTTAACTTTTGCTTATTGGAAAATCTTTTTATCATTTTTTTTTAATGATTGATAATCTCTCAGGGTATAGCATCCTGTGTTGAAAATCCTTTCTTTCAGCACTTTGAATATATCCTGTCATTCCCTTCTGGCCTGTTGATATCAGTTGAGAAATCTGCTGACAACCTTATGGGGAGTCCTTTGTATGTGACTTGTTTTTCTCTGGCTGCTGTTAAGTTTCTTATCTTTATTTTTGACATTTTGATGACAATATGTATAGGTATAGATTCTTTTGTTTGGAACTCTTGAGCTTACTGAGTCTTCATTCCTCATGTTAGGGACATTTTCTGCTATTATTTCTTCAAATACAGTTTATGTCCCTTTTTCTCTCTGCACTCATTCTACTCTCTTCTCCCCTAATGCAACTGTTGTTCCTTTTGATGTTATCCTGTAGGTTGTAAATGCTTTCTTCATTTCTTTTTATTATTTTTATCTCTTTGTTTGCTTGAGTGCATTCCTCTGCCCTATCTTTTAATTCACTGATACTATTGGAGGCTTCATCCATCCTACTCTTGAGTTCCTCTGTGGAGTTATTTAGTTCATTTATCATGTTGCCCATTTCTTTTGTATCTTATTTCATTTATTCTCTCTCACTTTTGTGCTCTTTTCTTTATTGTTTTCTTGGTTTCCATGAGTATGTTAATCACTGTTGCCCTAAATTCATCCTCAGGTAGCTTGCATATGTCTGTTGTATTCAGATTTTCCCGTGGAGTTTTAATTGCATCTGTCATTTTGCATATTATTTCCCCATGTTTTCATTTCGTTTGGCATTTTGTTTATGTTTCTGTGGGTTAGATTTTCCTGCAGTGGTGAAGTTGTGTGTGCTATTGAATTTTACCAGAGAAGCTCTGATCTTGGTTTGAATACTGGCTATTCTTGAGTTGTGTGGCATCCCCACTAGTTGGAGTTCTTGCAGTTGTTAGACTGACCTGCCTTTGGGACCTGAGGGTTCAGCCTATGGGTCAGTATTTCTGGTATAGTAAATTGTCAAGATCATTGGAAATAGGAAATATTTCAAATTTTATCTCCCATTTTGCTTTTTAGTTAAAAATATGAGTTAGCACTTGCCAATTGCAGTCTATTCTAAAAATCATATGAAAGTGTTAAAACCATCAGATATTATTTTCATAAGATAAATTTGTCAGAGGTTGATTTTATATATATTCTCCTGGTTTTGAGGAATATTATCATCTTAATAACATTAAGCATTCCCATCTATAATAGTGGAATGTATTTCTATTTATGTCTTCTTTAATGTCTTTCTGTGATGTTTTATGGTTTTTAGTATAAAGATCTTATGCTTTAAGTGTTAAATTTATCATTAAATACATTATTCCTTTTTGATGCTTTTATAAATAGAATTGTTCTCACTTTCATTTTTGAATTTTTCACTACTAGTGTATATAAATAGATTTTTTTGTATATTAACCTAATATCCTGTAACTTTACAATGTATTTGTTAGTTGTAACAGTTTTTAGCTAGATTAGTTAAGATTTTCTGTGTACACTACTATGTCATCTGCAAATAGAGTTGTATTTCTTCCTTTCCAATATGAATGCCTTCCATATATTTTTCTTGTCCTTGCTAGGAACTCCCATATAATGTTGAATAAAAGAGATGAGAGCTCACATACTTGTCTAGCTCCTAGTCCTAGAGGGACATATATAGATTTTCATCATTATTAAAGGTATTAGCTATTTGTTTTTCTTAGTTAACCTTTGTCAGGTTGTAAAAGACCCTTTCTATTCTTAGTTTGTGTGCTTTCATAATAAAATAGTGTTGGGTTATTTCAAATGCTTTTTTTTCTTTCACCTTTTGAAATGGTCATGTCAGTTGTATGCTATGATCCAATAATAATGCAAGAGATCTTGAAAAAGAACAAAGTTGGAGGACTTACATTTAATTCAAAAATTAATACGAAACTATAGAAATGAAGACAGTAGTATTAACATATGTAAAAGAATTGAAAGTACAGAAATAAGCCCTTACATATAAAATCAGTTGATTTTTGACAAGCTTTCAAATAACTCTCAAGGGGAAAGAGTAATGAAGAAATGAAGAAATGAAAAAGTGAAATGGAGAGATAATCATTAAATAGAAAACAGTTGGGACAACTGAATATTAACATAAAAATGATGTGGCAATCCTATTTCACACCATGTATATACAAATTGAACTAAAAAGGATTAAATCTCAAATGTTATAATTAAAACCATAAGATATTAGAAGATATAGTAATAAACCTTTCATAAGGCAAAGGTTTCTTTATTTGACATCCCAAATCACAGGCAACAAAAGAAAAGTGCATTAAATGTTCATTAAAATAAAATATTTTTGTTCTTCAGAGTATCAAGAGACAATTCAAGTTGGAAAAGATATTTTCAAGTCATGTTACTTGTATGTCATGTGTATCTGAAATATATAGAGTACACTTATAACTCAATAATAATTTAAACAACAATTTAAAAATGAGGAAAGTATTTAAATAGATATCTATCAAAAGATAAACAAATACTCAAAAGATAGCTCAACATCATTACGCGTTAGGAAAATGCTTTTCAAAATCACAATGAACTACCACTTTATGTACATAGAGTGGATTAAAAGGAAACCTAAGCCCAAAAAGTTAATAACGTGTTTATATAGGTGTGCAGAAATTGGAACTTTTATATATTACTATCAGAACTGTAAAATATTGCAGACATTTTGAAAAATATGCTGGCAGTTCCTCAAATAATTAGAAAGTTATTGTATCACTCATAAGTTCCACTTCTATGTATAAATCTAACATAAATGAAAAAAAAAATCCTGCATAAATATTTATAAGTGAATGTTCATAGCAGCATTATTTATTTATATTATTTATATTATTTATGTTATTTATTTATTATTTATTATAGCTAATAAATGGAAACAACTAAAGTACTCATCAATGGAATGGATAGACAACATTTGGCATATTTGTATAAAGGAATATTATTCATCTCTAACAAGAATTATATCCAAATATATATTACAACATGAATGAGCCTTGGCAACATTTTCCTATGAATCTGAATCTTTATTTTCTCTATGGGATCATGCAACACAGTGCATGAACTCAATAAATGGTTGACAGCAGGATGGTCAGGGCTCTTAGTCCAAGAGAGACTGTTGGCCCTCTGACCCCAGCTTTTTATTATCTCACTCTCTCTTGATTTTCTCAATCTCTTGCATCATCCCCTGCCTCAGCAACCCTGTTCCCAGGAGCAAATCCCAGCCAAGCATAACCCAATATTTAGTTGCACTAAGCAAACTCACCTTCTTTCAAAAGATAATCATAGTCTCAAAGTCAATGATTGAAAGATAATCCTACAATACAATGGAAGACAAGAAGAGCAGGAATAGTTATATTGAATACACCAGAATTCCCACAAAAAAAAATAACAAGATAGAAATGGGCATAATATAATGATTAAGGGTCAATCCAGCGTGAAGACATTATGCTTATTAACCTAAGCATCAAATGAAGGAGCATCGAAATCTATGGAACAAGTATATTAGAATAGACAAGAGACACTGACAACAACAGAATAATAGTAAGACCTCAACAATCCACTTAACCAACAATAAACAGATCAACCAGGCAAAAAATTAACTTGGAAACAGCATATTCAAATCACCAGTTAGAACAGGTATAATAAACATATTGAACACTTCATGGACTATAGATTTCACTTTCTTCTAAAGTGCTCATGGACCACCTCAAGAGTAGATAATGTATTGGGACACATGTCTCAACATATTTACAAGGATTGAAATCATACCCAGCATCTACTCTGATCTCAATGGCTTATAACTAAACATCAACAACAAAACAAAAACTAGAACAAATTAATCAGAAACTAAAAAATATATATACTTCTGAATGACTTGAGTAAAAGAGCTAATCAAAAAGGAACATAAAGAATACTTAGAGACCAGTGAGAATGAAGGCATGACTTCCAGAATCTATGAGATTTAACAATAACAGTATTAAAAGAGGCGTTCATTGCAATACAGCACCACCCCCACAATAGCAAGAAAAGTCATACGCACACACAAATCTAACCCTACATTTAAAACAACTATGGGAAGAGCAATTAAAACCAGAAATAATAGGAGACAGGAAATAATAAAAATTCTAGTAGAAATCTACAAAATAGAAAACAGACAACACAGAGCATCAATGAAATCAAAAACTGATTCTTTGAAGAAATAAAAAAATATTGACAAAGCATTCACTAGACTCACATGAAAAAAGAGAGAAAACTAATAACTTTAATCAGAAATGAAAGGGGAGAAGTTACAACAGATACAACATAAATACAAGCATCCTAGGAGACCACTATGAACAGTTTTATGCCAGTTAAGTGGACAAGCTTGAGGACATGAACAGATTTTTAGAAAAATAAAGTCTACCAAGACTGAACCTGGATGAATTGGAACACCTGAAGAGAATACTCACAAGCAAGGAAATTGAAGATGTAATCAAAAATCTCCTAAATAAAAAGCCCAGGAATAAGTAGCTGTTCCAATGAGATTTATGAAACCTTCAGAGAAGAATTAATTCCTACTCTTATTAAAGTCTTACAAAATATTGAAGATCAGGAACCATTTCCACACACTTTCTATGAAACTAACAACATGTTAATAACAAAGCTTATAGAGATGCCACCAAGAAAGACCATTACAGACCAATATAAATGAACATAGATGCAAAAAGTCTCAGCAAAATACTAGCAAGCTGAAACCAACAATGCATCAAAAAGGATCATCCTTTATGATCTATCAGGATGTATCCCAGAGATGTAAAGATGATTCAACCTATGTAAATCTATTAATGTAACATAGTATATCAATACAAGCAAGGATAAAAACCACATGGTCCTATAAATAAATGCAGAGAAAAATTTTAACAAGATTCAATACTAAATTATGATTAAAATTCCTGCATAAAATGTGGTAGAAGTTACTTAACTCAACTTAATAAAGGCCATACCTATACAAAATAAATCCACAAGCATCATCATATCCAACTGAGAAAAATTGCTTTTGCATTTCCTCTTAGGTCAGGAACAAGGAAGGCTGCCCATTCTCACCACTACTACTTAATATAATATTTGAGGCCTTAGCTAGAGCAATTAGGCAAAAACAATAATTAAAAGGCATCCAAATTGGAAACAGGAAGTAAAATTCATTATTTTTAAATAATAAACTCAGTATATATAGTAAAACTCAGTAAATATATATATTTTTAAATCTGTCAAAAATACTAGAACCAATCAACAAATACAGTAAAGTGGTGCAGGTTACAAAATCAATGCACAAAAATTCATTGCATCTTTGTACACAGTATGCTAAAAGAAAATGAAATCAAGAAAATCACATAATGTAAAATAGAAATTTCAAATCTTTTGAGATATACATAACAAAGGAAATGAAAGACCTGTACAACAGTATAATAGCAAGACTTCAACAATCCACTTACAACAATAAATAGATCAACCAATGTTTGGAAAATGGAACAGTCACATGCAAAAGAATGAAGATAGACCATACTTTAACAACATTCACAGAAAATCACTCAAATAGACTACAGACTTGGATGTAAGATGAGAAAACATACAATTCTTGGAAGACAAAATAGGAAAGACACTCCATGACATCATCTTCAGAGAAGACTCTAAGGGGACTCAACTCAGCATCAAGGGAAACAAAAAAAATAAACTAGGACTACATTAAACTAAAGAACTTCACAACAAAAGAAACCATCACCTAAACAAAAAGACAAGCTATTAACTGGGTGAAGATATTTGTGTTCCATATTTCTGACAAAGTTTTAATATCCAAAATAGACAAAGAATTCATATAAAACTCAATAACAGAAAAACAGGCAATAATATCTCGCCCACAGGTAGAAATTGAATAGGCAAAATAAGGAAATACACAAAGCAATATCAACTGTGGACACTTTCAGTACCAAAAGGGAATGGGACAGGGGTTGTGGTGGGTGGGTGGTAAGTGGTGGTGCAAACTTTTGTACAATGGTAAAGAACACGGTGATTTGGTGCAAGGTATGGTGAGTTGATATATATCTGAGGAATGCAGAAATTGCACATATGAGGAAACCACACATAGGAGTTTATTTTACTTTGTAAAGCAAAGTTACTGCAATAAAAAATGAGAAAAAGATGAACATTTTTTTGAAAATTAGTATACTTGAGATTTTATTTCTTATTCATATATCAGTGCTGCCTCTATAGTCTTGGCACACTTCAAAGAATTATTTGGGGAAACAAATTTAAATATTAATAATATTAATTTGAAGCTAATATGACAACATAGAATTTTATTTTTTTAAAAAGCAGGGATAAATTTACAAATGGCCTAAAAATGCCTAATGGGTAGACAAGATATGTAATATCAATTTGAATCTCCAAGGTGAAAAGATATCGCAAGGACAAAATGACAAATTTTCAGAAACCAAACTTAAAGAAATAGAAAATTATAGCTTAACACATACAGAAATTACCTACAGATAAAAGGAAGAAACTCAAAGATATACAAAAAAATCACAGAAGCAACTCAAAGAGATGAGATAACTGAAAAAAAAGTACAACATTTAAATATATACAAGGAAACACAGAAAAGAAACAACACAGTCAGGAATAAAATCAATTAACAGAGGGCAGAAATTTTAGATTTTAGTTTTAAATAATAATCTGAAAGAGATTTATGATAATAATTCAGTAAATTATCTCAAAATGCTACAGAAATAGAATAGACCTGGATGAATAAATCAGTGAGCTAAAATATAGAAACTTACGAATGAGCCAGGTGGAAGAAAATGGATAAAGACATAAAAATTGAAGAAACACTGAAAGTTATCTAATTCCATTAGAAAGGGCAACATAAGGATTATGTACATTCCAGAAGGTGAAGAGATAAAGAAGGAAACAGAGAGCTTATTCAAAGAATAGCTGATAAGTCTCCAAACCTGGGAAAGGAACTGAATATACAGGTCCATGAAGCTAACAGAATGCTTGGTCATCTAAATGTAATTAAACCATCCACATATTAGTGAAAGTATCAAATGTCCAACACAAAAAAATATTAAAGATAGGAAATGGGAAAATGTGGATAACATAAAAGTACTCCCCTTAGGCTATCATTAAACTCACCAGCACCAAAAATTCTACAAGCCAGGTGAGAGTGAAATGGCAATTCAAAATACTCAGTAACTGGTGGGAGAAAAAAAAAGAAGCAAAACAAAACCCTGCCCACTCTCTTAAATATAAATATACAAAACTATAAAGCAAATATTAACAGAAATGAAGTGAAATGCTGATACCAAACCACTGATAATTGCAAGCCTTAACACCAACTCACAGCAATGGACAGGTCCTCTAAATAAAAAATCCACAAGGAAACAATGACTTTAAATGACACAGTAGATGAGATGCACTGATAGGTATTTACATAGCATTCCACCCCAAAATAACATAATGTATCTTCTTTTCAGGTGTCATAAACCACATTGAGACAAAAAAAACTCAGTAAGTGTATAAAAATTGAAATCATATCAAGCAGATTTTCAAATTACAATGCTTAGAAACTAGAATTAACCAAAAGAATAAAGTACAGAAAATAACAAATATGCAAAGATTAAGGAACAAGCTACTGAATACTATTGAGTCAATTGGGAGATAAAAAGAGATATTAAAAAACATCTATAGAGAAATGAAAGTGAAGACATCACTTATAAGAACCTATAGATTCAGCAAAAGCACTAAAGAGGCATTCTATAGTAATGCAGGCCTATTTTAGAAAATAAAAATGATCATGCACACACATACACACGAAATCAAAGTCTACTCCTAAAGAAACTAGAAAAAAATGAATCCTAGATTATCAGAAAGAAGGAAATAGTAAAAATTACAGCAAACATGAATAACATAGAGATCAAAGACAATTATCAATAAAACCAAGAGCTGGCTGTAGGAAAAGATAAAGACAAACCTTCAGCCATACTTATGAAGAGGGAGAAAATTTAAATAAAATCATAAATGAAAAAATTGCTACATTATATACAGAAATACAAAGGCTCATGAAAGTGTTCTGAAGACCTATATAAGAATTTGGAAATCTAGAAAAAATGAAAAATTTTTAGGAACATACCGTATTCCAAGAACAAATCTTAAAGAAATAGAAAATCTTAACAGACATTTCACAAAGCCATTAAAACAGTAATCAAAATCCTACACAAAACCAAATTGTTGTACACACAATCATACCTACACATTGAAAATAATAAAAATCCATAGAAACGGGAAGATATTCTTTGTTCATGAATTGAAATAATAAACATCATTACCTAAAGCAATCTACATATTCAACACAATCACTATCAAAATTTCAAAAGCATTCTTCACAAAAATAGAAGAAAGTATAAAATTTATTTGGAACTACAAATGACTCTGAATAGCAAATCAATCCTGAGAAAAAAATTATAAAAATGGAGTCATCACACTCCCTAACTTTAAACTATACTCCAATGAGAGTAACCAAAACAGCATTGTATTATAAAATAAAGACACATAAATCAATGAAACAGAATTGACAGTAAAAAATAATTACACATATATATGGACAACTAATATTTAACAACAGAACCAAGAGAATACAATGAAGGAAGAAAATTCTCTTCAAAAAATGGTGGTCAAAGAACTGACAGCCATTCCAAGACAATTAAACTAAACTATTATTTAACACCATACAAAATAATTAAAAATGAGTAAATGTAAAACCTGAAATCATAAAATATGTAGAAGAAAACATAAGTGATATATTCCTCCATATTGACCTTAGAGATGTCCCTGGGGACCAGATTGTAGCTGCAAAGGAAAAAATGCGAAAATAAACAAATGTGACTATATCAAACTAAAAAGCATCTACACAATGAAAGAAATATCCAAATTAAAATATAGACTACTTAAAGAGAGAAAATATTTGAAAACCATACATCTGACAAGGAATTAATATACAAAATATGTAAAGAATATGTAAAAAACAAAAACAAAAAATAAACACCAGATTAAAAAAATGAGCTGAAATGTGAATAGGTACTTTAATAGGCACACAATAAGATGTTCATAATTTCTTATTATTAGAAAAATTCAAATCAAAATGGCAGTGAGCTATAACTCTACATCTGTACAAGTGACTATTACCTGAATAATAATAGACAATAAGTGTTGGAGAAGATGTGGAGAGAAGGAAACCCCTGTACACTGTTGGGAATGTAGATAGGTCCAGTCATTATGGGTATTATATGGAGAGTCTTCAAAATTTAAAACAGAAATACCATAGGATTCAGATATTCCACTTCTAGGTACTTACCCAAAAAGTACAGAATCACTAATTCTAACAGTTACATTCACTTCCATGTTCATTACGTCACTATTTACGATAGCCAAGAGTTAAAAACAACCCTAGAACCCATTTACAGATGATTAGAAAAAGAAGTTGTGATATGTATATTTACGACGGATTACTGCTTGGGTATTTAAAAAATATGAAATCCTGTCATTTGGAACAACACGGATCAACCTAAAGGATACTATGCTCAGTGAAATAAGTCAGAGAAAGATAAATATCATATGATTTAATTTGTTTGTTTTTAAAGAGAAATAAACCAAATGAATGAACTAAATAAACAAAATGAGCTTTTTGACTATACAGAAAAAAAGAAAAACAAGAAAACTTTCAGAAACCACAAGACATTTTAGAAAATGAAATTTATATTTACAAAGACTAATTTGGCATAAAATATATTAGAACAGGGTCTGTTATTAGATACTGGGAAATCAGTTTTTTGAAAATACTATGAGTTTTAATGCTAGTAGACTACTCATGGAGAAATATGTCACATGCCATTCAAAATATAATTATGATAATATTTCTAAATGATTCTATCAATTTAGCAAAACACTATAAAAGTTTAGGTTGAAGTGGTGAGAATAGACAAAATAGGCAAGGAAAAATGTAGAGAAATTAAAGTAATAAAAACTTGTGAAACACCTGCACTAAGTGATAGAAGACAGAAGAAAAACCAAAAAGATAATAGAGAAGAAATAGGAAGTAAGAAAACAGGAAAATGAAATTGGAGATACTTTTCATTGTGAGCAACAATGTCAAATGTCAGTTTTGAAGATCAATGACCAAGGAAGGAGTTACTCACTTCATAAAGGTCATTTAGTAACTTTTGTTGGAGAAATTTCAGTGAAAGAAAGAAAACTACTTATAAGAGAGCCATAAGCTTAGATAATCTCACTGAATAAAAAGCGACACAGTCTAAAATAGCATGTCTGCTCTTAATAGCTTTCTGGATTTTATATCACAATTCCCAGAGGATTTGTTGTAAAAAAAATTTTTTTAACTGAGAAGCATGAACAGAACAACTAAAATTCTCTAGTAAGTTAGGCATTTATTTACTGTAACAAAAACCTAAAATTTAGACCATAAGCACAAGAAAGAAAACTGTTCTCATCTCTAAGCATAGCAACATCTTAAGCATTTTAAAGGGAAAAAAATCAGCTTTATTTAACATTATTCTGAATGGCATGATATGAGTAATAAGTGAATAACTTTGAAGCTTGAAATAAAAAAATGGAAATACAATATAAAAGAGTGAGAATGACAAATGTGTGAGAGAGAATGCTATAAACTCCAGTACTGTGAATTAGGAGGAAGAACAAAGGACTGTGGTCTAAGAAGCCGAGAGGCGGGTGAGGCATGGAGAGCAGATGTATGCTGTGTATCATTTCACATTCTTTTGCAGCTTCAGAGGAAAAGAGAAGGAGATGTGCAAGGATTGGTATGTCATGTGACTAAACATATCCCTAAATGCCAATGGTTAAGAACATAAAAAAAAAAAGTTCACATAATGCTTTAGAATAAGAAGAAAGCACATTAATAGCAGATTCTTGTTCAGAGGATACATATTAATTCTGAGAGATTGTATAAGAAAGAGAAGACTTGACAGGAACCAGCACTGGTTTTGTGAGTTGAAAATTACCTGGAAGACAAGATACAGAAAAGCTTTGTAAATCAGAGCTAGAATTTCTCTTCTCCTGAAATTATAGGTCATGGAAATATTTGATTTAACTAGTCTCTAATGGTGCCAGCCTGTCAGACTGAATATTACTTACATGAGTTGCTTACAATGCAAAATAATAACCCTGTTAAATTTAAGAAGGTTTAAAGTGCATTTCCTTTTGATGGGATTAAGAAAGTCCTAATATTTAGAAAAAGGAAATTAATATTAATTTTCTGAGGGACTGATTTGCTTTAAATATATTTTAATAACAAAAGAACTACTTTTATCTTTACCTAAGAATTTAGAAAAGTGAATTGTGTGTGAAAAAATGTTTTTAATATTTGCAAGCATTTAATAAATTTTAAAGAGTTTTTATTCCTGTTCTTTATTAAATGCTTAGAATATAATAGCGGAGGCTACCTTCCCTCAATAAAAGGAGAGATAAAGAAATCAACAAAATATTAACCATTTTTTTAAAACTAAATTTATTATGTGTACTATAGATCACTATCACTTCCTTCTAGTAATTTCAATATATTTTTATTCTTTGTACTGTATGTGTACAGTAAAATAAAAATATACTAGAAAATTGATGTACTGTAAAGATCATGAATGCCCAAGCTACTTAACCACATATTTCCTATCTCCCTGTATTGTTGCCTAAGTTTGTTGGTAATAACAGAGTAAAGAAGACAAAGACTGAAGAATTTAATTCAGAGTAATCAATCTAAATAGTGCTTTTCACTCCAGACATGTAAATCTATATCTACCTACCATTTCATTTATGGCAGCAAAGACTGCTTTGGTTTTCTAAGTCTATCCAACTGAGTAGTCAAATGCGAACCTCTTTTTCAACTGAGAAATGTTTGTCCCTAAGTGAGGGCAACTTATTCAGAGTATCAGAGCATAATTTAGTCACATAGGAGAGACTTACTAATTACATATAATAGACCCTATAGAACTGCGCATCAACGCTATTTTGGATGAAAATCTATTTTTGAAAAAGAGGAGTCAATGTCTGCCCTAACCTCAATATTTTTTTGAATTCTTATTTTTGAATTTCAAAACAGTTTCCTACTCTCTTCTCATAAAACATATAATTTATTTTAATATCATTAATGCTTTTAATTACTTCTCACAGAATAACATACATGTTCCTAGCAAATGTCAATTTTACACTAGTTTCTAGCACCCATAGCTAGTAAGAGTACACGATCCAATTTGAAATGATTCCCATAAAATCTACCTTTTTAAAATAATTTTAAATATCTATTACACAAAATCTCTAAGCATGTAATTTAACTAAACCATGAATTTTTCTATGTTGAAACTTTTTTTAAAGATATTTACACCAAGCAAAAGAAACCTTCTGTAAGAAGAATATGCAGGAGATAAAAGAAGGCATTCTCTAAATAAAGTAATAAGTAACATTTCTTTTACACAACGAAGACTAATAAAGCATTCAAGTGCCCTAACCTGAAAGAACACAATCAGGAGGCATTAAAAAGTAAGAATAATGTGCTGCAATCAATTTGGGTCCTAATCTCAAGCAATAAAATGATCACGACAGGCTCCCTCTGTTGGTTTCTGTATGATCTACAAACGTTTTGTATCATAATAAGGTCAAGCAACCTTCTAATATTAAAGATGTGCAAAAATGCATTATAAATTATTTTAAGTTATCAAAGCAGATTTTCCTCCAAAACTGATGATTAATCTCACTAATCAACTGAGGCTTTCTTTGTAGATCTATTCAGTAGTCATGTCTGGAAGCAGTGGTGCATTGTTTTTTAAGGAGAAAAGAACCATATTACTAGATAATGAAAATGAAGTCTTTATTGTGCACATTAGGCATATTTTATCAGAAGGAAAACTTATTAAGTTATACAATATTTAATTTTAATAAACTTTCATTTGCTTTGAGGTAGTTATAGATCTTGTGATTCAATTTCATTTAAGTAAGCAGTTTTAAAATGAGGTTGGCAGCCCAAGTACTGAGCAGTTTCTCCACCGTTTTCTACCTCTATTTTCTTTCCCTCTCTTTATTTTACATTCATATTTTATACATTTCTATTGTACATTCTCCTCTTCCTCTTTGCCTCCTACTGCTATTGTGCAGTCATTTTATTTTCCCCCTCCTGTTCCTTCAGGAAAAAGATGATGTCATTAGCAATATTCATTTCAGATTTTCCTATCTTTCACAAATCTCTTAAACAGTTCCAGTTCCTTTAATCCTCACACAGAAATTTCAATTCTCACCTCAGTAGTTACATTGTTTTCTTCTCTCTAAAATCTGGAGGAGCTTATGGTCCAACACACAGCCTGGTAAAAGCTGCAGTCACATCTTATAGTCTCGGTGCAGCCCGGATGAGTGGACACTCATAGAAACTGGCCCAGTAGTGGAGAGTTACTCCCCAGAGATCAGGAAAAAAATTAAAGGACCTAATAAGGGAACTGTCATGTGACACCACACTGCTATTTTAGTTTCCACTCTTTGCTTTCCCCATTTTAATTAGGCAAAAGTAATGAGCCCTTTGTTCTGCAGAATTGCTCTAAAAACTTCTACAGAAGTCCTCCCGGCAAAGTAGCATATGTTAATTCTACATATTCCAAATTCAACCAGCTAGCACAAGAAATGGGGCACAAGTGGGATTTTATCTCCTATTAAGCATTCAGTACCTGTTCCCTATCACATGCAGTAATACATAGACTATTCTGAAGGCCTTCCTTAGCAAAAATCCAACACTGAAATAATTATATTGAGAACTGGAAAATGAAATCTAAATTTCTTTATTCCCACATAATCTTTAGTGCAGTTTGAGGATATTGCGAGTTAAGGAACAGGTGACATTAACATCCTCTAGATCTCTATTTTTGTGAACTTTCAGGTTAAACAAATCTTATCCTAAATTCCAAACTTACGTACTAAATTCAGCTAAAACAGCCTAGAAACCGTATTAAGTGCTATCTGAAGGCTCAAGACAGTATTTAAATCTCACTGCTGTTTTCTCTTTTCTTTTTTTATTTTTTGCTCTACAGTGTTTAACTAAGGCACATAACACTTTAAGTCATTTAAAATAGTGAAATTTCACAGATATTTTATTTCATATTATTTGTTCTCCCTTATTATTTGTATCTCAGAGATTACAATGCTTTTAATGATAGATTGTTATTCTGATTTGTGTCATTGGGTACTTTGGACTTAAACTATGTGATTCCACACATTTTACTTTGTACTCTTCTGACTGCTGTTATTAAGAAGTAATGTTCCCAGGAAATCTCCTATTGTAGTTCAGAGCCAATCATTACAGTTGAAAGCATCCAAGGCTTCAAATGATAATGTCAAAAGTGAATTACAGCTTTCAAAATAAATTATTGTTGGGCTCCACAACATTATGGAAATAGTATCCTTTTCAATCAAGGGTTTAAACTCACTTTTTAATCACATCTTTTGAAAGCTTTTAAAGATATTAAAATTATAAACATTTTCAGGAATTTAAAAGCTCCTTAATTTTTACCAGCCCTTCTCATATATCTATTGCACTAACTATAAAACCAGGTCTAAGAGCTACTCTGTGACATTATAGATTATGGTTATAGCTCTTTAGTCAATATTTATTAGTCCCTACATTTTTTCTTGAGCTTTGACTGCTGTATACTACTGCATCGACACTATTTTAACAGGTTCAGACTGGATCATTAGAAGCTCTGTGATTGGTAACAGAAAAACTATAACAAAAATCCTGTTATTCATTTTATCTTTGTGACTGCAACATCTTTCACTTGTTTTATTTTAGCAAACCAGTATGGTTCAAGAAAATTCCCAATAAAAGGGAACCAAAGCCTTTATCTGATTAAACATAAAGGGTTATATGCAGTAGCGCATAGGACTCTCAAAAAATGTCTTCAAACTTGGGTTTGTAATAGAATATTTAAAGGTCCATGAATTTTGTCAAAACAGGACACGATATTCTGTATGGGTTATGATCACCATTTGGGGAAAGCTAGTTTCATTGATTTATGACCACTACCCTCAAAGTAATACTTCATACTACTTGGCAGTTTGACCAGTTTGTTTCTCTTCATACCTATATTTCATACTTTTAGTTTCTCTGAACTACCCAACTTTCCCCCACCCCTTTTACTCAATAATCTTGCGACATTCTTTTCCTCTTTAAAAAAGAACCTGTAACCTAAATGTCTCCCCCTACTCTCTTTGCAGAATCCTTCTTTTGTAAATCATCTCTGATAATCTTCCACTTCTACTTCTTCGCTATGTCTGTGTCCTTAACATAACATTTGCATTTATCTTAGTAACCCCATTAAAAAATAAATCTTTGATCACTTTCCAGCTATGCTCTTCTCATGATAAAAAACAAATTTTCCAAGTAAACACCTTTTTTCATTAATCATCTCCACTTCATCACCCTTTGTTCATTTATCAGTCTACTCTAATATCCTCAAGAATCCTTGAGACTATTCTGCTTTGCCAAACTCACTGATGTCTTGCATGTTTTTCAGTCCTCACTTATCTGACTTTTCTAGTTCTTTCTTAGAACTTCAGCAATCTCAGTGGTGTAAAATCACAGATGTATTCTTCTGTAATTCTGGAGATCAAGAACTCAAAATTAAGATGTTGCCACAAGGTTATTTCCTTATGGAGAATCTGAGAAACTACACCCTGTCTCTCTCCTAGCTTGTGGTGACACCCAATTACCTTAACATTTCTTGGTGTACAGACGTATCACTCTAATTATCTGCCTAAGTCTTCACATGACTGCATTCTGTTATTTTCTGTGTCCACTCCTCTTTTTATAAGGATGCCAGTCATTGGATTTAAGTCATATCCATATCCTATATGACCTAATCTTAACTTGATTACATCTATAATTATACTATTTCTAAATAAGGTAATGTTCATAGGTATAAGGAGGTTGGGACTTGAACATATGATTTCGGAGAATTTCAACTCACTGCAACGTCTCAATAGCATTCAACAAATTTGAAACTGTCATTAATATTTCTCTTTCTTGCCTTCTGAAACTCTAAACTCTCCTGGACTCCTTCCTGATTTCACTTCAGGTTCATTTAAGGGCCTGTTTTTCTCTACCCCATCTATATTTTGGAGATACGTTAAGTTCCATTTAGTACCTTTTATTTTTTTCCTCTATATTCACTTCCTAGGCAAGCTCATCACCTCTTCATAACTATGAGATATGAATATGAATATATCAGCAGCTGCCATTTATTCCTATGACTGCATATAGAAAAATTTGGAATCTGTACTTCACCAAAATCACCTAATTCTCAACCATTTTATCACCTCCATTTTCAACCACAACCCCTTTTATCTCTGCTCATCTCTTAACTACTCAGGGTCACCCAATACTTTCATAAAGTATAGATATTTCTGTGTAGCCTATCATTTGGAAACTTCTCTCATCCTGATATGCATTTTCCCCTTAGAATTCTATTCTCCTAAAATTATGATCCATCGTAAGTCTAATCTTCCCTTTCTGGATAATTAGCTAACACAACAAATTAATCAGAGATGGATTAGTAGAGTCTAAAGGTAATGTGTTACACTTTTCAAAGAGGATGTTTCTATTCACTTAATGTATCCATTTGTCTATATTCAATTTCAACAATAAACTATGTTATACTCTAAAAGTATGTCATACTGCTACTTTATTAGATTTTGTTAAAGGTTAATTTAGTCATTTAAAATGCATTGTTATTTATTTTGATATTATACATAAATATGCATTGTTTTAATTATAAATATTTTATAATTCCTTTTAAACTTATTCGTAATGAAATAAAAAACAAACTCTTGAATGATTTAAACCTTAAAATAAACATTTAGAAATGTCTGGAAAATCATTTTCTTACATTTATGTTTACAAAACAAAATTTTACTTTTAGCAATGAGAAAAATCAGCACCTTTCCAATATATTATATCATACTTCTAATAGCATAGATTTTAAAAATCATAAGGAGATTATTGCTAACTGAAAAGATAATATATTATATTTTATCTGTCCTTCAGAAAGACATTTTTCAGCAGTCTATTTTTTGGCTCTAAAACATACAATATAAAATACACTTAAAATGTAATCTGATCCTTAATCAGTGTCTTCTCTTAAATTCTTGGTATAACCAACCATACCTTAATAACTATTATGTAAACCTTTTAGAAAAAAATTCATATGCCATGTCCATTGGTTTGTCAACATAATTAGCATACATATTATCAAAAAAGAAAAGTAATTTTTATTTGGTTGTTAGATGTGAGTAAAGAAATCGATTAGGCATTCCTCTCTATTTAAGAGATATATCAGTACACAGAGTTGCAGTCTGCCCTCATTTAGTCTTTTCATTTGTGGTACTCCATATTACATGAGAGCACATCTATTTGAATCTCTTTAATATTCATGACCCTCTCACCAGCTTAAGCAAAGGAGCTAAAGCATTTGATAGCAATCTGAAGAACTTGATTAACAATGTACTAATCATCAGTACCATTGACCTGATTCAAAAATGTTTTCAATTTATCCATCACTTTCATAACCAAAGATGATTGCATTACTTTACCATTTTTTTATTTAAATAAAACCCCAAGAGCTGAAAATATCAAGCCATTTCTACTCAATGCAACTTGCAACAATTTAATTTATTTTAAACTAAGTTCTAAAGTGACCTGCAATAACCAATTAGTACTCAAACCAGAGCACAAGTGGTCTTCAGCAAAATCAATTCACTTTAACTTCACATCACTAAATGTTAAATTGTGCCAATGAATTAATTCTGCAATAAATTGATATTGTTGTTACAAAAATGTAACTAAAGGATATTATTGGGAGTAATTATACACAGATCAAAATGCATTGAATGTAGAGTGTGAGCTATAATTACCCTCAAAATTGCTTATCATTCAAATGTTAATTTTAGGAATTTTGTTTTTATAAGAATAACCTTTTTCTTAATTTTCAAAAACATATTTCAATGTCTCCTAAAAATATACTACAGGCATAATAAATTTAATAACAATTTAAAGGCAAAAACACAGACTATCACTTTTTGACTCAGCTATTAATTATCAATATTAGGTGATCGAGAGGTGAAACAATTTGCCTTTTGTGCCAAAATGTCACTGAGAACTGAATTTGTTTGTAAGCTTATGTAGAATCATATGTTTCTAGAAATAAAATAGCACTATGAAATTAAATATATCTGACAAA
This sequence comes from Solenodon paradoxus, assembly GCA_004363575.1. Taxonomy (NCBI): domain Eukaryota; kingdom Metazoa; phylum Chordata; class Mammalia; order Eulipotyphla; family Solenodontidae; genus Solenodon; species Solenodon paradoxus. The sequence goes on along the minus strand of RJWH01000185.1, from coordinate 18,471 downwards.
ATAGCAATATGATCCTCAGACAAGTTGAAAGCTATTTTCATATTATCAGAACCCAAGTAATAAATAATTTTACTATTTCCTGTATACATATTCTTCCTCTTTTTCAAATATAAAACCATATTTAATATCACATGCAATAGCACACCTATTGCAAAGTATTTGAAATCATGATTTTGCATGAGTTTAACAAAAATTTTTCTTTGACTTTGCTTTCATGAAACATGATCATATGGATAGTTTAACATTATATATATATATATGTATTTATATATGTGGTATCATATGTCTTTAAATCATTATTTATGGTGGAAAAACCATTAAGAACATGAATATAATATATTCCATTTGTTAAACATATTACCTAGCTTTCAATATGAAAATCAAGTTTTTCACATAATTATGCTACTGATTCTTTGGCAAAGTCCACAAGTAGTTCCTTGAAAATAAATAGAATGAAATACTTAGTGAAGCATTTAATGTCTATACTAATCAGGGCCTAGATTTCTTGGAATCATATCATTTGAATCTGTGTGGACTGATCTTAAATTAATATACCATTTAAATGATTACTGTTATGGTTATCATCTCTCTTTCTTTCAATTTTATTATTTAAAAGACAACACTTATGAGAAATTTTACATCAATTGATTTTAGTTTACTAATGGTAACATCAAGTATTTTCAACTTATAATAATAAAGAGTCATCTTTACTAAGTCTTTCTTATAAAATTTCAACAACATACTGAACTTCAATATTCAATTATTATAAAACAATTTATCTTTTAAATTTATGGAAGCCTGAAACCTTTAGAAAAAAATTTAAAACTAAAATTTTTATATATTTGGATCTGTCACATACATATTTTTTAAATATCTTTATCTAAAATTATGAGTTCTAGCTTGGAGAATGTGTTTCAGACAAAACATTGCCATCTGTAGATAGCAAAATGAATAAAAGTATTAGAATGACGTTATGTCACTTATACATCAAATAAATGTTGATGACTGGGCATCATAGGTAAGACAGTAGATGAACTTCTTTTTCACTTTCTATGTTGTTTATTCATGCTACTCAAATAAGTATTAAATAAACATATGACAAGTTATGTGAATCACTCAGTAAAATCTTAATATTTCTCAGTGCGAGTGTGTAAATGTCAATACTGAGTAAAATATTTTGAAAAAAACCTTTTTATTTTTATATGAACAAATTTGAAAAATGAAGATAATTTTGTGAAAGGTATTTCTAAATGTTCCACAATCTAAGACCCTTTGGTTTTACCAAATTGCTTTTCCATACTTCCATGATAGATAACTACTTCGTGGATGAAAACTGGTCTAGATTTGGGTTAAGTGCAGCTTAAAAATTCCCCAAGTGCTATTTGCCAAAAGTTTTGCAAAGGGTCTATCATTGAATTGATGCCCTCTATGCCCCAAATGATTCATGGCACTAACAATGTGGGATAGAAAACTGAAAACAGATGAATGGAAAAAGAAATCGAAATAGTTTTATCAGAATGTTCAATTCTTAATGAAAAAGAAGTTTCCATGGCTATATGGAAACCCCTCTTCTTCCTTCCCAAAAGGAAACTATTATTCTTTCTTATTTTGTTTTCTTAATGTTTAGAAATTACAAATACACAGTAGTTTTTCACATGTATATATAAACTAGCAATAATTAAAAAGGTTATCATCCTTGTGACACAGATAATGTAAAGCCCAAGAAGCTGGGTTTGAGATCTGGAGCTGGGAACAAAATACATAACTATCATTCTTCTTTTATGTAAAAGAATGAAAACATGCTGAACATGGACTGATATTGCATGCATGTCAGTATCACTTGACATCTCCATATGGTCCTAATAATTAAAATATCTACACAAAAACAGAACAGAGAAAGAATTCTGAAAAAAGCAAATCAGAAAAAATATTCAAAACTTATTTATGTGAAACTAAGAACAAATTTTGACTCAGAATTAAATATATATATATGAATCTCAGTGAAATTTGGGAATAGTATGTGAATAAATGTCTATAATTATTACCTGTATTAGAACTTGTCTATTTAGGAGTTTAGATAATATTTCAAATTCCTTTTCTGATAAGGCATAAGTGCTGGGATATAACTGACAAGATAATACAGAACTCTAAACTAAGCTAAAACATTGGACATAATTTTTATGGGAGGGTGAGCAACTTTCAAGCTTTCACCTATATTTGTGTAAGTGAGTTATACATTTCCCTTAAAGGAATAATCAATAGAGGCCTTTTTTGATAACTGCAACCTTCTATAAATTCAAATTTTTTGTTTTAAACAACTTTAGGGGCATTCACATAAATACAGCAAAGAGTTTATAATTAGTCTGACATTTCTAGACACAATTAACTTGCAGATTCAAATACTTGATTTACATATATAAATATCATCATGCACTGACAATAATCTTTCTCTGGAAAATGTAACTCCATCATAATTCATTCTCTAGTGGATATTCCTTTAATTCTCCTTATGGACACACACACATACACACACACACACACAGACAGTGTCACATTCAGGAGATTTTTTTCTTAATAAAAAAAAATATTGATAAGCAATTGATTTACTGACCTCAAAGTCTTATAGATATCATATAACTTTAAAATATAAACTTTAAATTTCTATTTGTGAGGAATTTATCCAAATGCTTTAATAGATTACCTCTAAAATCTAAGAATTAGGAGTCACTTGTGTATGAGCACAGAGAAATTATTTGTATTATGGCACTAAAAAATGAAGATATTGAATCAAATATCATTGTCATTGCTCAAATCCTAGAATATGAATTTATTTAATGAAATAAATGTGATGCTATGAGTGTGACTTTATCAGCTGTCTGAAACTATTTACAGTCATATTTATATGTGCCCCTTTTGTTAAATGTCCAAAATAATATATGGTAACAGCCTATCTGTAAAATAAAATAGAAATGATGTGAAGAGAACTAACAAAGAAAGTATAAATACAAAGTTCTCATTCATATAAATGCGTTGAAATATATAGTCGCTAACATCAAAAATAAGTAATAAGAGAAATGCCTCTCTTTCGAGAGCTATTGTGTATTAACCATTTATTTTTCATTATTTTAAGAAATTGTTGGTTAAATGGGAGTTATTTTTATACTGCAAAATGTTTAAATTGAATAGATTTAATTTTAGATCAGTCAAATGTTCAGTTGTCAAGCATTTAATTCTGAAATACATTGCTTTAAGAAATATTATTTTAGAGCTGTTTGCCTTCTAAATTCTAACACTGTATATTTATTTGTCTAGCCGCCATCAAGGAGACTATTGTAGCTGGAGGCATTGGTAGGAAGACGACTAAAGGGCTGCATCATGTCAAACCCTCAAGTAGGAATTATTGCCTTTCTTGCCTCAGTTCCCAGCTGTATTATGTCACCAAATCACATCACAGTGTAATCAAAGATGAATAAAATATTTTTCTTTACCTTAAATGCTTTTCTGTCAATTACAATCAAAGGACATGATTTCGGGTCTGTCAGTTTGTGAAGCTCTTTCCTACTGATGACTAAAGCTGTAATCTGCTAAATACAAAATGAATCAGAAAAATCTTAGAATGATTTTGCTATTAAAAAAATGTTTTTTTCTCCTCCCACAGGGGACAGAAAAGTAATTGTTCTATAAATAATGAAATCAAAGATGTTTTTATAAAAAATTACCCCTTTGGTTTTCTTCTTTTATGCTTTCCTCATCCTGTCTTAATTCTAAATGTTCTGTTGTAACTTGGGCTTGCTTTTCTGAAAAAATATAAAAAATACTCCAATCAAAGCTCTGTTGTTCTTTTTAAATATTTTATTAGCCCCTTGTTTTCATATATCCAAAATTTTCTTGCCGTATTACTGCCGATTAGATACCCTGTAATATTAACAGCACTACTGCTATAACTCCAACTTCTAGGCAGGTTTCTAGCTTGATTACATTATTAACTATAATCAAAAACATTTCCCAGAATGATTTTAGCTTGGTCGTAAGGATTGCTTCCTTTGATCTTCTTAGCGTTATTTTACGATAGGTTGCTCCTCATTTACACTACAAATGCTGGCGAAAATGAAAGCAGTATCTGTCCTAGCAATGCCTGATAAAATAAAGTGGTTCAGCAGTCTCTGCCAACTGCTTTCATCAATGAAAATCTAGTTGTTTATAATGGAAGAGAAAGGCTTGGAATGTAAATGCCGTCCTGAGATGCTTTATAGAACTTGTCACAAACTTCTGCTTCTTTCCTCAATTTATTTCTCTTACTTTTATATTTAATATCTAAACATATTTTTGTGCAACTAAGATTCCTTCCTTTTGTGTGTCATGTCCAATATCTTTCTCGGATGCTGATATCTCTAACTACTCTCAGGAAACATAAAAGTAATTGTGCAACATATACCATATTAATGTATTAACCCAAAAATTTCTCATAAGCCACCACCCACCCTACTCCTTTATCTTTCATTTCTATTCAGTCACCAAAGTGAGAAATAGTGTGTTGCCATTATTTTTCAGGGACATTCTATTCCTTTGGTGTGGGAGATAGGAAATCATAGACTCCTGTTAAGCAGTGTTTTACTGTCACTCAATAAGAATACACACACACACACACACACACACACACACACACACACACACACACATAAACACATAAACACATGCACCATGTACACAAATACCAGACTGAGAAAAAATTGAAATCAGATACTGCATATAATCTGATAATAAATCTAAATACATAGGACCATATTTTATTCCACATGCCAGTAAAGTCAAATAATTTTGAATACCGTACATAGAGAAATAAATTCAATTGTCTTCCAAGTAATTTGCCAAATGAGCTATTACCCAAAGCATTACAAAAAATAACAAAAATATTCTGGAGGGATTCAAAATACAGGCTTCTACTTGTAATTTTTGTCATCTGCTATATGATCTTAAATTTAATTTATTAAATTTTCAGTTTTATTTCTCAGGTTCTATGTATACCTACCTCTAAAACATGATGAGAGTCAGGCTAGTTAGCATCCTTACTATTTCCAAAAGTCAATGAAATCATATAACATTAGAGTCACAAAACCTCATATGTCACCTGGTGCAACTCCTACTCTCATTTTAGAAATGAAGAAATAAAGAATCAAGATTCACAATACAAGGCAGAAGATTATTCCTAGGTAGGTCTAGGTCCAGGACTCAGTCAAGCAGAATGTTACTTGTCTATGCAAGCTTCATCTATAAATATTAAAAATAAAATTTAAGCATGTGATATAAAAATATATTCATTTTGAAAATGAAATATTTCACACAAAATTAAATTCCCTTTAATTAACAAATCAAATTTCAGTCTTTCTTTTTCAACTCAACCCTGCCCATTCATAAAGAAAAAAATACATCAGAAAAATTTGTTTTGTTCCAGACTTGTGTATCTGTATGTGTATGCATATATACCTACTGAATAGAAAAATGTACTACCTCAAGGGACAGGGGATATGAATAAAATGTCAAACTCAAGTAACCCTACCAAAGGATTGAAGCACAATGTTATGCCTATGGCCTGATGATAGGCACAGGACATATCATTTTGACAGAAAACCTTTGATAGTGGTATAAACGGAAGTGGCCTTTAACAATTTTTCACTACACCATTGGATTATTTTCAATCTTTTTAGTGTTAGGACTTAAAAAAGTATTTAAGCTCCCTGAGAACTTGGTATCCTTATTTATAAACAGTGAAGGTAATATTATCTAGACCATGAATTTCCCTTGAGAAGTAAATAAATTTAAATAGCTAGGGCAGTTCTTAAAACAGTACTTACTGATATTATTTATTACATTTCATTAAAATTAATAATCTCCCTTTCCCATGGAAATTGTTGGTTGTGAGAGGGATGAAGAGACAGTTCATTTTTTATCCTCACCATTTAGCAGTCTCTTTAGCATAGAGTTGACTCTCATAAACTTTTGATTGGCTGACTGCCTAGTTGAGTGACTGGACTAGCAAATCCATACAAAGGCAATATAAGAGGGAGAAGCCAACATATGTTTGATAAATTTGATCAGTTTATAGATAGGCAGACCTAAATGTTATTTACTTTCTCCTCAAATGTATATTTAATCAATTTTCCAAAACTTTCTTCATCTACCCTTCTGTGTAATTTTGCCACACCACACATAATATCTGTGGTCTCTTCAAATTATCTGTTCAAGAGAAGATGTAAGGGGATAAAGAATTAACACTGTCCCAGCTGCACCCAAGTCCCCAGTCAACTGAGGTCACTGGTAACTCATTATGCATACCAACCTCACAATTGGTTGGAGATTCTGAATGCTCTTATTTGCCTAGTGTAATTTATTAATATGACTCTAAACATTTTTATAGTAAACCTATCCTAAGTAATAAGATCTGTGGAATCACAGATATGATGATCTTTTTTGTTATACAGCACAAACAATAACAATATTAAGACACTCAGTGACTAAAGCAATATAGATTTATTCCTCATTTGTGCTGCATGTCCATCAAGGACTAAATTGTTCTCCAGAGGCTCTGCTCCATGTGATGCTCACTCAGGGACTAAGACTGATGGCATATTTCCACCTAGAATGTCCCTGGTCACTGTGTTAGCAGGATGACTCCATGGTGAATTGAGGTCAGTAAAGACTTCTGCTCCAAGTTTGATTGGAGGGAGACATCTCAAGGCCATGAACATCGTATCTCATGAGGAAATACAATTCTGTTCTATCTGATGGTTAAAACAAATACAAACAGCCCTCATGACTAGTCTTTGCTTCCTTTTGTTTTTTCTCTTTGAATAGGATGCAGAAGGCCTGAACACAAGGAAGTATATAGAAACAATTACGTGTTCAAAAATAACAGAACTAGTTCTTTGGTTTTTTTTTTTTTTTTATAAAGGAGATATTCCAAATATTATTTCAGTCTTTGAACACAAAAGTACAGAAACAGTGACGCAACTTTGCAATGAGGTGCATGGTGTTTTTTGCAATGCAAATGTTGCACTAAAACTGGCACTAATATTCAGTATTTTTACCAAACCATCATTTACAAACACCAAAATTTCAAAATAATCATGCATAATATCATATATCCATTTTTAAAGAAACTGTAATGCCTTTAGTGAAAGTTGGCTGATGTAAGCAAAAGTATGTAGTTGCTTCTATGTATTTCTTTAGCTATAGCATATCTCTCAGTAGAAGATGCAGTTGTCCTTCAGTCCTATGTTGGGTATAAAACAGTCACAGTCATTTTACTGCCTTTACTGCCTTGACAATATTGTACCTTGTTATCTGTTGTCCCCAACTCACAGAACCAGCCTGCTCTATGTAACTATGTAGTGTAGTCCAAAAAAGTCTGACTGATTAATAAAGTGAAAGTCACTGACAAAGTCATATAGGATGGAGATAAACAAATTGCAACTAAAATTTCCAAAGAGCAAACTTTACTGCAAATAGAAATGAGTCAGGATAATATCTTCAGGGTTTTTTTTTTGGTTTTTTTTGTTTGTTTGTTTGTTTTTTTTTAAGGAGTAAAGTAGTTTCTGATACAGCATCTCAAAGCAAAATATCCGGATAGTTTATTGAATGTTTGACTTTTCACTTGGATGTCTTACTCCTTGCTGTCTCATTCTGTGAAATTACACAAAATCAGCACATTGTCTCGATCCCACATACAGTGCTACCCTGACAGGTGGCAGGTGGGAAAGCAACTCTAAAAGGAATGTGCCCCTATATTTCTAAATGCCCTGTGGCATACCTTGATGATACACAGTATGATACAAGAAATGTGCCCTAAATCTTCAAGATGGCAGCCAATTTCCATTCTATACACAAAGTGGGCATGAAGCATGGATCTCTGATGGAACATACATCTTTCAACCTGGTAAATGCGGCTAGATTAACAAAAATATTTTAAAACAGCCAATAATTATAAAAGCATTGCTTGCCATTGCATAATTATTTAATAAACCATATAACATACAACTGTTATTCAGTCACAGAGGCCCTCTTCACACTACACCATATGGCTAATGGCTTCAATCGCACATCACACCATACTGAGAATTCCTTCTCATCATACTGTATTGGCTACAGACTCAGTTTGTGGCTAATGTGTGTGTTACCCTTTCACTACATGTTTATTTTATGAGACAGTGACGTCTGTTTTTGCTGTTGATTATAAAATGATTAACTATTTTTAAGACTTACCTAGAAAATGATTTCAATATTAATTTTCCAAATGGATTTTAAGATACAATTTTTGTTATCTTTTTTCCAATTGTAATTCCCAATCCTTGTCTCTTGTATTTTGACAACAATGAAACAATGTCAACAATGAAAACTTGCGTTTATTATAACATCACTGACAGAAGTAAAAAAAAGAACTAGATTAAATTTTCTGCAGGCATCAATTGACTGCATTTAACTAATAGATTTCTTCTCTCGGTCTTCTGTAGCAAGACTCCGGGAGTCACAAATAACTTAGTTCCAGTAATTTTATCTTCCACATGCAGTCTCTAAGAGAACCTCCTTGAGTTTCTCAAAGTCAAGTTTGTAGTGCAGCAGCGGCAGCACATGTTGGTGATATTCCAGATATGTGGCTTCAACATACCGTTTTCTAAATTAACACTCTTTGAGTAACATATAGTAATGGTTTTGCAGATTAATAAAAGGGAAGACTATCAAACTGAAATGTTTAAAATATTTTTTTAATTTAAATTTCTAAAACAGCCCTCTAAAACAGCCAAATATTATTTCAGTCTTTGAGCACAAAAGCAAAGAAATAGTGACACAACTATTAAAACTAATAATGAACTAAATTCATTCAGATTTGACAAGGCACCAAACAGAACATTTTTTCTTTAATTTTTCATTTCAGATGTTTAGACCCTTATCTAAGATTTTTAAATGATTTGGATAGGAGGAATTAAATTATCCCTGGAAGAAAACCATGTATTTGAACACCAAATACAAAATAAAAGACATGATCTCAGCCTCAAACTGTCTTTATCTGGAAGTAAAAAGAAATAGGACAAAATATATTTCTGTATTTGGGATTTTTTTAAGATACAGTTTCTATTTCATGTTATGAAAAGACCATTTCTGGTTAACAAAATTTATGTTTCTAAACATTGAGAATGCTTCAAGTTACACAAAAATGTTTACCCTCTTTGAATTTAATCAAATTTGTTGATAGCAGAAATTAGCATGACTAGTGCTTAGCAGAAAATCAAGATAATTACTCCTAAACATGTCCTAGTGTTAAAGAATCTAACGTGTTCATTTTGTGTTTCAGCCAACACAAAATTACAACAGTTTGGCTTCTACTCTATTTCAAGGGTGAAGAGTAAAAATTAAGTAAGTTTTCCTTTTCCTTTTTCTTCCTTTTTCAAAGAGCAATTAATGATACATTCAAATGTGGATTTAGTTTCACATATAAACTCCGTATTTATAAAAATTCCTATGTAAAACCATGGAATTATATGGACAAAGGCCTCTTGAATTAGAATTCAAAATAATACTAGTGTAATTTTCCTATATTCAACAGAACATCTTTACTCTGTTATGTCATCTAAACTCTGGGTACAATTACATATATTGGTTTGTTTCTTTACAGGGAATGCTAAAAGTCAAGTAGCTTTTATATGCAGAACTCTAAATGTATCATTGGTTCTCTCCAGTGAGTTATAACATCTCAGGATGTCTATGGAATTAATAGTTGAATAAGTTTAAAACAGTTTTTTTTTAAAAGAGTAAAAATATCAAAAGGTACCAATATTATCCAACTATTATTTACTTCTTTTATAATTATTTTGACCTATTTCCACACAACTTTCACTATGTAAAAAAACACAGTAATTTTCATTCTAAATATTTTCCAATTCAATCAGCAATGTTAGAGCATTTTCTACTTAATTAATAGATGGGCAATGGAGATATAATTTGTTTTAAAGGTCCTCAATTTTTTTAGCACTTTATTTTATAATGTTGTTCATTTTGCTTGTTCCCACCAGACCCAGGGCACGAACTCAGGACCTTGAGATGTATCTGGACAGCGCCCAACCCCTACTTCACCAGAGCGTGCCTAATCCTCAATTTTTATAAAGCTTTACACCTTCCTTTTTCACCTAGCTGTTAATCTGTCTATGAATAATTTTCAAGTTAGCTTTGATGAGAAACAAAATGTTTAAGGTTTATTAGGTGCCAACTTCTTCCCTGATTTCTTGCTGAAGAAATGAAGGAAATCTTTGGTGACTTTCTTTTATCTTTCCAGTGAACAAGAAGAGAGCTTGCATAAATCAAAAAATAACACAAAACTGGTAAGTTTGAGCAATCTGTCATCAGGGACGACTTGCTTCTTTATCTGATTTCTTTTCTTTACAGTGACTAAAGATAAAATTTCTGGTATGGCTGGAAATACAGGCATCACTGATTGAATGCGAGCTTCTGACACCGCACAGGGCTACTGTTTAAAATGTGTAAGGTCTGGCTTCTTGGCACCATTTAATTTCATCATGTCTGATCCTTTAGAGATACTGGTTGTGTAAGGACACCAGGATTCCCAGAGCAAATCAGTTGTTTCAATACATTTAATAGTACCCTGGTGCCCAAGAAGTGTTAATTCACTTCACATGAGTGAACAGTCTCCTTCCAAACAGCTGATTACCTCCCAGGCTCACCATAAGATTGGCCTATTATTAATAAGTCTTTAGCCTTTGTTCACTTTTATCAGGGGTCCTGCCTATGATGTGCCATTTTAAAGTCACTGCTTTATGGTTTTTTGCACTGGTATCAAGATCTTTTTTTATTTTAGCTAAGTATGGGATTAAGACTCATTTCAGTGAGAAAATATATTCCTTTAAAACATAGAAAAATTTACAATTTTGTTTGGTGCCTTCTAATTTTTCTCCAAGTTTCCTCAGGCATTTCCAGTAAATATACACCTGGGGAAACCATTTATCCCAACATGCTACACTCTCCACTGAATACTGTACACAAACTCACACAAAGAAAAATACTACTGAGCTTTAATTGCTTGTTAATAAGTTTTTTAATTGACCTACTCTAGTTTGGTATATCCTGTGTTATCTTTTGCTTCTTTTATCCAGAAGACATGCTGTGATATTGCCTCAATGAACCAAAGACAGTGAAATACATCGCCTGGATACATGTAAACGAAAACAGTTGGCATTTCCCTCTCTTGATGTTTTCTGTTTTTTGTGACACTAAGAAAAAATATTAGATACCAGGAAAATTAAAGTTAGAATAAGAAAACTTTCATAACTGTGGATTGCCCCACAGTTTTTGCAAGTATAACGCTATTCCCTCACTTAGTCATCTAATCAAAATATTTTATTTCTACATTTTAACAATGGTATTTCTGGTCAAAGCTACACTCACGTTTTGAATCAGTGATAAATTCTGAATATTTTTGGTTAGTGTTTTAGAGAGTATTAGATTTTCTCAAGAACAGACATCCAAGTCAATAAATTAAAACAGTGTTAACACACACATTCTTTGGTGGGTTTTAAACTTAGAAAAATGACATTTCTTGTCCACTTCAGTTAGAGTAGCTATTTTCTATAGCTGAATACATAACAATGAATCCTGTTTTCTATTCAAGTTTATATCATATTTTAATCTACTTGCATAAAGCTGTGATTATATCTACTGCAAACATTCATTCTGCAGGAGATGTATTTATGAGGATAATATGACATGGGGAAAATGCAAAATCTCTGTGTTGGGGAAGATACCCAACTGTGAGGAACGTGAGAATGGAAACACATGAAGTGTAACAATAAAGTAATAAAACTAATTTCCTTGTGTGGTTCATAAACTAGCTCTATAGTCAATTCCACGGAGTTTCAAAGATGCTCTGAAGAGTAGGAACCCACTGGAAAATAGCACATCAGATTCCCAAATCCAGTGACAAAAAATCTAGCATACATTTGGGGGTTAACATTTCCATATGCTTGTTAAAAAAAACATATCCTCTTAAAAGTCTACCTTAAGAAATCTTTTGAACTTAACCTTTTTTAAATTCCATGAATAATTGAAAGTTATTTTAAATGCTTAACAAAGATTTAAGCTCCAAATATCTTCCTTATAATTATTCACATTGTATATAGCATCAAGTATAAATACTATGATAAGCTAAGATTGCTTTTAGAAGGTTTATTTTTGTTCATCTAAACTAAATATCAGTAGTAGCAGTTATTTTCTATGAAACATCTGAAGCAACTCAAAACGGAAGTGTAATAGGATGCATTAAAAAGTGCCAATCGGCCAAGGAGAATCTCTGGATACAAGGTTTCCAAAAAGAGAACTGCAAATGAGGAAACACCAAAATATCATCTCTGTTTTCGATTACTGTTTATTTTCTGAAGTGATTTCAAATTGATTGTTTATTAGAAATCCTAAGTATTATTTTATACCTCCTTTAATATCAAAAGGTAAACCTTAAAATTTAATTGATCTGATCTAACTAGGGAAAGAGATGTGCCAAGTTTCTCACATTAATTTCTTATACACTCATTACATGTTTTCTTTTAATGAATAATCGCATCAAATGCTTTACTAACCAGGTGAGAAAAATAGGCTTTTTCTTATATTTCCTAGTCACTGTCGATGTCAGTTAAGGACCCAAATCAATTACATCAAGATCAATATGTTTGATACATTATGTCAGAGAGGACAGGGCTATTTAAAACTATAAACCTGTGGTTTTCAAGTAGGAAACCCCAGCCCCATAAAAGCAAAGTGCTTTACCTGACATCCCATAGCAAAGAGGTGGCAGAACTAGAATTAAAATCCAGTATTACAGCAACCTTTAAACCACCATGGTATATTCTCCTTGAGCTTGCTAGTCACATTCATCAAAGTCTAATCCCTCCTCTTTAGAAGCATAGTTGGTCATGGACAACTGTTCAGCCTCCTGGTCACTGAGCAGTCTAGTAGTTAGCAAAATCTTTGGGCTACAGTTTTAACAGGTTCTGACATAGGACCTGAAATGCTGCTACCAAAAACCAACCCACTCTGAGTAGTTGTACCGTTTGGCTCTGAACATGGGTACTTGAAGAAGTGGGTGAATGTGAGTTGAAATTTGACCAATATTTGTGTGGTGATTCTTTTAATACATCTAATTGACTGAATCATAGTGCCTAGATATTTGCTAAATATTTTTCTGGCTGTTTCTGTGGAGGTATTTTTTAGGTGAGATTGACATTTAAATAGGTAGACTTTGAATAGAGCAGATTACCTTCTTAATATGGTTGGGCCTCTTCATCAGCTGAGGCAGAAGACAAGTCTCCTTTGAAGGAAGAAATTCTGGAAACCAAATGCCATTGGATTCAAACTACAAGTCTTCCCTGAGCCTCTAGTTTGCCAGCTGCCACATTAGCTTTTGAACTCACTAGGAATCTATAGTCATAAGAGCAAATTCCTTTAAGTGAATAGTAAATCTCTTCATGTATATACATATACACATCCTGTTTTCCTGTTTCTTGGGAAACCCTCATACACTTTCCTCATTAGTGCAAGTAAAAGGGCAATTTTTTCTAATTCTATTCAGGCCCTCTATAAGCTAATAAAAGCTCTTTCTTTCCTTAATTGTCACTCATTTTACTCCATAAATAATAATATAAACTAAATGTGCAAGGTTTATTCAAGTTATTTCCTTGGAATGGATTTTTTTAATGTTCAGCAAAACTTTAAACATACCTTTGAAAGACAGGGGATTCAAATCATCTATGACACTAGATTGGAAAAGAAGAAAAAAGAAGGTAGGAATTCTTTCCTTATAGGCTTCAATTTTATTCTATTTTGTGGCTTTGTTCTATGGTGTCCCTTCCCACCCAATGCTTGACTCTCTTGTGGCTGACTGCTCTGATACCAGTGCAACCTTTGTATATATATGATTGTTCTGTTGTCCTATACCTAGAATATAATCTAACTATAAAAACTCAGTTATAATAGTTCAACAGAAAAGTACATTGTAATAGTATTTTATTGAGGTAACTTTGTTTTACAAACTAAAATAAACTCAAATATGTAGGTTCACCATATGTGCAGTTTCCCCGTTCCTTAGATACAGTCAACACACCCTTTCTCAAACTGCAAAGATTTCCTCCCCAGTGTCCTGGGGACTCCATTACCACTTGCCCACTCTTCTCACCATTTTTTGCCGACCTTTATTTTTCCAAACTTTTGGGGAATAGCCAATCTTTCAGTTATAAGGTACTATCTCATCTGATTTGCATTTCCCTAGTAGCCAGTTAATACAAACATCTTTTCATGAACCTGCTGGCCATCTGCATATCTTCTTTGGAAAAATGTCTCTCCAATTCCTATTCCCATTTTTTATTGTATTTCCTATATTTCTGTTATTGAGTTCTATGAGTTCTTTGTATTTTTTGGATATTAGGCCTTTGTCAGAAATATGGAACATAAATATTGTCTCCCAGTTAGTAGGTTGCCTTTTTGTTTTGATCATGTTTCTTTTGACTATGAAGATTTTTTAGTTTGTGTAGTCCCAATTGTTCTTGTTTTTGTATCTCTTGCTGCTGGAATTGAGTCCCCAACGTTCTCTTTAAGGCTGTCATGGAATATCTTGACTTCCAAGAATTTTGTGAGTTCTGATCTTATGTCAAGTCTCAAGTCCATTTTGAGTTAATTTTTATAACTGATATTAAGAGAGTGCTCTAGCTTCATTCATTTGTGTGTGACTGTCCAGTTTTCCCAACATCATTTATTGACAAGACTTACCTTCCTCCGTTGTATGATTTTGGCTTCTTCATCATAAACTGACCATATCTTATCTGTGTCTTTGTCATGATTCCAATACTATATCATTTTGACCACTATCCTTTGTAGCATATAGCTCAATATCTGGGCGTACAACCCACCATTTTCATTCTTTTTTCTCACAATTTCTTTGGTTATTTGGGTCTTTCGTTGTTCCATATAAATTTTAATATATTTTGTTCTATATCATGGAAATAAATCAGTGGAATTTTAATGGGGATTGCAACAAAATTGTATATTGCTTTGGGTAAAATGGTCTTTGAATGATGTTGATTTTTCCAAGCCATGAGCAGGGAATGTCTTACCATTTCTTTGTGTCCTCCTCCATTTATTTTAAGGAGGACTTATATTTTTCATTATACATGTCTTTCACTTCCTTTGTTAAGTGTATTTCAAGATATTTGATTCTTTTAACTTCTATTTTAAATGGTGTGGTTTTCTCTGATTTCATTTTCTTCTAGCATATTGTTTGCATATAAGAATGCAACAGGTTTGTGGGCATTGATTTTGTAGCCCGCCACTTATTTGTTGATTAGTTCTAGTAGTTTTTGACATGTGTTTTATTATATATAATCATGCCGTCTGCAAAGAATGAGTGTTTTACTTCCTCCTTTCCAATGTGGATTCCTTTTATTTCTTTTTCTTGCCTAATTGCTCTAAGACCTCCAGTATGATATAAAATAGCAATGATGATACTGGGCAACTTTACCTTTGTCCTGACCTTATAGGAAATGCTTTTAATTTGGTGCCATTGAGTATGATGTTGTCTGTGGGTTTACTGTTTATGACCTTTATTATGTTGAGGTATGTCCCTTCTATCCCCATTTTAGTCAGATTTTTTTTTACATAAATGGGTGTTGTCATGTCAATAGCTTTTTCTGCATCTACTAATATGATCTTATTTTTTCTCCTTGTTCTTACTGATATGATATATTGCATTAATAGATTTATGTAATTTGAACCACCCTTTCATCTGTAGGATAAATCCCACTTGGTCATGATGAATTATCCTTTTGATACATTGTGATTTGGTTTGCCAATATTTTGTTGAGAATTTTTGCGTCTATGTTCACTAGAGATATTGGTCTGTAATTTTCAGCTTTCCTGGTGACATCTCTATCAACTTTTGGTATCAGTGTGATGTTAGCCTCATAAAAAATGCTTGAAAGTGTTCCTTGTGCTTCACTATTTTCAGAGAGTTTAAGAAAAATAGGCATCAATTTTTCTCAGAGGTTTGATAAAAATTATTAGAAAAATCATCTGGCCCTGGTTTTATTTTTAGGGATATTTTGATTACCTCTTCAATTTATTTGCTTGTGATTACTCTGTTCTATTAGGGCCTTCTTCTATCCTAATCTTGAGTTCCTCTATTGAGTTCTTTAGTTTGGCTATCGTATTCTTCCTTTCTTTGATATCTTGTTTCATTTCTCCTCTCTTATGTTGTTCTCTTTTTCTTCCTCTATTGTTTTCTTGATTTCCATAACTATGTTTATCACTATTGTCTTAAATTCAGCCTCTGGTAGTTTTCACATGCCTGTTGTATTCAGATTTTCCCCTGGGTTTTAAGTTTTAATTGGATCCATCATTTCATGTTTATTTCTCCATGACGTCATTCTGATTTGCACTCTTCTTATGTTTCTGTGGGTTAGATTTCCTGTAGAGAAGACTTTGTGTATGGGATCAACTTGCAGCAAGTAAGCATGGATTTCTGTTTTAACATGCATTTCTTGAGTTTTGTGGCATTGCCATTGGTTGGTTTTGTTGAAGTTCATTGGTGGACCCTGCATTGGGCCCAAAAGTTCAGTCTATTGGGCTGCAGTTTGTGTAGTAATGCTGAACTTTTCCCCATGTCCCAGGTCTAATCAGTAATGACCACCTTTTCACTGGCTTACCATCAGCAATAAAGTTGTATTCTGCCTCAACCCACAGCATGGCACTGTGAGTAACTTAAATTTCCTCCTGTCTGGAAGACTTTATCCTTTAAGCCTGCAGCATGATTCTTGGTGCATGGGTCCTATGGCTCCAGAGCAATCTGGTGGGAGGTAACAGAGGTCTGCTATTCCCCTATGTTACCTCCTGTTAGATGTCACTCCTTGCAATTTTCTTTACAGTGCTGCTGCTCAAACCACCAGCTTGCTGGTGCTCCTGCCCAGTACCATGAACTTTTTCTCTAGTTCCATATCCCAGTCCTGTTGAGTAGGTTGTCTGCTGCTTTCACTCCTGGGAGGCCTGGTTCTTTCTGAGGCTCAAACCCCTCTGTCACTTTTTTTATCAAGGCTGGAAGTCCTTAATCTGTGATGCAGCTCTGAACCTCAAAACATTTGCTTACTCTTGTGGTGGTTATTGCTGTCACTCTCTCTGCAGTCTCCAGAAATACCCTCCATGGCATTTCTAGTTCTGTGGCACAGAATCAGACATGGTCCTACCAGTTTGGCATTATGACTTCTACATGTCCCATACAATTTGTTATACTTTGTTCTTTTTCCTTGAAATATGTCCATGGGGTTTTGTAAGTCTGTATATTGCTTTAAGTAAGATGCCACTTTAACAATGTTGATTCTTTCAAGATATGCACAGGGGATATCTTTGCATCTCTTTGTATCCTCTATTTTTTTAAAAAAGAAGTAAAGTTTTCATTGCACAGATTTTTCACATACCTTGTTAACTATATTCCAAGATATTTGATTCTTTTCACTTCTATTTTAAATGATGTGATTTTCTTGATTTCCTTTTCCTCTAACATATTGTTCCTGTATGAACATAACAATGGATAGTTGTGCATTGATATTGTGGCCTGCCACTTCACTGTATTTTTTATTAATTCTAATAGTTTTTAACAGTTTTTACGATATTCTCGATATAATTGTATTAAGTACAAATTGTGATATTTTAATTTAATCGTTTCTAATTTGGATTCCTTTTATTTCTTTTTCTTGCCTCATTGGTCTGGTCAATACCTCCTGTACTATGCTAAATAGCAATGATGAAGGAAGACAGCCTTACCTTCTTACTGATAACAGAGAAAATATTTTCAAATTTCATCATTAATATAATATTGTATATGGGTTTTTCTTATATGACTTTTTATTACGTTAAGTATGTAACATCTGTTCCCATTTTATCCAGGATTTTTATCATAATTGGGTATTATGTCTTATCAAAAGTATATTACAATAATCAATTGGTATAATGTTAAAAAATTCTTGCATCCCTGGATTAAAACCCACTTGATTATGATGGATCACCCTTTTGTTGCATTACTGAATTTATTTTGCTAAAATATTGTTGATAATTTTTGCATTTGTGTTCACTAGATATATTGGTCTTTAATTTTCTTTCTTGGTCATTTATCTATCAGTTTTTAGGATCAGTATGATGTTAGCCTGTAGACACTGTTTGGAAGTGTTCCTTGTCATTCAATGTTTTGGAAAACATAGAGAATAGGCATTAATTGTTCACTGAAAGTTTGGTAAAACTCATTCTTAAGGCTATCTGGTCCTGGACTTTTATTTTCAAACAGACTTTTTAACACCCCTTCAATGACATTGCTTGTGATTGTTCTGCTCAGTTTTCCCACTTCTTCCTTGTTCAATCTTGGTAGACTGTATTTTCCTA